>JAZKJV010010801.1:0-600000 GCA_037367405.1 Ottelia alismoides | reverse complement strand
TAAGTATAGCAGACTGTACACAAAGCAAGGAGGGTCAAGGGTGGGAATATACAGATCGTACTCAAATTGTCTCCCCCTATACTTAGGGTAAGATACTCCTAAGTATAGACAAGAAGAGGAGACAATGGAGAGGATCGGAATGAAATGAAAAACTCGGGGTGCACATCCCCCCTATACTTAGGACAAAGTACGTCCTAAGTATAGGGAAATGTCTACAAGGGCGGCACCTTTTTGATACAAAGAGAAAATAGAAAAGGAAAAGAAGAAAAGAAGAAAAGATGAAAATCAGATAAACAGTGGTTGGAGTACATCATCCGAATCTTCTGATGCTGCAGCAGTTGTGGAGATGTCTTCGTGGTACACGAGCTGAATGGAGTCTACAACGGCCAAAAATGCATCTGGTTCGAGGTAAGGCTTCAGGAGTTGGCCGTTGACGACGAAGGGCTGTGCGTCAGGGGACAATTCTGATATGGCAATACTTCCATTGTCACGCACTTCACAAACTCGAAATGGCCCTGTCCACTTACTCTTCAATTTGCCTGGGAATATCCGCAACTTTGCATCAAATAACCACACTTTCTGTCCAATATCAAAGGTCTTTCGTCTGATGTGCCGGTCATGCCAGCGTTTCACCTTCTCTTTGTACATCAAGGTGTTATCGTTTGCATAGTCTCGGAATTCCAAGATCCTGTTCAGATCATCTTTTCTCTTCTGACCACTTTTGTGTGAGTCCAAATTACAACTGTTGATTGCCCATAAAGACTTGTGAATTAATTCCATGGGCAGATGACACGGTTTTCCATATACAAGACGATAGGGCGACATGCCCAAGGGAGACTTGTAGGAGGTTCGGTAAGCCCATAGGACCGAGTCCAAGAGTTGAGACCAGTCCTTTCTGTTTGGCCTAACAAGTTTCTGCAGGATAGTCTTGATTTCTCTGTTTGATAGCTCCGCCATGCCATTGGTCTGAGGATGGTAAGGAGACGTGACACGATGATCGATGCTGTACTCCTTCGTTAACTTCTTGACCCCTTTGTTAATGAAGTGGCTACCCCCGTCTGATATGAGGATTTTCGATATCTCGAACCGCGAAATGATGTTCTTCTTCAGGAACTAGCATACTGTTCGACTGTCGGCGGCTCGAGCCGGGATAGCTTCAACCCAACGACTCACGTAGTCGACGGCAAGAAGGATGTGCTCAAAACCTTGACTGTTAGGGAAAGGTCCCATGAAGTCAATGCCCCATGCATCGAAAACATCTGCTATCTGAATGATCTTCAGGGGCATCGAATCTTTGGCAGTAAGTGTACCTTTCAATCTCTGACAGTCAATACATCTTTTGACAAACTCTGTAGCATCCTTAAATAATATGGGCCACCAGAAGCCACACTGAAGTACTTTGGCTGCTGTACGATCTCCAGAGTGATGTCCACCAGATTCGAGCGAGTGACAATGCTCGAGGACACTAGATTGCTCTGTCTGAGGGATGCACATGCGCCAAATGCAATCCGCTCCTTCCCTGAATAAAAGAGGATCCTCCCATTGGTAGAATCGGATGGTCGACATGAATTTGTTCTTCTGGTTTTTCGTCCAATCCGCTGGTGTTACCCCAGAGGCGAGGTAGTTGACTATATCAGCATACCAAGGAAGAGAATCCACTGCTAAAATGGCTTCGTCAGGAAAGGTTTCTGTGATAGGTGCATTGTTCAGAGGAGGCTCATGCTGCTCTATTTTGGAGAGATGGTCTGCTACCACATTTTGCACTCCAGGCTTGTCCTTGATTTCCAAATCAAATTCCTGGAGGAGAAGGATCCAACGAATCAGTCTTGGCTTGGCATCCTTCTTCTGCTGTAGGTACCGGATAGCAGAGTGGTCTGTAAAAATTGTGACTTTTGACCCTAACAAATAGGATCTGAACTTCTCAAGGGCGAAAACCACATCCAGCAATTCTTTCTCTGTCACTGTATAATTTCTCTGTGCTTCATCTAATGTTCTGCCGGCATAGTGAATGGCGTAGGACGCTTTCTCTTTCCTTTGGCCAAGAATAGCCCCGACTGTAAAGTCTGACGCATCGGTCATTATCTCAAAGGGAAGAGTCCAGTCTGGCGGCTGTAAGATTGGAGCCAGAGTAATGAGCTCCTTCAACTGATTGAAAGCAAGGAGAACATGCTGATCTACCTTGAACTCTGTTTCCTTGCACAAAAGTTCTGTCAGAGGTCGGGCAATGCGGCTGAAATCCTTAATGAATCGCATGTAGAATCCCACATGCCCCAGGAATGACCTCACATTCTTCACTGACTGAGGTGGCTGGAGATTCGAAATAACATCCACCTTCGCCGGGTCGACTTCCATGCCACGTTTGGAAATGACGTGACCCAGCACAATGCCTTCAGTGACCATAAAGTGGCTCTTCTCCCATGAAAGCACTAGATTGACTTCTTGGCACTTCTGAAGCACTCTATCTAGGTTCTCAAGACAAGAATCGAAACTATCACCATAGACAGAGAAGTCGTCCATGAACACCTCGAGAAAACTGCCTACCATCTCGGCGAAGACTGCTAACATGCATCTTTGGAAGGTTGCAGGTGCATTGCATAAACCAAAGGGCATTCTCTTGAAGGCGTAGGTGCCGAACGGGCAAGTGAAGGTAGTCTTCTCTTGATCTTCAGGAGCGATCGCCACTTGGTTGTACCCGGAGTACCCATCCAAAAAGTAGAAGAACTCCTTGCCTGCTAATCTTTCCAGAACTTGATCAATGAATGGCAAGGGAAAGTGGTCCTTCTTCGTTGCTGCATTAAGACGGCGGTATTCCACACACACCCGCCAGGATGTTGGTACCCGGCTGGAAATTTCCTCTCCTTTGTCATTTATAACCACAGTAAGCCCGGATTTCTTTGGAACTACATGCAGTGGGCTTACCCATTTTGAATCGGAGATGGGATAGATAAAGCCTGCATCACACCATTTCGTTATCTCCTTCATGATGACGTCCCGAAGGTTAGGGTTCAGCCTTCTTTGGAATTCGCGGGACGACTTGGCATCTTCTTCTAGATAGATGTGGTGTGAACACAAGGTTGGATTTATCCCTCAGAGATCTGATACGCTCCAACCAAGTGCCTTGCGGTTCTTTTCTAGAACCTCGAGAAGACGAGATTCCTGATCCAGATTCAGCCTGCTGCTGATGATGACCGGATGCATTTGTTCTTCACCCGCAAGGAAAGCATACTTCAGGCCTGCAGAAAGTGGCTTGAGTTCTGGTGTTGATCTGTCCAACTTGTTGGTCACTTCAGAGACTATGCTGGTGGTGGGATGTACTTCCTTGAAGCTGCTACCATCCTCATCATTGTGTTGAGATCCTGGTGATATGCCAAACGGTTCTGCGCTAAGCTGATCGTGTTCGGTCTAGAGTGAATGATCAAAGAGGTGCGCCTGCATCTGAGAATTAGTCTCCCAAGAATCGTCGGAGCATAAGCTAATTGCACTTTCCAAGTCCTCCTCAAGAGTGAGGATTTCTCGGGTCCATTCATCGTCCAATGATAAGGATGAGTCTCTGATCTCCGTAATAAAGTCACAGTTTGCTTCACATGCTGACTGGCTCTCATCAGTTGTGGCATTCGGTTCTCTGTTCATGTTTATCGTGATTTGCTGTGTGTTCGAGCTGAAAGTAATCTTGCCAGACCTGTAATCAACCATGGCACCTGAAGTACGAAGAAATGGTCGGTCAAGGATGATGGGGGTCTGGAGTAGAGGTGCAGGCGAGTCCATATCAAGGACCGCAAAATCGGCTGGGAATTGCATTTCCTGCACTTTAACTACTACGTCTTCCAAAAGACCTCGGGGCCGCTTGACGGATCGGTCAGCGAACTGAAGGATCATGCGTGTCTGCTTGAGCGGACCCAGCCCGAATTCTTGCATTATAGATTAGGGCAGAAGGTTGATGGAAGATCCACTGTCAAGGAGAGTACGCTCGAAGACCTGGCAAAAAATCTCACAACTGATCAGAGGTGCTCCTGTATCTTGCTTCTTCTATGGGAGGTTGCTGATGGCTGCAACAGTGGCCATGGATAGCACGTGCTTCTCTACATCTCGGCGTCTGTTTTCTTGCGCTGGGTGACGCCTGTTAGTACATGCCTCTTTCAATCCTTTCTTCACAGCTGGCACGTACTCCACGACCTTCAACAAAGGAATCTCAACAGTCAACTTATCTAAAATTTCCACAACTCCTGGATCAGACAATGCTTTTTTTCGTTTTGCAATTTTTTTGGATTTTTCTATTGCATGAGGAAATGGAATATGTACATTACTGGCAGGAAAATTAGAGTTCTTATTTACATCAAAATCATCGCCCATCAAATGTTGTACATCCGAACTACAAAAAGGAGTACAAACTGTATCTTGGCATACTGGTGCTCCAGGGCGATCAAAAAGGGTAGCGTCTGCTCCGTCGGCTGGAGAGGGATCGGCTGCTGCTGGCGGCTCCTCCAATGCTGGCGCGACATCGCTTTGACTGCAAACTTCTTTTTGGTGTTTTTGGTTTTGCTGATTTTTTTGTATTTTCTGCTGAGGCTGCTGCAACTGCACGACGGCTGGACTGGCTTCTCCTTCTTCTTCCTCCTCACCCACCCATGTAGCTGGCACGGCTGATGCGGAAGATGACGATCCACCTGTTTCTTTATTCACCCCAATCTTGGTGGCAGGCGGAGGCAAGGCCCTACCGCTCCTGAGAGTAACAACATTAGAATAAACAGTAATATCATTATCAAACTCGGACAGGACATCACAATCTACCTGCTCTTTCTTCTTGAAATTATTGGGATTGGCTTCGACCTGAGCCGGAATGGTGGTTCGGGTGGCGGTCAGGTCGTCAAGCCGCTTGGTCATTTCCGCTAGCCCTTTGACAAGCTGGGCCAGACAATCCATGGTGGGATTCGCAGGGGGCACTTCAGTCGGTTCAGCGTGCTGACCACGCTATTGTTGCATAGATGGGTGTGGAGGCTGTTGCTGGTGGTGCTGAGGTGGTGCAGGAAGTTGAAGTTGTTGATACGAGGGAGGAGGATACTGCTGATATTGCTGAGAGGGAGCATCCGCATACTGGTGATACGGCTGTGGGTGGCGGTACTGCGGCTGCTGCTGGTATGGCGGATTCTACCTCCATTGATTCGCATACTGTGGAGGCTGATGGTACTGCTGATGAGGCTGAGAGGACTGCCCAAAACGACCACCCTGAGTTTGGTGGTACTGCCGATTGGCAAGTGGCTGACCCTGGGGTTGTCCCATAGGACGGATCGGCTGTGCATCGTTAGTCCATACCCCATTTACTTCCTGAATCAGGGGTGGTGGTGGAAAAACTGAATCAGGTCCTGAGAGAAACTATGGCTGGTACACAACCATCTGCTGTTGCGGCTGGCCCTGGTCGGGCGCCTGCACGTAGTACACGTGCTGGACTGCCAGTGGCTGCTGGCTCGGCTGAGGCTGATGCTGCGGTTGCTGCTCATCCTTCTTCTCAGCGGGAGCTTCCGATGGTGTCGCCGACTGAACAGAGTTGATGGTGCCCACCAACAGTTCAAGGTACTTGTTGATCTGATCAAGCTTGTCTAAGTTTTGGGTCCTCTTCTCGATCACAGCGAGTTTTTCGAGGTCCTGTGATCGCTTCTCAATGATGTCAACTTTAGAGAGATGGCCCCCGATGATACTGAGGTTGGAGCTCTCATCTCTCTCTGCCTCCTGTGACGCTGCCATGTGTACTTGCTTCTGGAGGATCTGGGGCTGCTTCTGATACGCCTTGGATGAATAGAGGGAGGCCTCTCCTTCAGCCATTTCTTCAAATATCTGCCAAACTACGTCTTCATCCTTGTTAAAATGTGAGCCCCCACATGCTGCGTCAACGAGCCTTTTGCTTTCAATGTTCAGTCCCCCAAAGAAGTGCTGGACTAAGCTGGTCTTCGGAATATCATGATGGGGACACTTCTCCTGCAGGTCAGTGAATCTCTCCCAGGCTTCGTGTACTGACTCATGGGGTCCTTGGGAGAAATTACTGATACGGGCTCGCATCTGGTTGAGCCGACCTAGAGGGTAATATTTGTACAAGAAGGCGGACTTCAGCTCCTCCCAGGTCGTCACAACCTTCCCCAGATGGTTGACCCAATAGAGGGCCTTGTCTTGTAGGCTGAAGGGGAAAGCCATCATCTTGACAATGTCTAGAGGGACATTAAGATAGTGAGTAGTACGGCAAATACGGGAGAATTGCTACAGGTGAATGTACGGCTCTTCACTGGTATTTCCATGGAATGCAGGGAGAAGAGCAATGAACTGGGGCTTCAGCTCAAAATGAGCGTGTACCGGTGGAATGAGGATCCACTCAGTCATCTGGTTGTCTCCCGGATTGTATGTTTCTTTAAGTGTAGGTTTGGGTGGTGGTAAAAATTCTAAATCATCATATGGACCACCACCTCCACCTCCACCTCCTCCTCCCCTGCCTCCTCTGCCTTTGCCTCCTCCTCCATTGTCTCGGTTCATCATATCATTCAACATATCCTGAAAGGTTGTCTGTGTGAGGGCCTGCTCGGTCAGCTGCTGCTGGATGGCCTGGATAGATGCCAGTAGCTGTGCATTGACTTGATTCTGGTCTGGCACCTGTCCCTCTGGTTGGGGTGATTGCTGACCCTTGCCCTTTCCTCCGGGAGCCATGTCAGGGTCTGAGTCAGACAAAATAAACTCCGGAGTAGTCTCCAGGGCTCGCTCTGTCTTCTATCTGCATAATGAGATAGTCCAAATCAGATCACTTGCAATTGTGTTCAGCTGCCATGATGAAGCTGGAATTCAGGTCAACCCCAACATGTTGTGAATGGAAAAGGATGTAGCTGTAATCGACTTCCATTCACAACGGCAAAAGCGGGACAAAAGTGATCCCAGTTTATTGGGTGGCCAAGAGAAAGGTAGAAAATGAGGAGTCTGGAGATCGATCCGCAAAGTCCGGATCGGGTTCTCGGGAATCGCCTCGAACTTATTGGCGGAATTGAGTCCATGGAATCGATGTGGGTGTCGGCATGGTCCCGACGAAAACCATCCATGGATCAACTTCGCGAAGCACAAGAGAAGGTTGGATGTTGGAAGAGAGATACGATGGTCAACGAGGAATAAAAGGAGTGTAAAACAATAGAGAGGCTCGGTTGAGCGGGGTGGTCAAAGGGAGAAACAACAAAATGTGCGCAAAGGCGCGAGACTTGATCTTTGAACCTTAATCTAGATTCATACAAACACAATACAAAATCGGGTTCACCAACTCACGCCATGTGAAGCCGTGAAAATTCGGCTATTTATTATCTTTCCATTTTTAGAGTTGTGATTTCAGGCATATCTTATAACAAGTCCTTAGTACGCAACCCTATAGGAGAGAGAGAGAGTACTGCCAGAAGAGTATCCCGTACTTGTCCTCCTCCTGTGTAACATGTAGTCTGTACTTTTTGGAGTCCTTGTAACCCTTCCTGGATCCCTACTCAGCCAAAGAAATAGAGAGAGGAAGCCGATAGGCGAAACCAATACTTCGGTTCTCGCTCGCAACGGAATCACCCGTGAGCGTGCAAGAACCTACTCGGACGCAGGACAATGAGACAGACACCCCCGTGAAGGCGTGGCCTATGCTCAATACTTCAGACAGGGTCGATGCTCTACACAACAGAGAGTCATCATTGGTGACCAAGCCCTACTCGCCTACGTACGATAGAAGCGCCATTACTTCGGAAATCCAGGCGATACACAAGGCAGTTGCAGACTGGGTTTTTGGCTTTAATCCTTAGGGGGTCGCACTTGCTCAAGGGAGTAGGGTTTTGGTCCCCCTCCAAGGTACGTGAAAACAATGAGGGCTTTATGAACCTGGTACAATGATAGTCCATTACAGATTTTAATTAAGGTCAAAGTTTATTTAGCAATCCCCTTGTTTTAATTTTTGTGTTTTCACTTTTTTTGAGTCTGTTTTCATACCAGCGCCTAACGTTTTTGTAGATTCTCATTTAAGTCCTAGGTGCTCAAAATCAGAGGGAGATAGCGGAAAAGTCGTGCAAGTGGTTCCATGATGGAAATCTCACCATTGAACCGAATGATGCATGCTGAGTTAGAAGACTTATAGTGCATCCCAGCTCTCTCCATGCGGTATGCAAAACAGAATTTTTAAACCTATCTACATGTCGGTATGCAAGGCTCAAACTCGCCCTAAACATTAGCTGCTATTAGCGTGAAGAACCATAAGTTGCTCATTCATCTCTAGCCCAAAGGGTCCGGTCTTGGCTCACTCCTCCTTTGCTCAACACACTTGAGTTTAGGAGAAAGCGCTTTGCGGGGCTCGCTGTGGCACAAGGGCTAAAAGACAAATGAACGGCTTGTTTAAGTTTGACTGGATCCATACGAAGTAAACTACAGGAACATGCATTCTTATTAATGTTTGGACCTAGCTACCGAGTCAAGCAACCTACATCTAGGGGCTCCAAGCACACAAAATAAAGTAAAATAAAGGCGGAAGGCTCAAAACTTCGGAAAACAAAGAAAAGAAAGCGATGACAACTCGAAAAGCCGCGATGAGGCCCCCAGGTGAACAATCACCCGGGCACTGGACCTCATTGTGAAGAGTAGAGTCCTGTTAATTATTACATGCCAAAATTATCTCTCTCTCACCATAAATTACAAAAATGATCCTAAGTGTTCTAGATCTATCTAATCCCCATCTCTTTGCTTCCTTGGTGCTCTCTCCAGATGGCCATGAGGTGAAGACCACCCTCCTCCAAGCTTGGCTGCCTTGGCTCCCTAAGAAGCCATCCTCGCGTGGCGGGCCCTCGCATCAAAGTCACAAGAAGATGGAATTAGTATAGCTCAATCAAATAAAGCAGATATAAATTAATCACAATAAATAAAGCATGGTGATTAATTACATTAGACATAGCTGCTCACAAAATCAATGATGAATCAAAAATTTTTACACAAGAATGACAAAATAAATTAGGCTATGCTCATTGCTCCCCGGCAACGGCGCCATCTGATAACACGATAAATTCATGCGAGGGTCACAATGAATAATATATATAAGGTGTCGCTGAAGCGACCGCTCGCATAATACCATGTTGATCAGCCATTAACCCACAATAAAAGAATAAAACAATTGAGTCCCAAGAATGTGAATTAACATTTATTACTCTACCACAAAATGTACAGTGACTAAGCATGTAGAGGTCGAACCACAGAGAGCAATACAAAAATGCAATAGCCTATGATGTGCATGTACCACAGAGTCATCCTTGCGTGAGTTCTATTTTTGTGGGTTTTTATTTTATTTTATTTTGTATAATAATATGATATGTAATATATATACTTTATAGAATATAAATGTATAAAGATATATATATATATATACCTAGAAGGTAAGGATATGACATAGAATACATACATTAGAGATATATATGTATAAATATTTTTTTTATTTTAATTTTAAAATTTTATATGTTAATAGTTATATATATATAGATATACATTTTTTTAATAGGGGAATATAAATAAAAAGGGGAGAGAGGAGTGATATAATATTTATAAAAATATATAAAAACACTCAAAAATATAGAAATAAAATCTTTTTGGTATTTTCATAATTTTTACTGTTTTTGTGAATTTTGGGTATTTTCCAAAATATTTTTGGGTATTTTTAAATATCAAAATAAGGAAAACAGGGGGATAGCTACTGGTTGGTGGTAAAAAGGTAATTAAAAATATCCCAAAGCCACAAAATTTTTCCAAACCATTTTTAAAAGAAAGAGGATAAAATATAGAACCTACATGAGTTGAGTTTGCAATTTTGGGGATTTTCTAGAATTTTTTATATTTTTAAGAAGTTTTTGAGTATTTTTAAATTTTTAAGGTTTTTCTTTTGAGATTTTTAGTGATTTTTGGAATGAAACTAAAACATGATAAAATAGACCATAGGTAATTTTTTTGGGATTTTTTGAGGTGGTTTAATATTTTTTTGGTATTTTATAAGCTAGACAGTAAATAAAATGCATGTTTTTGATTTTTAATAAATGCAAGAATGCAACAAAATTAAAATCTAAAATTATGGCGTGCGAGAGTAAGTTAACAGGAGCTTATATCCATTTTTGCAAAATTTTTCAAGTTAATATGAGGCACAAAATAAATGGTCAAAGCATTCAAAACTATATGGCCTAGCAGGGGCATTTTTGCAAATAAAAAAAAAGTCAGGGACTTCTGTGCAAAAACACCCAAAAATATACACGTGACTTGCAAATTAAAGGGTTAAAGTGAAATAAAAAAATCCGTCAGGGGCCCTCGCGCAAAATACCCAGCACGTGGGACTACACGTGCTCCGCACCCACAGGGACTAAAAAGTAATTTCCAAAATTCTAGGGTCCTTAATGCAAAATTTCACAAAAATATTACATTGGAAATTTTATTTTATGGACTAAAAGCCAAATTACAAACATATAGGGGTGCCTGTGCAATTTTGCCACCTCACGTGGGGGTACACATGAGGTGACGTGGAATGGACCTTAAAGCAATTTCATGAAAGTACAGGGGGGTCCATGCAAAATAGTCACGCTAAAATAAACTTTAACTTTTATTTACATGAGTAAACAATAAATACAAAAAGGGCTGGGGTAAAATAAGAAATTTACCCCTTATTTAGGCGCTGGCGGACGGCGATGAGGGCTTCACTTGGACACGCGTCGCCCATCCGACGGTGGATACCGTTTCGCTGATGAACGTGTGAGATTAGATGCGCCTCGCATCTGACGGTCGGTGCAGGCGTTCATCGGACGACTCTCATGCAATCTGGGGCTCGCCTCCTGATCCGACGGCGCTGGACTTGTCTGGAAGAACAGGGAAGAAGCTCGCCCCCGACGAGCTTCGATCGTGAAGCTTGGGCTCCTCCGGGCACCTCCCTCACATCTGAGATGGTCTGCACGTAGCTCGAGGCCTTCCGCGTCGTCCGATGGTCTTCTCATGGCTCCTAGAGGTCTGAGGCGCTCGGACGAGGTCGATGAAGGTTGGACCCTCCAGGAGCCTCTTCCTGATCCGATTCGAGCCCGGATGTGCTTCTTTCTTCGTTTGACCTGCATAGGAAGAACCGGGGGAGCGAGGGCTTCCTCCTCGACCCCGGGTTTTGAAGCCCTACAGCAAGATGAGGTGTGGCGGAGGAGCTCCGGTGAAAGGCGGAGGTGGAGCTCCGATTCGCCAAGACCAGAGGTCCTGGGTTGAACGAAGATGTGCGATCGATGGAGAATACGATGGGGAATGAAATGGGAGGCGAAAGGCGGTCGGAGACGGTTGATGGCACAATGAAGAAGTCGCCGGAGCTGAGCTCCGGCGAACTTCGATTTTTGGATTTTACGCTACTCTGATTAACTAAACACTAAACTAACAACGGGAATCAAAAGCTAACATTAAAAGCTAACTAAAATGCAATAAAGGAGCAGCTCTTATACCTGGGGGCCACCAGGGAGCAGGACGGATGCCGGAGCTCCGCCGCGTCAAAATTGTCCCTCCTCCGGCCGATTCGAGGTGCTGGAGCACTCCCCCTGTCACGAGGAACGTCCCAGGATCGAAATCAAGGCGTTTTGGGTGGATGAAATTGGCCAAATTTGAGGAAGGAAGCGGAGCTTCTTATTTATAGACAATGGCCTGGAGCCTTATTGACCGGCGATTATTGCTTAATCCAATGAGTATCAGCTTGATCTAAGATTTCGGCGGGTATCAGTGATCATCAGAGATCATTTCTTGTGAAGAAAGCGAGCTCGATCGATGGACGAGATGGCCGTAAAAAAAGGAAGAAATCCGGGGAAAAGATGGTTCAGAGATGCCAGAGCTTGGATGGGACAGTTGACCAGGCGGTCAACAAGGGCTGGCACCCCATTGGTCCAGATCGGCCGCTAGAAGACAAAATAGAAAATCCTATTCAAAATTGATTTATTTAACCTAGTAAATGATTTTATTATTTTTTTCTTATAAAATAAAAAATGTGTATTATTTCGTGTAGTATTTATTTACGATTTTTATTTAATTTTTTGAAGTGTTTTATTATAGTTTTATTTTAATAAAGTGTATATGTGTGTATTTACATGGATTTTGTATCTTTTAATTTTTTATTTGTTTATTTTATTTTATTATTTTATTGGCTTATTTTATAAATTTATAATTTATTTTTGTGAGTATAAAGGTATTTTTATTTAATTTTTATGAGTTTATTTTCATTTTTAAATAAATAGGGGTAGGTATAAGTAGGTATACTTGTAGGTCTTTTACCTATGTATTATATATACTTTATTTATTTAATTTATTTTCTTAGTTCTTATTTTAGATTTGTATTTTTGATATATTATGTATAATATGTACATCATTATAAAAATATGAGAAAAGAAAATAATCAAAGAATGTTTTCCCTTTGTGTTTTTGTACATATTAGATCATATGTATCTTGCCTATTATCTTGCATTTAATCATTTTATTTTAGAAGTCCTTTTTAGTTTCATTCTAATTGTAATATGTACATGTATTATATATATTATTTACAAAATTCTAAAAATATAATTTGCTAAAAATAATGGACAATGAATATATTGAATATTTTAATCAGGCAGGCTGCACAATGAAGGCCAAAAACCTAACTTTTGCAGATGAGCTCCAAAAATTATGAAACCAATTTTATTAAATAGTGCTTGGAAAGCTATATACAATTAAAGGTGATTTTGGGTGATTTGGAGTTTTTATTTGCAAGATATGGGTCTGTGAAGTTGAGGTTTTGGCTTTTTATTCTGTGTATAAAATGTACACTGAGTATTATTTTTACACAAAATTAATTTTGTATTTTTATTTACATTATTATCTACAACTTTCATGAACAAAGTTTCTTTATTTGATGAATGAATAATTATATACAAAATAGGGGTCAAAAATGCATAAATAAATGCATGAATAAATGAGGTATTTATTGTACACTGGCCCTTATCTCCCCCTACTTTATTCCTTGTCGACCAATTCCATGCTGGCCTTGGTCTCGGGGTTAGGGTCATAAAATATTTGCAATATTTTACTCCTTTTTCTTTTCTTCTCTTTATTCTATAATTTTGGCATTAAACACCTTATTTAATGTAAAATTAATACAATGAATGATGAATGCTATTATGTACAATTTGATGCTATTTACATGCATTTGCTGGGGTTTTTGAGGCCAAAATGATAGAATAAAGGCGATGAAATGGATATTCATCACTGGAGTTAAGAATGTGGTGGCGGATCACCTCTCCCGCTTAGAGAACCTTGAGGAATCTGAGCCCAGCGTACCAATTACAGAGACATTTCCAGATGAGGCGATCTTGGCTATCACCTCGCTCCCATGGTACCTCGACATTGTGAACTATCTTGTTGCCAAGACGGTCCCACAGGGTTGGTCCAGGCAGAAACTTGAGACTTTCCTAGCGAAGGCCAAGTTTTATCATTGGGAGGACCTCGTCCTTTATCATGAAGGAGGGGATAGCATCTGTAGGAGGTGCATTCCTCTAGATGAGCAGCATAGCGTCCTCACCTACTACCACAAGCTTGAGGCAGGAGGACATCATTCTGGGAGACGGACATCACAAAAGGTGCTCCAATCCGGCTTTTGGTGGCCTACTCTCTTCAAGGATTCAGATGAATTCGTGAAGAGATACACTGACTGTCAAAATATGGGTACTTGCGGACAGAGAGACATGATGCCCATGCAGCCCATTCACTTTTGTGAGGTTTTTGACGCATGGGGGATTGATTTCATGGGCCCATTTCCTAAGAGTCAGGGGTTTCACATTTTGCTCGCTGTGGATTATGTCAGCCGATGGGTTGAGGCCACCCCCGCCCGAGCCACAGATGCTAAGACTGTGTGTTGCTTTTTGAGGAAAAATATCATTTCACGGTTTGGGGTACCTAGAGTTCTGATTTCAGACGGGGGGTCTCACTTTATCAATGACAAGGTTAGGGCCCTTGCAGACGAGTTCGACATTGACCATCGGGTTGCCACACCGTATCACCCTCAAACTAATGGTCTTGCTGAAGTTTCAAACAGGGAGATCAAGACTAACTTACAGAAGGTTGTCCGCCCAGACCGAAAGGATTGGTCACAGCTTTTGGACTCGGTCTTGTGGGCCTATCGGACTTCCTTCAAAAATTCACTAGGGACATCTTCCTTTCGTCTCGTCTATGGCAAGTCGTGCCATCTACCAGTGGAGATCAAGCACAAGTCACTTTGGGCAGTCACTGGGTTATTATTGGACTCGAGAGTATAGGAGAACAGAGGAGAGAAAAGTTGGCAGCCCTGGAGGAGTTGAGAGATACAACCTTTTCTAGCAGCCTACAGTATAAGGAGAAAGTGAAGACATGGCACGATTCTCATATCAGCCATAAACAGTTTGAGCCCGATCAGCGCGTATGGTTGTTTGATTCCAGGCTGAAATTATTTCCAGGGAAATTACAGAGCAAGTGGAAAGGTCCGTATGTGGTCAGGAAGGTACATGACAATGGTAGTATTGATATATCCGAGCCGTCATCTTCCTCTACCTTTCGTGTTAACGGTCAGTGCCTGAAGCTATATCTAAATCATGATCCGCTGACCGTTGACGTAGGCCCCATTCTCCTGGTATGAGATGTGCTCTTTTACTCATATCATTTGCATCTCATACATGGTGATCACATCCATCTTCCACTGTAAAGATCCATCTGTCCATATCATCTTTCATTTGTTGATATCTTTTCTTCTTCTTTTCTTCTTTTCTTCTTTTCTTCTTTTCCTTTTCTATTTTCTTTATCTATCGAAAAGGTGCTACCCTTGTAGATAGTTTTCTGTACTTAAGACGTACTTTGTCCAAAGTATAGAGGGGCGTGCACCCCGAGTTTTCATTCTTTTTGATCCTCTCCATTGTCTCCTCTTCTTGTCTATACTTAGGGATATCTTACCCTAAGTATAGGGGGAGACAACCTGAGTATGATCTGTTCATTCCCACCCTTGACCCTCCCTGCGTTATGTACAGTCTGCTATACATAGGATTATTTGATCCTAAGTATAGGGGGGACAGTCAACTTCTCATTGATTCATTTATTCTTTCGACATGCCTATACTTAGTACGAGTTATGCCTGCTCTTTTCTCTCCGATCTATGAGGACATAGCTCAAGCTAAGTATAGGGGGGTCGTATATACTATGTATATACTTTAGCCATAACTCGTACTTTCGTATCTTCTTACTAATATGGCTAATAATTCTTTAAAATTCATTAAAAACCTTAATAAAAAGATGTTGATCATTCCTCAAATTCATTTTGTATTTACTGATTAATAAATTAGGTGAAAATGTTTTTTGCAAAATGTTTGAAAAATAGTTTGAAAGTCTTTGTGAAAAATCTTTTGAAAACTATTTGAAAAACATTTTTTTACATGTTTTCAACCTTTGTAAAAACATTTCGGTTTGTAAAAATTTTATTTTCATTGTGTGAAATAAAAATGTTGAAAAATGATTTGCAAATAGTTTGAAAAATGGCTGCAAAAATATTTTGAAAAATCTATTAATATTGTTTGAAAAAACCTTTGCAAAATGATTTTCAAATGTGTGTACATGTTTGTAAAATTGTGTAAAAAATATTTTGGACTATAGTTTTCAAAATTGTTTGAAAACCCTTTTCAAATAAATTTGAGGAATACATGCATCACATCGGAATTCTTTATTATATATAAGTATAAAATTGATCACTTACCCCGTAAATTCTTAAAATCCACTTCTTGTAAATATAAGAAGCACTCCCGTGTAAATATTTAACCTAGTTTTCAGTCAAAAACTTTTTATTTTCAAAAATCCCAAAAAACATTTACAAAACTAAAATCCAAAAACATTTGAAAAATCTTTTTGAAAAAGATAAAAAAATGCATATGCATCATCATCTTTTCAAAAATCCATAAAAAGTTCAAAATCTTTGAAAATTGCATCACAAAAATATTTTCTACATTCTGCATTTGCATAGCATGAGCATTCTTAGAATTGAGTTTGATAGTTGAACGAATCTAAATAAAATCCGGAGATTGGAGCTTGATTGGACCTTAAAATCTACCTAATAACAGGAACCTTATAGGAACTGGGTTTGAGGTATTTCAGGTCTAGTTGACTTAATTCCTTGAGGATCACGGGACTTAGTTCAATGGATTCTTGACTGCCTAAGTAGAGTATTTCGGAGCACACGCACGACTCTTGCTGATAATGACCTAACTTGGACACCTGCACCTTTCACTTGGCTCAACTCAGTTGGAGTGGTGAGGGGATTGGATTTGCCGGTATGAGATGCACACAAGTGGAAACACTTGTCCTCCTCTAGGGAGGGAAGTGCACCCCAACCCGTCCAATGACGAGGAATTCTAAAGACATGAGAGTGTGGGTTGCGATAAAGCTTCAAAAGAGGGATAGTCTACTGGCTCAAGAGGAAAGACTCCTTATGTAAATGCTGCTGTGAATAGTATTTCAAAAAAAGAGAGGTCAGGCCTGCACAAATATAAATGCCTGCAAAGTATGTACATATGTTGTAAAGTCAATAAGCAAGCTTGAGCACCAAAGTCAAATCATGTGAGCCTGCAGCTGGATGACTTGACTACACTGGTCTTGCATCCTAGGATAGGTAGCTACACTGGCTACCGTCCATTCTTCTCTTCACCCCCTCCTCTTGAGCTAGTTGCCACTTGAACTTAGAAGGGAATACCCCGCTCCTCGAGGAAGGAGTTATTAGATTGTGGAATCATTGGGTTGTCATACTGGAGAAGTCAGTCTCTTTGTCATTCTAGTTGGGGAGAGCCACCATCACTTACACTGTACGAGTCAGATTCATAGTCATAAGGGTTTGCGTATAAGTTGAGATATTTCTGACATGGCTATTGAGGAGACTTGAACAGAGTTTTGGGATTCTCAGGGACTGTTGGATTTCAAATCTGGTTCTCATTAAGGTTCCGCCCACACTAAAATTCCAAAGGTCCGCCTTAAGATCCAAACTTTGATTTTGTGAAGACAAGTTTGATAAACTAAATCCAAATTTCTTTTTTTTATTTTCTTTGTTTTTCTTTTTCTGCACTTATTACATAAGTGTTTGCTGGGGACTAGCAAAGTTAACGTATAGGGGGATGATGAATCCACATTTCATCATCTTTATTCTATCATTTTGGCCTCAAAAACCCTAGCAAATGCGTGTAAATACCCTTAATTCCAACATCTTAGCATTCATGCATGTGCATGTAAATAGTGTATAAAATACTGTATTTAAAGCCAAAATTATAGAATAAATAAAAGAAAAGAAAAAGAATAAAATATTGTAAATATTTTATGACCCGAAACCCCGAGACCTAGGCATCTCGATGAATAGGTCGATAAGGTAAAGTAGGGGGAGATAAGGGCCAAAATATAATAAAAATCCCTTTTATTTTATTCATTTTTTATTCATTTTGGGACCTATTTTTTGTTAAACTTTTTATACTCCAAATAAAGAAACTTTGTACATAAAAGTTGTATATAATGAAATAAAGAAAAATACAAAATTGATTTCACACAAAAATAATGTACAAATAAAAAGTTATGGTCTGAATAAAAATCTAAAATCCCAACTTCGCAGACCTGTATCTCACAAATGAAAACTCCAAATGTATCAAACTCACTTTAATTGTATATAATTTAAAATAAGCTATTTAATGGCAGTGGTTTCGCATTTGGCGGAGCTACGGTTTGAAAGTTGAGTTTTGGACCCCTATTGTATACTTGTACAGATTAAAATATTCATTTTATTATTTATTCATTATTTTTATAATTTTATATTTTTATAATTATATAAATATTACTTATAATATATTTGGATATTAAAATCAGAATAAAAATGCAAACGAAATACAAAATAAAATACTTATATATATCATACATAGTTATCATACCTGTATATATACCTATATTATTAACACTTCTATTTTATTAAGTGTACAAAACATTTCAGAAAAATAAAATAAAAATATAATTAAGTGTATAAAAGTATTATATAAATTTATAAAATAATAAACAAAAATAATAAAATTAAATACAAAAAATAAAAATAAAATATTAAAATATATAGATATGTATACCTATATAACCTTAAAAAGGCAATTTGTATTTGCATACCTCTAAAAAATAATTAAAAATCATATTAAAATACTTTATAAAATAATGAATATTTTTTATTTAATAACCTAAATTAATAAAATCATTTAGTATTTTAAATCTATTTTACAAAGTATTTTTTAGAGGTTTTTCCTAGTTGGTCCACGTGGACCAACTAGGTGAGTTTGACAGTTGACCATAGGTCAACTGTCTGATTCTTCCTCTCTCTATTGTTAGAAGCACGTTTTGACTCATATTGGCGGATTTTTCGAGGGCGCCACTTACATCTTCTTGTAATGGAGCCTTCTTGAATTTTGTTCGCTGTTGATTGAGGATACACACCCTTGTGTTTTTTGGGGGAGAGGGCCATCGATTCGCCCGATATTCCTTGTTCTTTGAGCCTCGTCGGTCAGCCATTCAAACCCCCTTCTCTTTCCATTGAGTTTTGAACCCCATTTGGTCCCGATATTCTTCCTCTTTGGGTGCGCTTTGGCTACCTGGAGGTGACAGCTCCAGATTTGGCCCTTCAAGGGGGAGATTCGTCCCGGATCTGGGCGTGTTCCACCACCTCCGGCGAACACGCCGTCGAGGTACTTTCTACCTCAGGTCCACTCCTTCGAGGTGTCTATTTCCCTCTATTTTTCCTCGCATCCAGTTCGCCTCATCTCTATTATTCGTTTCCCATCTTTAATCTCGCGTTTCGCCTATCGATTCGCGCAATCGATACCCTCACCGGAGCTACCTCCGACGACTGCCATCTTCGCCACCCCCGGCGTCCATTTGCTCCCCCAACCTTCGAGGCACTTTGCCTATGAAGGTATAATCTTTTTGTGCAGGTTTTGAGCCCTTGAAAAGCGCCTGGAGCTCATCGTGGAGGAGGCGGAGGTATCTGGAGCTTCTGGGCTCCGCCGCCTCCGCTCGCCACCTCTGGCTCTTGCCGGACCTTTTGGAGCTGCCAGCATCTTGAGGACCCTGCAGGAAGTGCCGTAGTCATTTTGGGACCTTCAAGTCTGTCGGAGGTCAGAGATCGAGCCTGGAGAAGTTCACTTCACCGCACATTCGTCCATGTTCTTCCTCCAGCCTTCATCGTCGTTTGATCAAGGGTGCCTTCCAGACGTAGTAGCTGCCATTAGATTCACCGCGCTACCTGCCGTCCAATCTTCACCAGCGATCTAATCCCAGCCGTCGTCTTCGAAGGGGTATCACATGCTCCAGTGTTGACACGTGGACAAGTGAAGAGCCGTGCACCGTCTGATCGCGCGCGTGTGGGTAATTTTGCAACGTACCCTCGTGCATTTTGTGTTTATTTGGTCAGACTTAAATGTTCATATGTCGTTGTAATAGTGTGTTCTATTTACAGTCAAACCCCTGCTTTTTCCATTAATTACAAACAGCTCCTCAGCCACGTCACCTCACGTGCCAGTGTGCGTGAGGTGCGTGGCCATTTTGTAGAAAGTCCCTCGACCATTTTGGTATTTGTAATCAGTCCAGAGAACCTTTTAAGCAGTAGAACTTTTTTTAAGTATTTGCAATCGACCCCCCTGATTTTCTTGCCAATTACATTTATGCCCATGTTAGGCACGCGTGCTTGCGCACGTGGTCTTGGTGTTTTTGCAGGGGCACCCTTGCGGGTTTTGGCATTTGTACTTAGTCCATTAAATGTGATATTTAGTTATATATTTTGTGTGAAAATTACACTGTGACCCTTGGAGGTCTTGCTATTTACATATATGCCCTTGCTAGTAGTGTAGTTTCTCTTTATTGCTTGTATTTATTTCATGCATCTCTAAATTGCTAAAAATCCATTAAATTATCTTAAGTTCATGTTGCATCACACAATCACGCTATATTTTTATTTTGCATTTTTCTTGCATTTTAATATTTATAAAAATTCAAAAACATGCATTTTCGCTACTGTTTGCATTAGAAAATCCATAAAAATTAGTAAAACTTTTTGAAAAATTCGAAAAAATTATATTTTGTGTGTTTTAGTGTGTTTTAGCTTCAGACCAAAAATCATTAAAAATTTCAAAACAAAAACCTTAAAAATTAGAAAACTCCAAAAATCTTCCTAAAAATCTAAAAAATTCAAGAAAAATCTAAAAATATAAACTCTATTTCAGAAATTTCTCTGTTTTATTGCCTTTATTTTAAAATTAATTTAAGGAATTTTGGATATTGTTTGTTACTTTTAATCCTCATTTTAATTTCAGCCAGTAGCCTAGTTCACTGTTTTCTTGTCTTTTGACTTTTAAAAATACCAAAACATTCAGAAAAATTCTCCCAAAAATCATAAAAATATCATAAAATTATAAAAAGACCAAAAAAATTTATTATCTGAATTTTGGCTATTTTTCTCTATTTTTATAAATACCCTATTACCCTCTTTTCTTAGTTTGTGTATATTCTATTTATAAAAACAAAAAAATATAAAATATAAAAAGAAAATATAAAATCAGAAAATTAGAAATCAAAATATAAAAATTAAAAATTGAAAATCAAATAAAAAATTATAAAATTAAAAACCCACACAAATTTGCATACTTGTAGACATTGATCATAGTCACACATTTTGCACAATTTGCTTGATCTATCCTGCTTGCTCCCTGTGTTCGACACTCTACATACTTGCACTATACAAATTTTTTGTAGAAATAAAATAAATTTGACTCCACATTTGTTTCTCATTGCTTGATTTATATATTGTGGGTCCACTGTTGACTAATATAGGTTTGGTGAGTGGTCGCCGCAGCGACTCTTTTGTCTCCGCCTTGTGTGAGATATTTAGACCCTTGCATAACCCGTGTTATCACCACGCACCGCCACACCATGCACCGCCTTCGGCCGGGTCCGACCCGAGGCCCCCACCACACGCTTAGCACGTGGGCAGGGGGAACGCCTCATCCCCACGGGTCACGTGACCGCGTGGGTCAATTGCGAAAAGCTCCCCCGGACTCCCTCCAATTTCCGCTCCAGTCCAAGGACAGAGGGCACGTGCTGCGCACGTGCCCCTCTATTCAATTTGCAGAAGGATCCCAAGAGATTGGTAATTACACAAAAGACCCCCACTGCATTGTTTTTATTTACATTATTCATTATATATTGCATTTTTACCCTTGTATTCTCCCTCTGTTTTGAACCTCTTCTCTACATTATTTTATTTATCCAAAAATAGCATGATGTTATTCAATTAATTCTCTGCATTTTGACATATTGTGGTTATTTTTGTGATTGATGATTAATTAATAATTAATTTTTTATGGAAAATTGAAAATTTTACCCATTTCTTGCTATTAAATCTTGCCATTGATTAACCATTGCTCTAAAAATTCCTGAAAAATCCATATTGTAGAGCTAATTGTGCTTAATATTGTGCCCAAAAAGATTTGCATTTGCATTCATAATTTGCCTTGTAAAAATCATTTTGCATATTTCAGTATTTAATTTTTAAGAGGTATTAAACACCACATTTTCGAGGTTTAGGATTTTTTGAGATCCATCACATAGTGATAGATCTTAGACAATTTTATTTCTTGAAAACAAGTAGGTTAATATTTATTATAAATAAATATTGAAATTCATTTTGTTTGCATTTAAAAAGTCAAAAAAAATCATATTGCGTCCAAAAATTCCAAAAAAATTACAGTGCATTCATTTCATCATAATTATCATCTTGGCCAAGTTTCTTATTTTTCAGACATCGTTTGAGCGTAATTTGCATCTTAGTCCCTAAAATAGGCCGAAATTGCATCTTGCACCCCTTATTTGCATTAAAAATTCCAAAAAAGACCGCCTAAAAAACCGTGCACGAATCTTGATAGACATAATTCTAGGTTGTTCCTTTGCCTCCTTATGATCGACCTTGGGATTTTCCCAAGTAAAATAAACATAATACCACTCGATTAAAAATTGATTAAATATTTGTGGTTATTTCTTGACCGATTCCGATCGCCACCTACAACGAACTACAAACCATATTTTTGGCACAAACAAATAAAACATCTCTTTTAAAGCGGCGATTTTCGGATTCGTCAGTAGCATATACCTATTTATTTCACACTTGTAAATAACCAATACAAATAAAATAGAAATTATTTTAGACTCCAAATAATATGTTGTAAATAAATAAAATATAAAATTGGGGTCTTTGTACAAAAATAAGAAAATTAAAATAATTGTACAAAATACATAGGTAAATTATACATGTATATAATATAATATACTGCATATAGATTAAATTATTTTTCATAAAAATAAATAAAAATCACAAAAAAAATAGTTCAGAAAATAAGGAATATTTTTCATTTTGAACATTTTTTAATTTAAGATTATTTTCTATTTTTAATTTATTTTCCAAATCTTTTTGACTAGCCTTTTTCTGATTGGTCCAGGACCGGACCTTCTCCTTCGCGGATCCGGTTCGTGCATCCATTTCTCCCATTTTTCTCGATCGGACCTTGCTGCCTCCTGCCCCGATTTCGATGCCCGTGTCTCCCCTGTGGATTAGTGATCCTTACGGATCCCCGCGGATCGTCATCGGATTGCGCGCATGCCCCGATTCTCTCCTGGCACCCGGGACACCCTATAAGTTCTTCATTCGATTCCCCAAACCTCCAGCTCGCACCACACACTTCCCTTCTACCCCAGAACCCTTCCCCTTGGTGACAGCAATCGGATTGGGCCCTTGGTGGTCGGAGAAGACCATTGCAGCCGACGCTCGAGATTCGTGGCCAGAGTTCCATCGCGACGAGCCTCCCCCACCTTCCGCAACGAGGTTGAGGCGACGAAGCCCTTCGACAGCACCCCCTGGAGCTTAAGATTCAGTTAGGACCCTCAGGTAGCTTCCATTTCGATCCTAGTTCCGTTATCTTTCAAAACTTTCATCCTCGTCGTTTCGCCACTTCGCCAGCTCCAACCCTCCAGTCGGAGCCTCGCCGTCATCCTCCATCCGTTCAGATCGATAGACCCGCTCACCGTCACCTTTCTTACGCACACTGATAATCCAAAACTTGGCTATCCGAGCCAAGATTAGGCCTGAGGTTTCCTCTTCCTTCCGTCGGAAACCCCCCATTTCATTCGTTGTCGCTTCCCCTTATTTTAGGTTCAATAACCCTGATTGGAGCTCTGCTCCGAGTCTGAGCTTTCCTTTGCAGGAGTTTACGCACGTGGAGACATCCCGAATCGCCTTCGAACCACCGGAGCTCGCCCAGGTCCCATCCTCCTTCCCAGAGATCCTACCGTTGGTGAGCCCATCTGTCCCATCCACCCGACGTGGAGGAGCCTCACGAGTCTGTTGCCACCGCCCGATCGTTCATCGTAGCTGCCGATCTCCCTTGGTGCTCTGGTGAACTTCGCCCAGGCGGAGTTCTTCCAGATCCTCTCTTCGCCGTCAGATCGTTGCCTTCGCCCAGATTCCATCACAGCTGTCCAGAGCCTGCACCTGTCAAGCCGTTAGATCTGACATCTAACGGCCCCCGTACGCACATGTTCGCACTCTCTTCAGGACGTTGGATTTGCCTGCTGTACACGTCAGAGCCGCACGTCGTCATCCATTCAGAGCGCGCCACCTGTTCCCCCCCCCCCCCCCCCGTGCGACGCACGAGCTGTTTGGGTAATTTGCTCGGACCCCCTCGTGTTTATTTTTATTTATAGTTTAGTTTGTAAAATAAAAGTACACAGTAGGGTAATTTGCATCTATGCACCTGTAGTTTTAGACATTTACTTTTCAGTCCTTCCTGTGTGGCAGCACATGCTTCGTCACGTGTGTTTGTGGGTTAATTGCATGTAATGTCCTGGATTTCTTCTATGTTATGAATTGAATTTATATTTTCAGTATTTGCATTTATACCCCTGTGCGTGTTGAATCTGGACATGTGCCAATATTCATGTGAAAATTGCATATAGGCCCTGTGTTTGAGTGTTATTGTTTTGTCCAGGAACATAATTTTATTGCAAATTGGTCCCTATGTGTTGTGTGCTTGATTTTTATTTTAGTAAATAGCAAACTTTGTCCAAAAATCTCGAGATTTTGACACATAGCCCATGCCATGGTGTAGGAATTTCTACGAAGTTTTGGGTTCATTTTGTTTTCATTTATTATTTTTAAAAATTCAAAACCCTAAAAATCGCTATTATTTGTGTTTAAAAAAACACTAAAATATTTAAAACCCTTTAAAAATCACAAAAAATTATTGTTTGTTTATTTTGAGTTGTTTTTGTTTCTGTTCCATTTTTGTCGCATTTTCATTTAAAAAACCATAAAAATTAAAAATACTAAAAACCTTAGAAAATTTATTAAAAATTCATAAAAATTCAAAAAATGTGTTTTCACTTTCTGTAGTTAAATTTTTTTTATTTTTAGTTTATCATAAAATTACCGCTTGAATTTTATAACATTTTAAATAAATTTAAATTGCCACTAGATTCGAGCTGTACACTATTTAACATTTTTTGCCTTATTTTATTTTTAGAAAATTAATTAAAAACCATAAAAAATTAAGAAAATTAACAAAAATATTTGAATATTTTAAAAAACCCAAAAATAATTTTATTTGAATTTTCTGAGTATTTTTTATGCCTTGAATAATTATTTGCTTGTGAATTTTTGAGTCCTTTTACACTTTTTCCTAATTTTAAAAACCATAAAAAAATTTGAAAAATATAAAATCCACTACATTATTTTATTTATTTTTATTTTTGGCTGCCCGACTACTTCGTAGTTTACGCATTTTATGATCCTTGAGTTCGACCCTGGTAGCTATACCAGGTAAGATAAAATAACGAGACCGCTATTTGTGCTTGATTGATTGATTTGATTTTGGTGGTCTTGTGTTTCTTGATTGAGTCCGATCCGAGTGGTTGAAGTCGCAATGACCATTGATACCTTTTACCCTTAGTCGCTCGGACGCTCATCACTCCTCTTAGTAGAATAGTAAACTAATCTTGGTCCAAATGCTGGACATTGATCTGAATATGATTCAGATGCAATAAGAAGATTATATTTACATTTTGATTTAATCAAACATCTATGAGAGATTCCCGAGATCTGGATTTGAGATATGATCTCAATCCAATTCACTATAAATGGAATGTACAATCATCCTGTCCTTATCTCCAAGTATCCTCTAAGAAAGCACATTATTCTTGAAAGAGTTCAAGAATAACTTAATTATTGATAATATATCTGAGCAATCAGAAATATATAATTAAATGTGATTTAATTGTCATGAATAATGTTAATATGATTCATATTATTTTGGACACATGAGAATTGACATCTAAGATAATTTAATATGATTTAGTTATCAGAGATGTGATTAACGTGGATATTGCTATCCATAATAATCATAAATATTATAAATGTGATTTATAATATAATGGAGAAAGTTAATTGTAAATTAGATCTACTAATTAAATTTTAATGTGAATTGTATTCAAATTATACAATTAATTATAAATGTAATTTATATTTTATTAGATGGTTGAATTTGATTCATAATTATCAATAGTTTTGTTTACGATTGTCACAAATAATTTGTAATAATTATTTGATGATATTTTTATTGACAAAAGATTACATGAAATGAGATATAATGTAATGAGATTACATTAGGATTGGAGAGAGATTTCGTTCTCCAATCAATGGTGACTGTCCTTCTTGATTAAAAGGGAAGGAGGCTTTCTCTTTTTCCTTTTCATGGATGGTAGAGGCTTAGTCCTATTCCATTCATGAGAATCTTGATTTAAATGAAACTAAATATGTTAAGAATATTTACAACATATTTATATTTTTTAAATTAAATTAATTATTGTTGTATATTTTTTTCAATAAAATATCAACCATTGATTTGAATTAGGAGTGCATCTCCACCATCCAGTTTAGTATAAAAGAAAGGGTAAACCTAGCCTTTTCTTTTTGACAACACACATAGAATTGCAATAGCAATAAACAAACACTCTCTCTCATACACATCCATAGCATCCGTCTCTCTAACCTTAGTGGTCGTCCATTTCATTGTTGTTGAGAGCATCGCCGTTGTCTCAACGACGTTGGTCTGCCGGATCAACTGCTCATAGATCTCTGTCTTCTTCGACGCTCCTCAATCATGAAGAAGGATCTGTATTTCGTGATATTTCGTGAGACGAAATTAGGAGAGTCCAACCTCGAACCATCAACTCGGAATGTGGGAGCTTCACGTGTCATCTACGCGCCTGCAAGTGCTTCTACATCAGATCAGATTTGAGACAGGAGAATCTCTTACTTTAGAGATTAGCAATCACAACCATGCTTCAAGAGGTATTCCTTTGACTCGTTTGTGTTCTTGATCAAATGATTGAGAAGTGTTCCATATCATGTGGTTTCATCTATTTAATTTTTTTAAATTCTGCTACCCTATGCAACTAGTATGACTACTTAACCTAGATAGTATTTGATGTGATCTTCACGCTTCCATGATGCATTAAGGCCCAACCCCTAGACTTTAAAAACTCCACAAAAACACTTTCAAAAAGCAAAAACTTATATTCAACATCTAGACCCCTAGAACCACTTCATTTAAATCTGTTTGGACCAACAAGAGTAGGAAGTCTTGGTGGTTATAGATGCTGCCTTGTAATAGTAGAAGACTACTCTAGGTTCACTTGGACCATCTTCCAAAAACAAAAGATCAAAACATAGAATCATTTATAAGCTCCTTCAATTTAGTTCAAAAAAATGAAAAAAAATCCTTAAAATTCATACGATCATGGAGGAGAGCTTAAAAATGAACAATTCACTTGGTTTTGTGAAAAACATGGAATAAAAATATGCATATTCATTTACAAGAGCACCTCAACAAATGGAGCTGTAGAGATAATGAATATAACTTCACAAGAATGTGTTAGAGTTTTACTAATAGAATCTGACCTAATTAAATACCTCTGAGCTAAAGCTACTAATACTATCTATTATGTATTAAATAGAATATTAATATGATCAATCCTTAAAAAGATAAGTTTAATGCTAACATTTCAAGATAAGTCACTTTAAAGTGTTTGGAAGTAAATGTTTCACACTAAACACAAAAGATAACTTAGACAAGTTTGATGCTAAAAGTGATGAATGCATATCCATTGGATACCCAAATCGTAGTAAAGCTTATAGAGTTTTTAATAAGAACACACTAGTTGTGGAAGAAATATTGCGCATAAAATTCGATGGAAATATATAAAAATTAAACAATCAAGAAAATGTTATTGAATCTGAAGAAAATGAAGAACAAATACTCATTGGTATAACCAAGGTGAAAGATACCAATTCACGTAATCTACTTAAAAAATGAATCTTTGACAAGGAACAACCTAAAACTCAAGTAATTGGAGAAATATCAGATAAATTGAGATAAGATCTCAACTAAACATCAACTTTTATATTGATGCTTATGTATTTTCATAGATACAAATAAGGTAGAAGATGTAATAAAAGGTGAATACTAGGTACTTTTAATGCAAGAAGAACTTAATTAGTTTACAAGAAATGAAGTTTGGGAATTTGTATCAAAATCAAAAAGCACCTCAATAATTCAAACTAAATGTATTTATAGAAATTAATCAATTGAGGAATGTTAAAGAGATAGAAAATCCATAAAAACCAATAGCAATATTAATCAAATTTGTATAAAAATACATATACATATGAAAAAAATGAAAAACTACACAATTAATTTGAATAGAAAATGGAAAAATTATACCAATACTTAGCATTATACCAACATGATTGATAATCTTTCATCATTCCTCATTACTCATTGCTCTTTATCTACAATGGTGCATTTAGGTTCGAAGTTATACCCTTGCAAAAACCCTAAGGTATCATGATGTCTGGCCCCTCGAGCTATCGTGATACCAACTTCCTACACGCTCAAGATTTTTGATACTCAACAAACCCATCTCACATATATTATTACAAAATTTGAAATATATAAAAATATAGTTCATGTCCACAAGGGATACAACATGCAGATATTTAAAGTTGTAAGAACATGCTGTCACAACTATACCTCTCTACAATGCTAGACACATAGAAAAACTATTGACGTTGTAAGCAAAGAATCTTCGCAAAAGAGTCACACATCATATTTGGTGCAATTTGATGGCGAAGTTAAAAACAACATGGTCTCTACTGTCGTGGCTGCTTACACAGTCTTGTTGGGTCCATACAAAGGTAACATTATGAGTAGTTGCTCATCAACTATGCTAACACTAACCATTAGTCTAATGGTAACATGAAATGCACTCTCTCTCAGGAGTACACATGCACTCATTGTGAAACACACCTCCACAAAGGTATATGTCAACTCACATCGGGTCATGCGCTCACCATGTTTATCAATTTGTTAATCACGTTTGACGTTTGAAAACCACCATAAACCTCCCAAGTCTACTATACATTGGCAAAAATATCCAATGGTGTATGGCACACGTATGGGCTTTATATCATTAATTCATCTCTTTATTTCATATTTGGGCAAAAGCCTCTTACGACCTATATTTTTCTTTGATTATAGGAAATTGATTCGTCGTTTTTACCCATCAATACAAACTCTTGGAACTCTCCTCCTTTAATACCAACTCTAATAATCATTTTCACTAAAAGAAAATCTTAAATTAATACGAAATGGTTATATCTTTATTCGTATTACCGATGTCTTTTCTATTCTGGCTAATGGTCATTTCACACTAATTCAATGTTTGTTTTTTGTGTAAATGATTACTAATAGTACAAATATGATATAACAATTGTAAACAAATAAAGTATTATGCTCTAAATGACTGAAAATATTAATAAAAATGAGTGCCGCTCATTACAATTCTAATTGTCTTAGGGCTCATTGGAAAATTTCCCTATATATAAATAAATAACATCACCTCGTTATTCCACTCAAAATAAAACACCTCCTTATTCGACTCAAAATAAAGTAATAAATATTAATCATTCTCCTAAATTTCAATATGAGTCACATCACAACAAGCACTTCCAATAACTAAATCATCGTTCAAACAATAAAACAAACATAACTTATCAATCAGCTTACCCCACACAAAAAGGCTTATCTTTTCGTTCAATTTACTTGTGCATCCAAATTATAACAAGGTTCATTCTCTTACAAGGTTACTCTTGCAAAAATAAAATTACCTTCAAGTTTAGACAAGAATATCCACCAGGTTGACAGACAAAATCCAAATCCTCATTTTCTTACTCTCTTTTCAACCAGCTCACACTATCTCTCCTCGCAATCAACTCATGTCATTTTTCTCTATCTTTCAATCAATTCACATTTTTTCCTTTTTTCAGTTAACTCATATCATTTCTTTCTCCTTTTCTCCCTCTCTTGCTAAGAAAACATCTCTCCTAAAAAAATACAATATCATTCCTTAATCAAACAATTATAAATAATGAACATCTATTATTCTCTCATATTCAAACAAAATCATATCATAACAAATCTTCACAATAAAAAACCTATAATGGGAGAGAAAAATGTGGCGAGTACTTGAGGGTATTCAACCGACCGCTCCCACCACATTTTTTGCTTTTTCAGAAATTATCGTCATGGATTTTCATTACTATATCCATATATTATATCATTTCAATTTCATTAGAAATATAGACTCCTATGCCATCCATCCAACAGATCGATTCCAGCTATTTTAAGACAATTAAAATTCGATAATCTGGATGGAATGCATAAGAGAAGAAATTAGAATACCATAATATAAGAATTTAGTGCTGAAAATACATGATAATATTTTCCAAAAACAAACAAAAACAAACTGCATTTGTTCAAGCATGCACCAAAACGCCAACCATGTCACACCTGCACGTCTTATACAGCAGAACGTGATAGATAAACAAGAAAGAGGAGTGGATTCCATCAATCGAAAGTCAAAAGGTTGCTGCTCGGTTATCTTTCCCCTTCCCTCGTTCAAAAGCCCAAAGAAAGACCTCCTCAGCCAACTGGCTCTGTCCGTCCGTCTCGCCTCCCCTGAGCTCCCAGGCACAATCACAATGGCAGAGTAAGCAAAGCATCAACCTCCTAATGCCGTCATCTTTGCATTCAGCAATCATCTTGAAGTTGGGTTCTTCTTTTGTAGCTACGAGGCCAGGAGCTATCCCGACAGCCCGAGGGAGGGCTCGGTGACGTCCAAGGATGACGCCTCTATAGGGCCGGAGAGCCCCCGGTCGTCGAAGCAGGACCCGCTGGGCCTGTGGGCGCCCCGCCCCGCCGAGATGCCCCCGATCGACGACTACCTCGCTGCGACTCGCGCCACCACGAGCATCCACGTGACGGCCCTGGACGGGCTGGTGAACGTGAACTCGCTCTTCACCATCGCCGTGTTCGTGGGTCTGTCCCTGACGGCCCCCGGACAGCGCAGCCTAGAGAACAAGTCCTCCTGCGACGCCGGCGACGACGTTGCCAAGATGCTCCTCGTCTTCGAGGTCGTCGCTTTCAGCTTCTTCCTCTTCTCCAGCCTCGTCGCCCAGGGCCTCAAGCTCGCCATCAACATCTTGAACAGCAAGCAGGCCGACGAGGCCTTCCGTGCCCACATCAACTCCCACGTCCTCCGCATGGGGATGGTCGGATCCGCCATGAGCTCCATGATGGGATGCATCTTCCTCATGCTGTCCATGGTCAATGTCATCCAGATCCGCCTCGGTCTTCTTTCCTGCGGCAGTCCCTCCGCCGTGCGCGCCACTGCTGCCCTCGTCACCTTGGTCTCTACTGCTCTCGTCTGCTATATCGCCACCATCTTCTATGCCTTCACCCACTGGTGAGTTGCTCCCGCCATTCTATATTGTTCTTTTTGTTTCTCTTAATCCATCTCTTTGGGTTCGTATTTATTAACATGGCAAGGCGGGAGAGATTTCATTTAAGTTTAGTGAAGCAAAATTGGGATGGGGGAGGGCCTTCTCCCCTCCTTTCTCTTGCTGATGGGTTGACAACGAGGGAGATCCATCATAATGTTAGCGCCTGGAATGATCCGGATGGTTGATGTCGGAACCCCAATCCGTTTTATTCAAAGGCCAGCACGTAATCAGAGGATAATTTGTAAGTACGGGGTTGGGTAGATATGACACTAACTAAGATTGCCTTGTTTTAACTGCTACAATAATTTTCAACTTTTGTAATTAGACAATCCTCATATTGAGCTTTCATTGTTGGCCAATGGTAACTTGGTTTGCTTTGCGGACAGGTAAGGAAGAACGCTCAGCTTTTTAAAGTATGATCACGTGATTTGATTAGCATGTAGCAGTAAGCTAGATGGGAACATAGGGTTGTTACGTGAACATGCTGTCTCAAAACTGTGCCTCAAAGATCACGTGCCGGGGGTCCATTTCGTTGATGGGCATAGTATCTTGCATTAAAATTTAACCCAACAGTTGGTAATTCTTGCGAATTTTCGGATCTAGTAGAAACCAGATCAGTAATGGGCAACGTGCTTATTATCTTAAAAATACTGAGAGCTAAAAAATATTAGGAATCAGGATCTACAGGTTGTTTGCATAAATCCTACTGACTGAACTTAATTGGCTTGACTAAGGTTAAATTGTAAACTCGGGCTCACATATTTTCACTAACAGTAACAGCAACTACAACCGGGCTTTCATGCTTTTAAAGGGCTTAACCACAATACCACATGGAATCCTTGCTTCCAAACAGTTTTATTTAAGATAATATCATTTATTAAAATGGTAAAGCCTTCTCCCACTTTAAGTAGGGTCGGCTACATGGATTCTTACTCAAATCCGAAAGATCCGACTATTTTTATGCTAATTGTCGACTACCTAACGCTACCCCTACAAGGATGGATTTGAATCCTGATCTTTTGGGTGGTAGGCACACTGCACTATCATTTATTAAATCCAAAAAATATTATATTTCATATTAGTTTTCTTCCTATATTTCTTTGGTCTTCTCTGCAAGGCTATTATTCTAACATTATGCACTTCATCAAAAAAAAACATTTTGCACTTCGAACTGGAGCTATACATGACTTTTTCAACCCTTGTATAACCTACCTTAAATAAGCATCCCTCATGTTCTTTTTGCCAGTGTCATACCAATTCTTAATATGGTTACCATGGTACTTTGATTGTGAATCAATATCTCATTTTGTGGTCACATATTTATCAAAATATCTTGATCTTTGTTGCATGCATTCTCTGCACATGTCAGTAGAGTCATTGGCTATTATCTTCAAGGTGTATTTGTTTGTTAACGGACACTTGAATTTCCTTTCCACTCCAACCACCATACATGATTATTATATGAGCGACGAATCCATTTATTCGCCCAATCTGTATACCTCCAATCTTTTAGTTGAATATGCAGGGCCACTCATGGTTTTGATTCTTGATGATTTATGACCTGGTATGCTCTATGCTAGATGGACACAATATAGTCCGATGTGTCTTGCTCAATTATTCCTACCTTCCATGTTTTCTCTTTTCCTTGTCAAGTAAATCTTTCTTCGGATGAAAACGAGCTTTCTCTGGTTCATCCAACCTTCAACAATCATATAGAAACATTTGGTTTCCACGCCTCTTCCCATCCACTTTGAATTATACTGATTTTTTAGTATGATCTTTTAAAGTCTAGAATATTTTCAAAAATCAAAAGATGCGGTGAGGCTAGTTGCTTTTCTTATCAGGATCCATTATGTAGTGAAGGAACCCATTTATTAGGACAGAGTGGAAAAAGTTTGTAGATCTTTACAGGTAGAGATTTGGATCACATTCCCAATGCTCAAACAATACCATTGTTTCTTTATTGGAAAAGACACACTGGTTGGGGATGCTTTTAATTGCACATCTTCCAGTGGCAGGGCCAGGTTACTGCAGGGTGGTAGAACTTCTACAATATATGAAAGTGTCGAGGAGTAAGAATATATAATCATGATATGGTCTTATATAAGAATTCAAAAGTTTGTGGGGGTGCGGGGTCCCTCCCTGCTTGTCCCCTGGCTCTGCTGCTGACATCTTCTCTATGATGAGAAACTTCATCGTGCAACAACCTACCATTAGTTGTGATGAATAAAGCCTCACATTCTTAAAGAATAAGATTTGTTTATTAACCTTGGTTTGTGGCTTTTGGAAGAACTTGTGGAGTTTATGGCATGATTACAATATTACAACCTCATTTTCTTTCTTATCATTCATCCATTTATTCCTTTCTGTGTTCCCCTTTTTGACTCCAAAAAAAATTCTTATTCGAACTAATAATTTTTCAATATTTTTTTTCGTTTTGCATCTCTTTCTTTTAATTTAATTCCTTATTTTCTTTTGGGTTCTTTCGCCCTCTTTCATTTTCTTCCTTTTCGCCTAGTCCGCATTATCAGTATCCATGCCTGCCGGGTTCCTATGAGGTGTCTGTGAATCTATTTTCTGAAAGATAAAAGGTTGCAACATTGCAAAGACAAGTACCTAGAAATTTTATATTCACAAGTTTAAGTATCAAAATTAAAAAGACCAAAAATCTCGTAAAATCCTCGTGTGTTCTATTCTAGTACATTCTCCCATTTCTCACCCCTAAAAATTGCACCATTTGTCATAAGTCGGATTTCCCATAAAATGACATTTGCCTAGATTTTCTCATGTACCTAGATTGCTCGAGATGGGCCTATGGACTTCTAGAAAGATGGGGAACTTACAACTACCCCATTGAGATTGACCTCCATTCAGATGTCTCTCGCTACGGAGTGGGAATAGAAAAAGGTGGCCAATCCTCCATCCCTTCAACATAATGTTGTTAGGAGCCATCACATCCCTAGAAAAACTCTTCTGGGCCTTCTAGGCACGTGTCATCACTCGATCTCTTCCGAAGAGTCATATGAAAACCTTGACCCCTCAGGGGATCTTCTGGCTCTAGATAAGCCTAAATTTCAATGTAGGTACATCAGGGTAAGAAAAAACGATGCATAGAGCACTTTGTAGGCCTTTTTCACCATGAAAAGGCTACCCACTAATGTCAAATGGCCCCATCCAACAAAGGAACCCTTCAGGAGAGAGAGAGAGAGAGAGACTCAACTCCTTCACATGCTTATTTGAAAGCTTAGAATGAAAGAGGAGCTTGGAGGGACTAGACCATGTTATCCCAATCCTCACTAACTATCATCCCCCTGTCCACATCCATCATAAATAGGTGGGGGAACTAGTTACACACAGTCCCTCAGCTAGTTCAATCTGTTGTTATACCTTGAATCCTAACCATATGTTTTGTTGAGCCTAGTTGAAGAATCGTCTTATCTCCACAAATAGTGAAATTGATTAATACCGTCCAAGGACGTAGTACAGTTACATATGAACCTTATAAATCCATGTGTTTACGTGTTTGCTTGATTGTTCATGTTTATGTGTGTTTGCTTCTGCTACTCGCAACACAAACATCTAGCTAAAAGCAAAAAGCACCACCGTCCTCAAACCGGGCCTTAGCGATGGCGAAGATCTTGGTAAGATTAGAGCATACCCCCTTCCAGAAGTTTGAAGGAACTCGTCCTATCTCGGATTGTAAGGAGAGGCTAACAGAAACACCATATATCTTACTCAACGAAGAAAAAAGCAAGTCTAGAACACTGCCCCAAATATGAGAAACCCATTTGACAAGAAGTGCCATGTTCATTATCTCTAGGCGAAGAACGTACTTTCGTCCATTACTCTCAAATAACATCACCGTTTATACACTTCACCAAAGGGGGTACAAACTTACATGCCATGAGATTCTCCCAAACTTGACCAGAAGAACCTCCACTTATTGGGTGTGTATCTTCTCCATGCGTATCATTCTTTGTCTAACAAGTACACCTTCATATCAAAGTTTGCAAACCCCCACGAACCACCACATGAAGTAGACATGAAGATAGTAAGAAGACATGGATAGTCAATAGTTGCCTCTTGGAGCTCCAAGTGACCTCCCTCGAGAAGCAAAATGCTCCCTAGTTGGTAGCCTATGCTATAATCTCTCCACTACAGGAACCAATTATTGTCGCAGTTTGTCACAGTCGACCACGACCAAAGATAAACCCAAATAGTTGATCGAAAGGACCCTGTTGAGAATGCAAAGACGTCCAGCATGCCTCACCCTCCTCCTCCACCATCTCAGAGGGGACACAAACAAACTTGTCGTCGTTGAGTTAGAAGCCAGAGACAAGACTAAAAAGTTCCAGCGTCATACCCATACCCCCGCCTCATGCTGGACTTTCTTTTGAGATTGGTTTCTATTCATAAGTTGTGTTCTGAGTTGAATTGCCCTGTGTTTTTTTAAGGAGCTCTATTGTTGTTCTCAGGACATCTAAACGATGCTGAATTTTTATGGGAGACATGAGAAGAATGAACTCTACTCCCTTGATGTCCCTACAGATTCCACTTTTGTTGGTGCATCATCTATCTCCTCTAATCCTTTCCCATGACATTTGCATCTTGGGCATCCTTCTGTGAAAGCTCTCTCCATGATGTTCCACGAACTCTCTCCACTTTGAAGCTTTTTGAATACGAGGTAAGTCGGTTCGGAAAACATTATCGGACTTCATTTCCTCCTAGGATTGAGCCATATCAACCTTTACCCTTTTCTCTAGTCTATTGTGATGTTTGGGGACCCTGTCCGATCCATGCTGTGGGTGATCATAGATATTTAGTAGTTTTTATTGATGATTATAATAGATGCTCCTGGGTCTACGTAATAAAGGAATGATAAAAAATGAATAAGATTGTCTTTTTTCCAATTCATTAAAACTTCTTTCTCTACTTGTATTCAAATTATGCAGATTTTGTAATTTACTCAACATGATTTGGTGTTGTTCTTTACCTCTCAGGAGACTACTCTTGAGAACCTCATGCCCATATACTTCACAGTAGAATGAGATAGCCGAAAGGAAACTTCATCATCTTCTTGACATTGGTCACTCTTTATTCACTCACATGAAGGTTTCTAAGACCTACTCGGGGGATGCCATCCCTACTACCACTTATGTTATAAATAGGGTACCGTCATCTGTTGTTAAGAGGGACATTCTTTTCTCCTTACTTTATCCCAATGAAACACCATTTTCTTTGCCCTGCGTATTTTTAGTTGTACTGCATTTGCTCATAATGTCCACACTGTTGATAAACTATCTCCACAAGCCATCAAGTGTGTTTCTGTTGGCACATCTAAAAGGGCTACATATGCTATGATTCCGTTGGTCACCATATTATTACATCTTTGTTGATGTCTCCTTTTTGAACAGATCGGCTGCTTCACACAGTCTGTAACATACCTCTGAAGTTATACCACCACCCATCGTCTATAAAAGAAAGCACACTAGTTACTCTAATGCTATTCTATGACCTGTTCCTTATTTGTAGGAGGAGATGCCTTCTTCAAGTGTCCCCACCACTGCTGCTTCGTATATGCCATAAGATCTCCCTATAACACTATGCTAGACAAAGAGACAATGCACTATGCATCCTCTGTCATTTTTATTTCAACTGACAATCTCTCCAGTTGTGACAAACGTTTTACAAATGCTCTAATGGCTATCACTGTTCTTCGTGATAATCTTAGTGCATTGCAGGACCATTGTTGGAAAAGGATTATGGATGGGGAAGTGGATGCTCTTACATCCATGGTAGCTTGGGATCTTGTACCTTGTCCGCATGGCGTAAAGCTTTGCCTACTGTAGAAGGAAAAGAAATGAATTGCATTAATGAGAGACTGTATGGTTCTCTTATATAGGAGAGGAACCTGTTGGGCAAATTACAAGAAAAAGATAAAAGAAATAGATAATATGAAAACAACAAGGAAGATAACTAATATCTCAACATTCCCCCTCAAACTGGAGCATCGATATTGATCAAACTCAACTTGCAACAACATCTCTGATAAGGCCTTTTGGCTAGGGCCTTAGTAAAACATCTGTTGTCTGGTCTCCAGAGCTGACATGCATAGTGGAAATAAGACCATTCTGTATCATGTCACGAGTGTAGTGACAATCCAACTCTATGTGCTTGGTCCTCTCATGAAAAGCTGAGCTGTTGGCAATGAAAAGAGCAACCTGATAGTCACATTGGAGGTGCATGGGAAGAGACATCTCTATAGTTAGGTCAGCAAGAACAGATCTGACCTACATCATCTATGTGCTAGCCTGTGCCGTGACCCTGTATTCTGACTCAGCACTCGATCTGGCAACCACGTCTGCTTCTTGCTCTTCCAAGAAATAAGGGAATTCCCTATGAATACAACGAAGCCTAAAGTAGACTTCCTATCCTTTGGACACTTGCATAATCTGCATCTGCACACGGTGTAACTGAACGAGATGAACCTCTGCTGAAAAGAAGTCCCATACCTGGTGAAGTCTTCAGATACCTCAAAATCATATGGACATATAGACTGCATCCATATGTGCCTGTCTGGACTGCTCCATAACTGACTCACTTTGCTCACGACAAAGGATATGTCGGGCCTGGTAATTGTCACATATAGTAGCTTGCCAACAAGCTCCCTGTACCTCCTCTTGTCGACCTCCTCAGTGCCATCACCATAAAACTTCATGCTCAGGTCAATAGGGGTAGTGGCAGGTCTGCAATCTGCCATTCTTGTCTTTGAAAGAAGGCATGTAACATACTTCCTCTAGGTCATCACAAGACCTCGTTGGGTTCTTGGCAAATTCCAGTCCAAGGAAGTAATGCAAATTACCAAGGTCATTGGTTATAAACTGCTGACCTAGGAAATCCTTGGCATCCTGACTACCCTTCTTGTCATCCCCTGTAAGAATAATGCCATCAACGTAAACAAGAATGATAATAGTACTTCTCTGGGTCCTGTGCACAAACAAAGAGTGATCGGCAGTCGATCACACAAATCCCTACTGTTCTATCAAGTCCAAGAGCTTCTGGAATCACGCCCTTGGACTCTGCTTAAGGCCATATATAGCCTTGTGTAGCCTGCAAACCTTCTGACACTTCGCCTCAGCAGCAAACCCAAGTGACTGCTGCATCCTCCTGTAGATCACCATAGAGGAAGGCATTCTTTACATCAAGCTGGCAAAGGGGCCAATCTTATGTTACAACAAAAAGTAGAATACACATAGTAGAATGTCTGGTAACTGGAGAGAAAGTATCCTGATAGTCCACCCCATATGTCTGGGTGAACCCACGTGCCGCAAATCTTGCCTTATAGTGATTCACACTGCCATATGCATGGTATTTCACCGTGAACACCGATTTTCATCCCACAACGGATGCACCAACTGGATCAAAAACAAGACTCCACGTACCACTTGACTGTAATGCAACCATCTCCTCCTCCATGGCTAACCTCTACTGATATGTCCGTGGTATCTCCACGCTGATAGTGTCAAGGTAAACCTCCTGAAATCCTCTAATAATATGCTCAAGGAAACTTGGGCTGCAAGAGGATAAGTAGTACACATACGTTTCTGCTTACGCGGAGTAATCGACACATCAAGATCGTCTGTCAAGTCCCGAGTCTGTAAGTTCCCCTCTTGAGAGGGTACCTACTCATCTTGTATGGAATCCTGCTGCATAGACAACTCAGTAGTGTCATCATCAAAAACAATGTGCTTATCACATACCTGAGGTGTGCTGGATGATGGGCAAGACCTGTGAGCAGGGGGAGCCGAGCGAGACCTGCGAGTAAATACACGTGGCAAATACCAAGTCACAATAGGAGGTGGAGCTACTTGAGTAGGTGTAAAGGCAAGAATATGTGTAGGTGGTGGTGGTGGTTGAGGAGGTGGTGGTAGAGCAGGAGTAGAGGGAGGTGGTGGTACGACAGTAGGAGGTGGAGGCATGTAGATCTCATCGTCAGAGTCAAATGGGGCTAGTCTGTCACCTTTAGGAGAAAATACATGACAGACTCAAAGAAAGTAACGTCAGCACTAACAAAGTATTTCCGCCTGAGCAGATCAAAGCAACGATGAGTAGCCGACAAAAACAAACTTGTCAGCTTTGAAGAGTCTTATCATGACCTGGAGAGACATCATGAACAAATGTAACAGAACTGGACATATGAGGTGTAAGGGAGGAAAGATCCTTCTCAGGAAACACAATCGAGAAAGGATTCGTCTCTCCCAACACAGACGAAGGCATGCTGTTCACCAGATAGCTTGCAGTGAGGACAGCGTTGCCCCAATAAGCGTGAGGAGCACGACTCTTTATCAACAAGGTTTGGGTCACATCAAGTAAGTGACGATTCTTGCGCTCGGCAACACCGTTCTGTTGGGATGTATAAACACATGAGATCTGGTGAACAATGCCAAGAGCTCTAAGAAAGTCAGAAAGTTGTAAGGTGCAGAACTCTAAAGCATTATCAGAACACATATATTTGACATTAGCGAAAAAAATATTCTTTATCTCATTAATAAACGATTTGATGACATATCCAGCCTCAAATTTATTCTTCAAGTCTAGAATAATCATCGACAACAACAAGATAAAAACGGTGTTTCTGGTGACCAGGAACACGACTCGGACCCCATATATCTAAATGGAGCTCAAATAACTGAGAACGCTCTGGCTCTAACGGGATGGAAAGGAGGAACAATGATGCTTCCCAAGCTGGCATGCCTCATACTGGAAAGAGGATCTCATGGAAATCTGAGGGAGAACATGACACAACTTCTGCAGAGGAAGGTGGCCAAAACGAAGGTGCCACAGATACGGTGAGACTGGTCCAGTAGGTATAGTAGAAACGCCAGCATGAGGAGGTTGGTCCAGTTTGTAGAGCCCCGTTGCTCACGGTCACATCTTATCACCCTGCCCGTGAGTATGTCCTGAAACACAAGAGACGATGGGTCAAAGATGGCACTGCAATGCAAGTCCTTAGTAATCTGACTAATAGAAAGTAAATTCATCTGAAAGTCAGGAGCATATAAAACATTCTGAAGACGCATGGATGACATCAAATGCACCTCCCGCTGTCATGTAATGGGTAAATGGTTAGCATTGGCAATGACAACCCATCACTAGGTGGTATGGTTCTTAAGGACCTCAGCTGCGCTTTGTCTCCACACAGATGGTGGGAAGCACTAGAGTCCATAATCCACTCTGTCATATCTGCACCAGTACGACCAGTTTAAGCATAAGCGATACTTGAGGAGCTCGAAGAGGTTGTGGCTGCGGTATCTGTAGTGGTGGTTCTTGCAACAAGAGTCATGATCTCTCGAATACGAGAGACAATATCATCCAGGCGAGGATCGACATGGGAAGCAAGTGTATCTGAAGGCTCAATCTGTTCTGCCACACGACCATAAGCGAGAAATCCACACTTCTGGTAGCATGTATCCTCTACATGTCCCGACCGATGACAGAAGGTGCAAAGGCCATGCTAACGTCCACCACCACTGCCATGAGGGATGCATCCTATGAATTGGGTCGTTCCCTCCTCGGCCACAAGAAGCGACCATAACTGAAGAGGGTGGAGTGGTTGTAGAAGGCATGACAATCTGATTGAGACGGCTATAGGCTATCTCCATGAGGGATATGGTAGCTCCAGTGAGAAGCCGTGTATGCGCTGTATCATACTCTGTATCAAGGCCGGTCATGAAATTTCCAACCATCATGGAGTTCTTATATGTCTTCTGCTGTTCTAGAGATGTCGTAATAGGCATATAGCTATGAAGCTTCTCGAACATGCCATGGAGTGAAGAGTAGTACACGTGTAGAGGACGACCATTCTGCTTGGCCTTATAGATATCAAACTGTAGCTGAAGAATCTTGGCCTCATTCTTCGCTTGGGCATAGGTGGAAGTCAAAGTGTCCACTGTCCCACATTGCCTTGGTGGTGGGCTGATTTAGAATATCATTGGCTATCTCTGTGGTGAGGGTCCTAGCCAAACACGTGCATACGCGTCATCTTGCTTCCAAGAAGCATTTGCCCCAGTCTTATCCGTTGGCTCTGGATCTGTCAGGATGTACTCCTTGTTGTTGCATTGCATGAGGATGAGAAACTACATGGACCACAACATATAGTTGGTCCATCCATCTTTGCGATGGGAGCCAGGCCCTTGAAGGCTCCAGATGAAAAATATCGCCCATGTTCTATGACATGATGGTAAAACGACCGAATAATAGAACTCAACTAGGGAGTGGACCGATATGAACAAGTCTACATGATCATACGGAGGATTGATTGTACGTGTAGACTCATAGTCTCATACAACCATCCTCATCAATCTTCGCTGCTTGCTAGGACCAGAAAATACGATTTATAGGTCTGAAATCACGTTTTCCGATCGAAATCAGGCCATTCAGACTGCAGATCAAACCACAGAGGTGCACCGATGAGCATGAGAGGGCGGGAGGGGAGGGGGGCTGTGGGCGACTGCGAGCGACGGCGACCGGAGAGGGGGGAGGTAAAGTTAGGGTTTGGTGGGATACAAGATCTCCGATCTAGGACCGTCACTCTGATACCTCGTAGAAGGGAGAGAAATGAATTGCATTAATGAGAGGTCTTAGGGTTCTCTTATATAGGAGAGGAACCTGTTGGGCAAATTACAAGAAGAAGATAAAAAAATAGATAATATGAAAACAACAAGGAAGATAACTAATATTTCAACACCTACAAATGGATTTTCACGACTAAGCAGTCTCCAGATGGTAAAAATGACTAATTCAAGGCCTGACTTGTGGCCAATGGATTCTGTCAAACCTATGGAGTGGATTACTTCAAGGCCTTCTCACCTGTGGCTAGATTGGGCTCTGTGTGCACCATTCTTTCTGTTGTCGTCAACAGGAAGTGGCCCATATTTCAGCTTGATGTAAAAAATGCTTTCCTCTGTGGTGATCTTGAGGAATAACTCTATATGACTCATCCCTCAGGTTACTCTGTCGAGGGGGAGTATGTGTGCCAATTCCGTAAAGATATTTATGGCCCGAAGCAGAGTCCACGAGCTTGGTTTGACAAGTTCACCATTGAGATTGGCTAACTTAGTGTTCATAGGATGACATCCAACTACTTTGTATTTGTTAGACGACGACGATCTACTGGTGTTGTGGTATTAGCTACCTATGTTAATGATATGGTGGTAACGGGTGGTGACAAAGCAGATATTGCAAAGGCCAAAGCCTTCCTACAGAAGTTGTTTGTTACTAAAGATCTTTGTCAAATTTGATACTTTCTGGATATTGAGGTGATGCATACTACAGAGGGGCTACACTTGTCACAATGGGAATATTGTCTAGATATTCTTATAGAGGCAGGTTTGCCTGGATGCAAACCATTAGGCATACCAACAGGAGCACGTGGGCATATTACTTCTATTGATCCTAAATATGAGGTTCCTGCCCGATATAGAAGCCTAGTGGGTAAACTGTTATACCTTATTATCACTAGTCTTGATATATCATACGCTGTCAATAGAGGGAGTCATTACATGAGAGACCGTGTTACAGTCATTCGCTCGTTGTTCTCCTGATATCTCGATATTCGAAGGAATCTCCAGGATGTAGTCTCTTCTACATGGCCAATGGTCGCACCGACGTCATTGCTTATGCGGATGCAGATTATGCCAGCTCTCTTGAAGACATATGATCTACAATTGGCTATAAAATGATCATTGGAGGGAATCTTGTTACTTGTCGCATCAAGAAGCACTCTATTATATCTAGGTCTAGTGCTGAACCTGAATATAGGATAATTGCCCAAGCCACGTATGAGATCACTTGGCTAGTCTCCTTCCTGAAAGAAGTTAGAGTCCCTGCTACTACTCCTATTCCATTGTATTGCGACATCAAATCTGCCACATATATTGCCGCCAATCCAGTCTTTCATGAGCGAACCAAGCATAATTAGGTTGGTTGCCATTTTATCATATATGTAGTTCGAGGAGAGACAATCAACACTCCCCTTTCGACTGATTTTCAGCTTGCAGATATACTCAGAAAGGCACTTCCATAAAAATGCATCTCTTGGCTTACTTCCAAGTTGGGCATGACTGATGGATATGCTCCAACTTGAAAGGGAATGTTCGAGTTAATTTGTATTTGATTTTACTCTCGTATTCATTAGTTGAGTCATGTAACTCCTTCTGGGACCTTTATGTAATTCTAATCTTTTAGCTCTCTAGAGTTTCTCGCTATATAAGAAAACCCTAGAGCTATTTAATAAGGCAAGTTATTCATTCTAAAACTTCCCCATATCTTCAAAAATGTGTTTAAGCTATCTATATGCTCTTAAAGTGAAGTACCTTCTTACATGCATAGAGAAAATATAGGTTGCTTCAACAACAATTTGTTGGTTAGAGATTTTGTCATATACAACTTTTCAAGTCTCAATTACATGCTATCGCTGGTCATCTCATCAGCGGCCTCCATGATAATCTCATCCGCAAAACATATAATGATTGTCGAGGGCACTTTCTCTTTTTGCACTATCAACTCGGAGGGCTCGAGTGCCTTCGTCCTCTCCTGGTCTAATCGCGCCTAGATGCTCTACTGCTTGAGAAGGGCACACATTTTAAATTGTCATAAACTAAAACCATTCCTCTATATGAACTTTTTGATCTTCAGATTGTTTGACATCATCCGCTTGACGATCCAAACAAAATGTGATGCTTTAATACCACTTTGTTGTGAGTAGCAGAAGCAAACACATACAAACATGATCAATCAAGCAAACGTGCAAACACACAGATTTACCAGGTTTACTCGCAACTGGGCTACATCCTTGGGTAGTTGTGATCGGTTACACTTTTATGGAACAAAAATACAGTCGATACACATACTAACCCTAATTCTAAGAAGTTTATATAGTATTCATAGTATAAACGGATCTCGGATTCAGATGGATCTGGATACCAACATAACAAATATTTTGGGAAACACGAGGGGGCACACCCGCTTCCCCTTTCCCTCATCCAGGCTTACTTACGAGGCATCGGAACTTCCATGATGGCAAGGTGTGGTTCGATGGGAGGGATGCATAAGACGATTTTCTCAACTGGATTCAACAGAATAATTGCTTAGGATTCAAGGTACATCATCAATCTCTACCTTGATTTGAATCCTCTGATAAGTTTTTCCTAGCCTCCTTGCTGCTAGACTTTGGCATTGTTGCCAATTGTCGATATTGAGTAAGTCTAAACACTGTTTAAACTTAATCCCATGAATAACCTTTGTGAGCATATCGGTTGGATTATATGCTGTGCCGACTGTCTTCACCTTGAACCTTTGCTCAAAACGAATGAAGTGATATCAACATCTATGATTTATGTGCTTGGTCCTCGTATGCTGCATTTGATCCTTGGCTCGACATATGGCACAAAAACTGTCGCAATATACTATAGCCCGTGCTCTTCTAGAGCGAGATCTTCAACTAAGTCTTTCAACCATATGCCTTTCTTTGCAGCTTTTGTCGAATCTATATACTCTGCTTCTGTGGTAAAAAGGTAACTGTTAGCTGTAAAGTAGCCTTCCAACTAATGACATAGCTCTCCAAAGTAAAGATATAACTTGTCATTGATCTCCTCTCATCAACATCTGCAACATAATCTGAATCTGAATATTGAGCAACCAAACATTCCGAATTACTTTTATAATTAAGACCACTGCCAGATGTTCCTTTCATCTAATGTTTATAAATCTTTTCAAAGCCTTCTCCTACTTTAAGTAGAGTCGGCTACATGGATTCTTGTTCAAATCCATGTTGAAAGTTTCGACTAATTCTACAATGGCTGTTGGCTACTTTAATGCAACCACCACAAGTTGGGGATTTGAACCCTGGTCTTTTGGGTCGTAGGCACACTACACTACAACAAGACCATTGAAGTGGGTATATGTTCATATTTGCTCAGATGTTCCACAAGGGAGAATTTGCTTAGATATTTCTTTCATATAGTGAAAAATTTGCTCGACTGCTTGCCAATGCTCTTTCTGTGGATTGCACATGAATCTCCTCACAACGCATACATCACAACATGGACGATATCTGGTCATATGCATACCATCACATAAATAAGATTCCCAGCTGCGCTGTCATGGGGAACACATGTGTTCCTTTATTGCATCTGACAGAGATGCAAAAGAAACCGGAAGATGAATATTTGTAGCGGATAGAGTACCTTGGGGCTTTGCTTTAGACATCCCAAATCTCATTAGAACTTTCTCAATGTAGATCTTCTTACATTAGAAAAGTTTCCATTCTGCACGATCCCTAATGATGTCGTCCTCAAAATCTTCTTCACTGCACCAGGTCTTTCGTGTCAAACTTTGAAGTAAGGAGCTTCTTCAGATCATTTACGGTACTTTTCTTCTTGCCAGAAGTCAGTATGTTGTTGACGTACAATAACTAATAGATGAAGGATCCGTCCTCCACCTTGTTGTGGTAAAGACAATAATCGTATGACCTCCTATTGCTCCAAGACCAATCATGAAGTTGTCAAACTTCTGTACGACTGCTAGGGGTGCTAATCGAATCGAATACCTTCGAATCCACCACGATTCTGATTCAATTCATTATAAAAGTTTCGAATTCGATCTCGAATCGAATTTCAAACGAATTTACTAGCTTGAATTCATATTCAATTCGTTTTGAGTTTTGAATATTCAGATTCGATTCATTTTATTTTGAATTTGAAATGTTAATTGATGTTTTAGAGCTTATACAAATAATTTTATATGAAGAATAATGTAATATAAATATTTTTTTGTATAATTCTAATTTTGAAATTATATTACTAAGATAGGTTGAAAAACTATAAAATCAAGGAAAATATCAAATTAATACAATATAATGAATAAAAGTACCTAATATTTACAATTATAATTGTCTTTTACAATCTAAATATACTCTTTTTTTATGATAAAGAAATGCATAAATACAATATAATTACATGAGCTTATTAAAGAGATAGAACATTGACGAAAAAGCCGAACACATTATAATTATCATTGCAAGTTAAAGCAAGACAAGATCAAACTTATATAGAAAGTTGTTACAAATTAATATTATTATTTGAAATAATGGGAATAGTAAAAAATAATGTAGCAAGATAATACCTATTCATTAAGCGTGATGATCTTCAATATCAAAAAACCAAGTCAAGAAAATGAAATATACGAATTTTTGATGTATAAAGGAACAACTTACATTATAGTGAGAAGAACTTGTATATTGCTCATGTAATGATAACTGTTATCTTGACTATGATAATCATCATGGATTGCTATGCAAGAAAAATCAAACAACAAAAAAGCAAAGGAGATATATTTAGATAAATTTTGAATCACGACAAATGTTAAGGAGGATCTCGAAGCAGTAAAACCATCATTTTCACGTGCTAGGAGAAAGGCCACCATAATCTATTGTGGGTTTTTAGGATCTTTGGTAGATAATGAAAGGACGAATGGAAAAGGCAGTGTAAGGAATGCGAGAACATGAAAGTAAATGTGTGGATGAGGATTTAAAATAACAATCTTAAACATTTGATCTTTCCTACTAGATTTTATGACTAATATTTTTTACTCTTTTTTATAGTAAGTATTTAGTCTTTAACTAATAGGATTATACATACATATACATACATATTAAATTGAGTATGATGTATCCTCTTAATGTCTCAAAATTTTTGAATATCATGCTAAGATTGATTATTGTACTTATACAAAATAGCTCAAATCTAAGCTACTGTCACTAGGCTAAAATAAGAAGTAAATACAAGAACTTAGATGTTTTGTATAAACCGATGAATTTAAGACCCACATCTCCAACTCATAACATATTTTGCAATAAAACCACTTGAACTTAGTTATAAAGAGAAATGAAAGAGATTGGGCCTCATTAAGGGGGCCTTATGTTGCATATACACGTCATGCATTGACAAGTCACGTCGGTGTAGCGTGGAAGTATGGAAATCATAGAGGTGACTGCTGGACATGATATCAATGGAGCCTAGACATGATTATAAGTTTAAATTTAACCCTTAATCACTGTAGTAACTTAGTTTGAGAGTATCTTTAATTGCTTGCCCATGTTATGCTTAATGATGTAATGCAAATGCCAAATCTTTCAATGTAAATTAAACACAGTAACTTTTTTAATATATATTTATATATTCTTTTCTGCATCTATTTACTTTACAAATGAATTCGAATAAATACATGTCAACATTTTGATGTAATTATACTATAATTCCTTACACAAGAATATTTAGAAAAGATCCTAGTTGATTTAGACTGGTTGTTACATGTATGTATGTAAACATGTAAGTATTAATATGTATGTATATGTATGTACTATGTATATATATAAGTGCATGGATACATATATACATATGTATGTATATAATTATGGAATCAAATTATTATCGAACGAATTCAGGTTAATTCATATTTGATTCATTTGAGAATTGAATCCACAATTTAAATTCAAATTCATTTCATTTGATTTTGAATCGAACTTTTTCCGAATTTTTATCGAACAAATCCTAATCGAATTTGAGTGATTCAGTTCATGGATACATATATACATATGTATGTATATAATTATCGAATCAAATTATTATCGAACGAATTCAGGTTAATTCATATTCGATTCATTTGGGAATCGAATCCACAATTTAAATTCAAATTCATTTCATTTGATTTTGAATCGAACTTTTTCCGAATTTTTATCGAACAAATCCTAATCGAATTCGAGTGATTAGCCACTGCTCAGGAGATTGCTTAAGTCCATACACATACTTCTTCAATCTGCACACATGATCTTCCTTGCCCTGAAATGCAAATCCCTCTAGTTGACTCATCAGATTGTCCTATTCGAGTTCATGATGCAAGAAAGTTCTCCTCATATCTAACTGCTCCAGCTCCAAGATTCAACGTATTACAAGAGCTAGTAGCATCCTGATGTATGTATGTCATACAACATGAGAGAATATCTCATTGTACTTTACACCTTCCTTCTAGCCGTATCCCTTCGTAAATAGACGTGTCTTGTACCTGATGGCTTTACTGCCTAAGATTCTTATTTTTTTTCTAAATACCCATTTGCAACCAACAACTTTCCTTCCATTTGGCAATTAGATAAGCTCTCATGTTTGATTCTTGTAAAGATATCCAATTTCCTCATGCATAGAAATAATCCACCACTCGGATTCTGCCCCTACTAAGTGGAGGGCTCTCGAGACTCTGTCTCCTCAGTAACCAACTGCGTAAATGCACTCATATCTTTAAAGCCATATCTCTGAGGCAGATGTATCTCTCTACGGGGCCTATCGGTAGCAAGACTGTTTTGCCTCTCTTCTGATTGCTCATGTAGTCATGTGCATGCTGCTCAACATTAGACTGATCAAAAGTGGTGTGATCAATTGCTCAATCATTACTTGGTGTCTGTTGGAACTCCATCTTTTCATGTATATCATCACATGTTACTACATCAGCAGACATACTCCTCGAGTGAAGTATAGAATTCTCCTCGAATGTAATATTCCTACTAATAATTATTTTGTATGCTCAGAAGGAAATCAGATGCTATGCTCCTTTACTCCTGCACCATAACTAGTAAACACCTCTCTCTTTGCTCTTAGTTTTAGTTTTCCTTCGTTAACATGGTAATAGGCATCACAAACAAAGATTCATAAAATAAAATAATCAACATGATCAGTAGACCATACCTTCATATGTCTCTTGCTGTTGATAGCAAATGTAGTAGGACTCCGATCCACCGAGTAACATGCTGTAGCCACAACTTTAGCTCAGAATGCTCTACCAAGACCAGCATTAGAGAGCATGCACCTTGCTCTCTCTAGAAGTATCATTCTCATTCACTTTGCAACTCTATTCTGTTGTGTCATATCTTTGACAGTGTGGTGTCCCGCAACACCCACATCTTTGCAGAACTATTGAACTCTAACAGATAGAACTCCAACCCACCACCAGTCTGCAAATACTTTACCTTCTTAAAAATTTTGTTCTCTACCAAGATCTTCCACTTCATGAATGTTTGAAATGCTATGCCCTTTTGCTTCATCATGAACACCAAAATCATCCTGTAGTAATCATCAATAATGGACAAGAATTTTAAATATCTCTCACCTCTCAAAGATGGGATTCGGAAAAGGCCCAAACAATCATTATAAATATAGTCCAGCGTCTCTTTCGTTCTATGAATTGCTTTGCTGAACTGCTTCATATGTTGTTTCCCAAATAGACAATGCTCATATAACTTCAGCTTGAATCCTTTCAGATCCCTGAGTAGAGCTTTTTGACTGAGAGAATATCCATCACATCCATCCCCATTTGAGTCATGTGCACCAACCAAATATGACAAAACTCTGGTTCTGATTTCACGACTTGGTATGCAACTGCAATTGAACCGGTAATTGTAGGCCTCTATATGACATATAGGGTCTTTTGCTTGTTACCTTTGATAAAAATCACCCCGGCTTTGACAAGTTGCATAACCCTACTTTCATTGTTGTACATATCTTTTAGAGTCCAAGACCCTTAAGGATATTATGGTCTTTCTCAGATCAGGAATATGGCAAACATCTGTCACTATCTTCACCACTTCATCATGCATCTTGATTTTTACGATGCCAATCCCTACAACTTTGCATGCTGCATCATTCTCCATTATGATGTTTTAACCATCTATCCTCTCGTAGATATATAATCGATCTTCATTGGGGTTTATATGGTAAGAATAACATGAATCAAGAATCAATGTGCCACCGATTACCTTCTGATCTGCGATGATGCTGACCAAATTTTCTTCAGAATTTGCGCCTCCCTGAACTGAACCACTACAACTATGGCATTCCCTTTCTTTTTCAGGCATTATTTCTTAAATATCTAGGTTTATTACAATAATTGCTGACGCCCTTAGAATAATGATTCCTTAACCCGAACTTCTGAACTTCTGCTGTCTTTTCTTCGCATATCTAGAATCAACATAAATCTTTTCACGAGTCATAACCAAACTTGCAGCCTGAGAGTCCACCTTGTAAGTAGTCATTGCCGAAGTTCACGCGTATGCAAACTCGCACGTACTTTCTCTAAGGTTTTCTCTTCTTTTCCCACCATTAAGGACTGAACAAAATTCTCATACAATAGTGGAAGAGAAACCAACAAAATTAGTGCAGCATCCTCATCTTTAATCTTAGCATCTATGTTTCTTAAATCTGTCAACAATGTATTTTGAAGATCTAGATGTTTTTTAAGAGTACCTTCATGCTTGCGGAGAAAAAACAGATGTGGCTTCAATAACATGTTGATAAGAGAATTCATCATGTACATGCTTTCAAGTCTCAATCACATGCCAACAGCGGTCATCCTATTGATCTTTGCAATAATCTTATCTGTTACACATTGCATGATTGTCGAGTGTGCTTTCTCTTTCTGCACCATCAACTCAGAGGGTTCGAGTGCATTCGCCCTTTTGCCCCAGACACCCTACTGCTTAAGAACAACAAGCATCTTGATTTGACTTAAAATGATCTGTCCTTTCATATGAACTTCTTGATCTTTAGATTGTGTGACGTCATCTGCTTGATGATGTAGACGAAACTTGATACTCTGATACTCTTTTTTTGCGATTAGTAGAAGAAAACATGCACAAACACGATCGATCAAGCAAACATGTAAACACATCGATTTACATAGTTCACTATTAACTAGGTTACGCCCTTGGGAGTATGCGGTCGGTTTCACTATTTGTGGAGAAGAAAATGAAGAGGATATATAGATTTCTAATTCAACTGATTTTATATCCTGCCCACAGTATAAACCGATCCTGAATACATACAGATCAGAATGTCCATATAAAAAATTCGTTTAGCCATGCTGGTAAGGTATGGTGCAACAGGGGAGCGTATAAAATGGCTCTTCAATTGTATTTAGTAGAATATATGATTATGATTCAAGCATATCAACATGCCCTGCCATGACAAGGGTGCTTGCCGACTCTGTTGGTTATTGATACTTTAGGGAGCATCTTGCAGTTGGCTTTCGTTCCTGGTGGAGAGTTTGTCTTTCAATCCTGATAGATAAATGGTGGATAGCATGGTTTTAGCTAATAGTATGGTAAGTTCCCTGGAGGAATCTGAAAGAATTTATATTAGTTTATTTATGGTTTTGCTGATTATTCTATTTTAGTGAAAAGGTCATTTTGGGTGATTCGGCTTGGTGAAGAGATACTTAAGCGTTGGTGAATAGGGGACCAGGGAGATCGGATCCGGCCGCGAGAGGTGTAGAGATAGTTATTATTATTATTATGTTATGTACCTCTTCGTTATTTCTTTGTCGTTTATGGACTACTGTGTACTTTACCCTTAAGGTCTCTCCCTATATAAGAGAGCCTAGGGTTTCTCTGAATGAATAATCTAAGTTTTTCTCCCAACATGGTATCAGAGCCGCCCTAGGGCTCTCTCCCTCTCCCCACCCGCCACCCTCTCCTCTCCCGCCGCCGTACCCGCACCGCCGGCTAGATCCCCGGCCTTCCTACCCTCCAGCGGGTCTCTCCCTCTCCAGCGGGCCCCTCCCCATCGCCAACTACCCACCAGCGGACCCCCCCAGCCGCTATCATTCCCCAGCAGAACCTCTCGCTGCCACCAGTCCCCGCTGCCGATCCTCAGGAAGCTCCCCTGTCGCGCCGCCACCACTTGGGCGATACTCCACTCCAGCCGCCAGGCCTATAGGCGGCTCCCAGTCCGCCGCTAGCCTTCTAGGCGGCCTCATCTCCGGCGTGCCCTAGCCACCCTCGTTTCTTCCACCGGATAGATGGATTTGAGTGCGTAACGTCTACATACGCACTCGAATCCACTGCAGTTTGTGTAGACATTCATTACCTTGTCTACAAACCTTAGTTCTTCTCCAGCGGTAGTATGTCAGAATCGAAGGTCGATATGCCCTCCACCGGCGCATTCAAAGGTCCTGCGCCAATAATGAAGATGGACGGGTCGAATTATGAGCTCTGGGCAATGCAGTTCATGAGCCTCATGAAGTCGAATGGTAAGAAGCACATTCTTACCGAGGATGAGCCCGCAGAGAAGACAGGGATATATGTCTCATGGGAGGCTGATGACTCCTACGCAAAGGTCTGGTTGTCTGGTACATTGACGATGGAGATTGCTAATGATGTCCTCCATCAGCCCACTGCCAAGGCGATGTGGGATATTCTTGCCACTACATATTCGCAGGTGCGAAATGAGACCAAGATGTTACATCTTCAGCATGACATTTTCACAATGAAGCAGAGCGGCATACCTCTTCACTCCTTATACACATCCCTGAGAGGGATGTTTGAGAAGTTATACAACACTATCCCACTCACAGCTACTCCTGAACAGCAGAAGACATTTCGGAACGCCACCATGGTGGGTGTTCTACTTGCGGCCCTTGATCCTAAATATGACGTCGCCCGGTCTCAGATCTTAGCCGATGCAGTTATTCCTCCAGTGGAGGATGTTTACAGGAGACTCAGTCGCATTACAGTTTCTTCTAGCTCTTCTACTCCACCCCCATCAGCGATGGCAGTCTCGCGTGGGAGAGGTGGCCCGTCTTCTGGTCGTGGACGTGGATGTGGACGTGGACCCCAGGGAAGGGGTGGTCGCTTTAGTCAGACATGTTCCTATTGTCACTGCACATGGCACTCGGAGGAGACATGCTATTCTAAGCATGGGTTCCCAGCATCGGCACGTGTTGCAGAGCATTCTCAGTCCCCGTTGCCATCTACTGCAGATAATCGTTTTGAGGAACTTGTGGCATGTCTCCGAGATATTATGCCACATTCATCTGGTGATTCGTCTGGTGGACTTTCAGATGTTGCTGCTACAGCCTCCGCCAGTTCATCTGCTGCTGCTCGTACTTCAGGTAGATCTACTGCATTTACACCGTCTCATGATATCTCTGATTGGGTTATAGGTTCGGGAGCCACACATCATCTCTGCCGAGATAGAGACAGACTACAGTCCTACAGGGACATTCCTCATGGCCGCTCAGTGCAGATCGCAGATGGTACTCATTCCCCTCTTGTCGGACAGGGGGAGGTCTTCCTATCCTCCACTATGTATCTACAGAATGTCCTACATGCTCCTGAGTTCTCGATGAATCTGTTATCTATTAGTCAGATTACGAAGGATTTGCATTGTCGTGCTATATTTGACCCGTCTTCTCTTATTTTTCAGGACATACTAACGGGCAGGGTGATTGACTGTGGCTCTGAGCAGAATGGTCTATATCGGTTGGTTCGGGATTCCTATGCTGGCGTCTCCTCTCATTCTGCCGGACCAGTTTCTCCGTACATCTGGCATCTCCGTTTTGGTCACCTTCCGCTCCAGAAAATGTGCCATCTTCTGCCCCAGATCTCTCCTAGTTCGTCCTTTCGCTGTGAAGCATGTCAGTTGGGAAAGCATCATCGGTCGAGCTTTCCTAGTCGTCAGAGTCGGAGCAGTAGCTCCCCATTCGAGTTGTTACATATAGATATATGGAGTCCGAGTCATGTACCCGATCATCAGGGGCACAGATTTTATCTTGTGGTAGTGGATGATTTCTCTCGTGTATCATGGGTCTTTCTTTTGAAGAATAAATTTGAAGCAGGGGATGTGATCAAGAATTTAATTAATGAAGTGCACAATGTTTTCTCTTCTTCAGTCAAATATGTTCGTACGGATAATGCCCTAGAATTTTGCACACGGTCACTTTCTCAATTTCTTTCATCAAAGGGCATTATTCACCAAACCACTTGTGCATATACATCTCAACAGAATGGTGTGGCGGAAAGAAAGCATCGCCATCTCCTGGATATTACTCGAACCCTGTTGATTCAGAGTTGTGCTTCTATTTCTTTCTGGGGGGATGCTGTTCTTACTGCATGTTATCTGGTCAATCGAATGCCATCCTCTGTTCTTGGTGAGAAGATACCTATTTCTCCCATTTTTTTGACAAGGGATTATTCTCACTGACTCCACGTGTCTTTGGTACTGTGGCATTTGTTCATCTTCTGTCTCCCGGACTTGACAAACTCTCTCCTAGAGCAGTCAAGTGTGTCTTTGTTGGTTATTTCAGGACTCAGAAGGGCTACCGCTGTTATGATCCTATAAATAAGAAGTACTTCGTGAGTGCTGATGTCACTTTCTTTGAATCTGTCATGTATTTTTCTCCTGCAGGTGACAGACTGGTACCATCCACTACCAATGATGATGTCTATGTTCCTCCACCACCTACTTGGAGTTCACCTGAGTCTCTTCCTGTTCCTGCCTCCACGTCAATTCCACCACCACCACCTCCTCCTCCACCTCTTCCACGACCTCCCATTTCACCTTTACCAAAATTCTATACGCGTCGGTCAGGTCCTGCTCAGGCTACATGTCAGCTACCCATCACGCCTCAGGTATGTTCAGATGGCATTACTACTGACGGGTCAGATTTGGTACATGTGCAAGATTCTTTAGTACAAGAAGACACTAGACCATCCAGTGCAGCAGATGATGATCTTGATATTCCGATTGCTATTCGGAAGCAGAAGCGGATGTGTGCCTCTTATCCATTTGCGTCACAGGTTTCATTTCACCGTCTCACTGGTGACTTTCAGAGATTTGCTTCAGCCTTGTCTTCCGTGGATATACCACTGACCTACCAGGAAGCTTTGAAGAGTGATTGCTGGAGATTAGCTATGGAAGAAGAGATGCGTGCATTGCAGTCCCGTGGCACATGGTCTTTGGTTCCTGCTCCTCCTGATGCATCTATTGTGAGCTGTAAGTGGGTCTTCACAGTTAAATATCATGCATATGGCACTTTGGATCGGTACAAAGCACGTTTGGTCGCGCGTGGTTTTACACAGACCTATGGCGTAGACTACATGGATACTTTCTCTCCAGTGGCTAGACATTCTACCCTTCGCATTCTCTTATCTGTGGCCGTGGTTCGTGAATGGAGTATATCTCAACTGGATGTCAAGAATGCATTCCTGTATGGGGATCTACAGGAGGAAGTCTACATGCAGCAGCCACCTGGGTTTACTGCTGAGGGGGAGAAGCATATGGTCTGTAGACTTCACAAGGCAATATATGGCCTCAAACAGAGTCCAAGAGCATGGTTCCAGAAGCTTTCCAACCTTATTGAGCAACATAGATTCAAGAGGTCAAATGCAGACCACTCGTTGTTTGTCCAGAAGTCATCGGCATGTATGGTTGTTATCATGGTCTATGTTGATGATATTCTTGTTACAGGAGATGATGTTCAGGGCATAGAAAGGGCGAAGGCATTCCTAGGCCGTCAGTTTGTTACAAAGGATCTTGGAACTCTAAGATATTTTCTGGAGTTGGAATTTGCAAGGAATGCATAGGGCTTGGTGATGACCCAACGGAAGTACATTACAGACTTCCTGATTGAGACAAGCATGGATGGATGCAAACCATCAAGTATTCCCATGGACCCTAGCATGAAGTTGTATGATGGTGATACTGATCAAGTGGATAAGAGGAGATATAGAGAAATGGTGGGAAAACTCCTTTATATTACCATAACTCGTCTGGATATTGCATTTGCAGTAAGCAGGGTGAGTCAATTTATGGAGCAGCCAAGACAAGTTCACATGGATGCTATATACATGATACTGAGGTATCTGAAGTCTTCTCTAGGTTCAGGGCTGCTGTTCAGAAAGGGCACAGATTTATCTATCTCAGCGTGTGCAGACGTCGATTATGCAAGATGCCCTAAGGATCGAAAATCAACCTCAGGATTCGCAGTTTTTGTTGGAGGCTCTCTGATTTCTTGGAAAAGCAAGAAACAAACTGTTGTGGCAAGGTCTAGTGCCGAATCCGAATATAGGGCCATGGCTCAAGCCAGCACGGAAATGATGTGGGTTTGATCCGTACTAGAAGATCTACATGTAACTGTGCCTCTACCCATGAAGCTTCAGTGTGACAATCAGGCAGCTTTGTTCATTGCCAACAATCCAGCTTTTCATGAAAGAACCAAGCATATTGAAGTTGACTGCCATTACACTAGAGACTTGATCCAGAGAGGATTAATATCTACTACGCATGTGAGCTCAGGAGATCAGACTGCAGATGTATTCACCAAGCCATTGCTCAGAGGACCTTTTCAGAGATGTTCATCCAAGCTGAGCATGATAGACATCTATGCTCCACCTTGAGGGGGAGTGTAGAGATAGTTATTATTATTATTATGTTACGTACCTCTTCGTTATTTCTTTGTCGTTTATGGACTACTGTGTACTTTACCCTTAAGATCTCTCCCTATATAAGAGAGTCTAGGGTTTCTCTGAATGAATAATCTAAGTTTTTCTCCCAACAAGAGGGTGAGACGAGACTTTCTTGCTTTGTGCACCAGTGTTATGCCTAGTTTGCTTGATCTTGGGAATTTCACAGGCATTTGCATAAACAGGGACTAGTTGGCCGGCATGGCTTTGGGAATGGAGGAGGCTAATGTTGAGCTGTATATAGGGATCTGGGTTACTCCTTTGGTGCTTCACAAATGATGTATCTTGGTTTACCCAAAAAGACCTGCCTTTTGACAGGTCTGACGATTTTGTTCATGACCGCCCGGGTGGAAATGAGGATAGAGCTATGGAGGTCTTGATTTTTGTCTTAAGGGAGGCTTTTTCTGAAATCTCAGAAATTTAGGTTGAGCTTAATATTCCCCTTTTTTCTTATCTTCACTACTTAAGATTTACGGCATTGTTAGTGTTTTAGTTATATGGAGCAGTGTATTGGCTGCCACGTGGGAAGATGTTGACAGCCTGAGAGCCAACACATGTAAAGGAGGACGTCAATCGATCAGGTTTCAGGGTGGACATTAGTATTTTCCCAAGCCTGTATCCATGCGTAATTCTAATATTCATGCACATCCCATTTGCTAATGGGTATTATTTAACTTTACTTTCAATATTTAAGCGTTCTTTCTCAATTACTCTATATAATATATGCTGGTTTCTACACAGTCCCTTCTTATATACTGCTTGGTTTCCAACATATCAATTCGATCTATTGTTAACTAGATATGTGACCTTGAAGATCCAACAGTCGATCATCAATCGTATTATAGTTCTACAGTTGAATTTCTCTAAACATATTATAAATGGAGATGTGATCTTTTAAGAAAATTTAGTTTTCTTTGATTACTGCAACTCCTGCACATCAACCATTCTAAGGGCTTTGTCATTATATCAACACTATTGTCATTAGTGTAGATCTTATAAAGTACAAGTTGCTTCTTATGTAGCACATCTCATATTCAATGATATCTGAAATCAATGTGTTTGGTCTCACTTGAAAAGTAGAGTTCTTGCCACAATAAGAGAGATATTTCTATTGAACAAACTTAAGTTGTTGCATGCACTTCTTCATCCACAAAAGTTCTTTTCTTGCTTCCGAAGCACCATTCAATTCTACCTATGTAATAGACAATGTCGCCCACTTCTGCAACTTTGACTGCCATGGAATAATATCTGCATGTCTAGTCGGATATAGATCATCTACCACTATCACCACCTATCATATTAGAGTTTATGTAGCCCATAAGAAATGCCTTCTCTAATCCAAAACAAAGATATGTATCGCTAGCCCCATAGAGATATTTCATATCCATTTAACTGAATTCAAATGCTCTTTTTATTGATTTGAGATAAACCCACTCACAACTCCAATAGACTGAGCAATATCAGGCCTAATACATACTATAGCATACATAGCGTACACCATACTACTAGTGGACGAGGCATAAGAAATCATCTCCATGCCATTATAAGAATTTTCATTTTTTTACGAATTATAGATATTTTATAATTATTTTCAAGTATTTTACATACTATACTCATTTTACAAGTGATTACTCTGTTTGAATATATCAAAGATGACTTCACGCTTAAAACCACTATCGGAAGTTGCGCACGTTGCGGTTGCTCGGACCGGGTCTTTCGAGCGTGGAGGGATGAGGGCGGACTGTGCGAGGGGCATACACACCCTATATATCGACCTCCTCTGGGAGAGGAAGCACATAATGCGATCTGTCGCATTAGGGAGCCCTCTCCCAACATAGCTCCCCCTCTCTTCCATTCCCCCTCTCTACAAAGAACAAGACGGCGACGAAGTACTTGGATTCTTGATTGGTATCAGAGCTCTAGATCTTGATCCTCGTTGCTTTGCCGCTCCTCGCATCATCGCCATCCCTGCTTCAACGGTCAGCGGAGAGACTTGAAGTTCCATTGCCGCCGCCCTCTCATTCTCCACTAAACCCTAACAAAGGGTCATAGGTCTCCTTACATTTGTTTATATAAAGCTTTTTTTTGTTTAATCACGCGAATATGCTGGTTTTAAAAAGTTTCTGACATCAAGTTTTATATTAAATAAAAGACATCCGTTTCTTCTTAATCACGTGACTAGAATCTTATTTTTTTTACCATCAAGTTTTCTGCTGCCATCTAGTTCTTGGTCACATCACGTGAAGTTATATTGGTCACATCACAGTTTTACCGTTTTATTTTTATATTAAAAAACCCCTTGGTCAGTGTTTTTTTAAAGGTTCTTTGATTTTTTTAATTTGACCTTGAGTTTTTTTTTCACCTTATCCATTTTTGTTTGTGGATTAATAAAGGGGGTTACATTTTTTATAGCTTTTTTGTTACTTTTTTTGTTTATACTCTTCTTTAAATTAGTATAATATTAAATTTGTTAAAAGGACAAACTTTAGCTAAGTATAATTAATCAATTAAAATCAATATAGCTAACTAATAGAAGTTTATTAAGTGTTATGATTTTTTTTAAAATTAAGTCCGTGGCTGCCAATTTTTTTGGGTTGTTTGATTAATTGAATAAGTTTTTTTAACAAGTTTTGTTTTGTTAACATTAAAAACATTACTATAGGTTAAAACCTTTTTGCTAATATTGTTTTTTTAATTACGTAGAGAAGTAATTATTATTTTTTGTTAAAGCATAGTTGTTTTTTTTGATATTTACTTTAAACTGTTGCTTGTTGGTAGTATCACTTTTTTTAAAGGGCTTTAACTTGTTGGTTGTTTTAATTAAATTTTTTATGCAAATTGTTGTTTAATCGTATTGGCTGGTTATTTTTTTTAAGTTTTTTTGTGTGTTGATCCAAGTTTTATTACCATTTCAAAAAGAACTTCGTCATATCATTGTTATTTATTGTTCTCATTTTTTTGTTTAGCTAATTATCTATAAAAGAATTAAATTGGAAGTTTTTTTTGTATATGTGGAGATCTTGCCGTTTTTTTAAAATAGAGATTAAAGAACTTGAGGTGAAAATGATTAAGATATTTTTAATAAATTATACCTTTGTTGTCGATGTGAAACTAGATAATCTTATATCTCCATTAACTTTTAGGCATTTTGTTGGATGAACTAAAGTAGAACTCTTTTTAGTGGTATCTTATTTATTTTAGAATCTTGTTGTTAAGTAAAATAGGCTTCAACTTCAACTTAAATCGCAACTTAATAGTTGTTTTCTTAAAATTTTAAATTTGCTTAATCTCATTCCAACCTTATATTCATTTCATTAGATCAAAAAATGACAAGCAAGACCATTGCCACTGAAGTTAGAAAAAATTGAGTACCTGAATGGTACCAATTATGAGTTATGGAGTAGGAAGATCTACTATGGATTGCTGCATGACAATATCCATGCCATCATTGATAAACTTGGTCCTATACTGTTAGAAAACTCGACAATAGAAGAAATACGATCCCACGAACAGTGGGAGAAGATCGATAATAGGCCGGGGGTTTCATGCTCACGCATATGGAGCTGAACTTGATTCGGGTCTTTGAGATCTGTAAATCATCTTACGAACTCTAGAATGCAGTCAAGGACAAATATCACACCAAGTCGGAAGTGAGTGTCCGACTCCTTCTACGCAAGTATAGCTCGTGTAGGATGAAAGAACCAAAGAGCGTTCTAGAGCATGTGAACAAGATGATTGTGATGACAAAGGATCTGGAGGCTACATAGTGTGCCATTCCGAAGAGGATGCAGATCGCAATGATACTCAGAAGCCTCCCTCCATCATTCAATATGGTCGTCACATCTCTGAGGATGAATGGGACCATTAAGACTGTGGCAGACTTACCTGCTCAGCTGGAAATTGAGCAGGACCTCACGAAACAAAGATCGACGATTGAGATCTTTGAGGTTGAGAAGAAGAAGAAGAAGCAAATGTCATGCATGCGAAGAAAAGGCTGGGCCCTTCCAAGGCAAATTTCAAGGGAAAGAGTGGGAAATATCCATGCAGCTCTTGCTACGGTTGTGACAAATATGGTCATTTCAAAGCCAATTGCCTTAAAATGAAGAAGCCAGAAATTTCAAATGCCCCTGGACAAAAGTTCTAGAAGAAGTTTGAGTTCGCAGCTGTCGTGGAATACAACTCCGTTGTCACGGACAATGATAGATGGTGGATCGACTCTAGAGCAACCCGACATATTGCAAAGACGAAGGAGGGCATGGTGGACTTCAAGGAGCCGAGCAAAGGAGAACAGAAGATCTTCATGGGGAACAACACCTACCTTGATGTGTAAGGTGTTGGGACATAGCGACTTGACCTGTGGGATAACGTTATGGTACTGAATGATGTACCATATGCCCCAAGGATACATTGGAACCTGATCTCTGTCCCAGTACTGCTCAAGAAGGATTTTGAAATCTGATTTTATAATAAGCGTGTATCTATAGGCACGAATAAGAAGGTCTATGCGATGGGAAAGTTTGTGCCCGAGCATGATCTGTTCTGCTTTCTTGTAATAAGCCCTAGCGAATTAATGAATGTCTCTTTCGAGTATTTCTTGTATTGTTTGTCTGACCATGACTTGTGGCACATGAGACTGGGTCCTGAAAATTCTAAAATGGATCAAATGATGAAGGAAAATCTATTCCCTAAGATCACAGGTGCAAGGACATTACCTTGCGAACACTATCTGATCGGTAAAATGATGAGAAGACCCTTCTCAATCGGAATTCGGTCAACAGAGTTACTAGGTTTGATCCATTCGGACATATATGGACCACTGAGCGTCAACACACATAGAAATAAGGAATACTTTATAATATTCATTGATGATTACTCAAAGTTCTCTTATGTTTATCTCTTAGGAAGAAAATCAGAAGCACTTGAAATATTTAAGTGATATAAGACGGAAGTGGAGACAAGATTGGGAAAACCAATCAAGACCCTTAGGACAGATAGAGGTGAGGAATACACCTCAAAGGATTTTAAGGATTGTTGCATTCAGACAAGCATTCGTAGGCATACTACAATGCCTTATACACCACAACAGAATGGTGTAGCCATGGAAGGCCGTATCGATATCGATATCATTTCGATATTGTATCGGTACGATATTTCGACGATATATCGACGATATATCGCTGAAATATCGCCCATATCGACGAGCCTTTGTGAAGAAAATGCCTGGAAATCGGGATATATCGCCGTATCGGTGCCCATATCGGTCCCATGTCGATATCGATATATCGACGATATATCGCCGATATATCACGATATTTCCTTCCATGGGTGTAGCAGAAAGAAAGAATCGAACCTTGATGAATGCAGTAAGGTGTATGCTTTCACACTCAGGACTCTCCAAGAAATTCTGGGGAGAGGGAGTGTTGACTGCGAACTACATACAAAACATGATTCCCATCAAGTCCGTAGAATCAACGCCATATGAAATATGTAATGGCAGAAAGCTCGAGTTGGGCTATTTCCGGAAATGAGGATTTGTTGCACATGTTCTGGTACCGAGTCAGCTTAGGGACAAGGTAGACTTCAGGACATTAAAGTGCAATTTTATTGACTATAGTGAGAATTCTAAAGGATATATGTTCTTCCATGAATCCAAAGGTCTAATTGAAAGCCGTGTTGCAACTTTTCTTGAAAATCATCAAGAAAAGGAGCATGAAGTAGAGGAATCATATCCTCTGATTGTCCTATAGGACAATGAAGACGACTTGAGCATTAGACAAGAACTTGGGGATGATATCGATCATCCAAATATAGAGAATGAACCTATGGAATATGATGAACCTTTAGAGGAAGTGGGTGGACCCACACAAACCACGAGTATAATCGGCAGCAAGAGACCCAAAACACGACCCGCATGGATGGAAGATTATCACTTCTATGGATACAAGGCGTCGTGTTACACCGTAGATGAGGATGTCGCGGATTGTACAGATCCCATATCCTTTGATGAAGCTATAGCTTCATCTGAGTTGAAATCATGGACGACCGTCATGAGGGATGAGTTGGATTCAATTGAGCGAAACGATGTATGTGAGCTATGTGTTTTGCCAGAAGGTAGGCGATCCATATGATGTAAGTGGGTATTCAAGAAGAAGTACCAAGTCGATGGTACTGTTGACAAATACAAAGCCAGATTAGTTGCCAAGGGTTATACTCAATAAGCTGGAATAGGTTTCTAGAAAACCTACTCTCCAGTGGCTAAGTTTGCATCTATTCGTATGATCTTAGCCATAGTCACATATATGGATTTGGAATTGTTCCAAATGGACGTGAAGACGACCTTCCTTAATAGAGAATTAAGGAGGAGATTTATATGCGATAGTCTGATGGCTTTCAGGTTGAAGGTCAGGAGAAAATGGTTTACAAGTTAAGAAAATTATTATATAGCTTGAATCAGTCTTCACGGCAATGGTATCTCAAATTTCATGGGAAAGCTAACCAATTTGGATTTGTTACAAATAAATTGGATAGCTGTGTGTATGTCATGAAGAGTGGGAGCAAGTTTGCAATCATATCATTACATGTGGATGACATTCTGCTCGCAAGTAATGACATACAAATGCTCAATGAAATCAAACAAAAATTGAGAAATGAATTTGAGATGAAGGACATGGGCGAAGCATCATATGTTCTTGGAATTCAAATTATAAGAGATAGAGATTCAAAAACATTTGAGTCTTAGTCAGGAAAGATATTTGCATACTAGTGATTTGGAATGCAGAATAACACTCCAGCTCCTACATCGATTGTGCTTGGAAAGAGACTCAATAAGATTCAGTGTCCTGGAAAGGGGCAGAAATCTTTAGAAGTTCCATATGCACAAACAGTTGGTAGTATGATTATGCAATGATGTGCACTCGATCTGACTTGGCTTATCCAGCTAGCCTAGACAATAGACATCGAAGTAATCACGAACCAGCACATTAGGAAGCTGTAAAGAGGATTCTTCGATATCTAAAAAAGACTTTGCATCTGAAACTTGTATATCAACCATAATCATTTGAAGTGGTAGGATACTCTGATGTCGATTTCTGAGGGGATATGGATGATAGAAAATCAACATCGTGTTACCTATTCATGTTTGGTGATGCAACCGTTTCTTGAGTTAATAAGAAACACGGATGTGTATCTCGACATACACATGACGCTGAGTACATTGCATGTAGTATGACCACCTTCATGCTGTGTGGATCGATAATTTTCTAAAGAATCTAAGCCTTGAATTGGTCAAAGGGCCAATTGAAATATATTGTGATAATCAAGCTGCAATAAGCTTGATCAATAGTTGGGCTAATAGTTCTAAAGGAAAACACATTGAAATCCAATATCACTATATACAAGATATAGCGGCAAAAAAGAAATTACGGTATCCTATATACCTACACGTGATATGTTAGCCGATTCTCTCATCAAGGAAATAATAGATGACAACTACATTAAACATGTTGGTTTGATGAGACTCATGAATACATGAGTTAAGGAAGATGTATTTCATGAACAATGAGCCTCACTAAAGACATCTCCATGTGTACACTACATGAACAATGAGAGTGTAGAATATTTGATCGTTTCAGTCAAGTGAGAGATGTTTGAATATATCAAAGATGACCTCACGCTCAAAACCACCATCGAAAGTTGCGCACGCGGCGGTTGCGCGGACCGGGTTTTCGAGCGTGGAGGGATGAGGGCGGACTATGCGAGGGGGCATACACACCCTATATATATCGACCTCCTCCGTGAGGGGAAGCACACAACGCGATCTCTCGCATTAGGGAGCCCTCTCCCAACATATCTCCCCCTCTCTTCCATTCCCCCTCTCTACAAAGAACAAGACGATGACGGAGTACTTGGATTCTTGATACCCATTATCCAATATTTATTTACAAACCAGTGAACAATACGAGCTATGGGTAATGCATATATCATATATATACACCCCTCTGTACTTTGCTTGTGCTATGTCCTCATGGAACTAAGTGACAAAAAGATATATCTCCTACTAAGCATAAGTAGGTAAAAAGAATAGAAGTCGACTCTCCCCCTATACTTAGGTGTTTGATGGCCTAAGTATATAAGAATATAAAAATGAGGTGGTCAAGGGCAATGTATGAATGAGGAAAAGAAGTGGAGAATATACAACGTGTATCGGCTCCCCTATATTTGGTCAGCCTAAGTATGGAAGTGTGGGAGTGGGGGCTCGATGGGATCTAGAAAATGTACAAAGGGAAAGGAATGAGAATCTTCTCGGATGCTGCCGATGGCTCAAGATCACTGCTGCAAGGTCTCATGCGGGGTCGTAGGTTTGTCTTCTGAATCTACACTAGGCATGAGTACAATCTCCTCAACATGGACCAACTGCTCATTTGATTCAACAAAGTGCTTCAACAACTGTCCATTCACTAGGAATGCATGTGCTCCATCTATGAGATCTGAAATCTCAACAATACCACGGATCGATATGGCCCGTCCACTTGGACTTGAGTTTCCTTTGGAATATCTTTAACTTTGCATTAAATAACCAAATCTTTTGTCCAAGAACGATGGTCTTTTGTCTGATTAATCTTTCATGCAAACGCCTAACCTTGTCCTTATACACCAAATTGTTGTCGTATATTCTATTTTTGATCTCCACAAGTTCATTCAGATCAATCTCTCTGTTTCTGACCCAGGTTATTCCAATTAACCTTCTTAATTGCCTCTTCGTATTTGTGCACTAACTCTCCGGGCGAATGACATGGCTTTCTAAATACCATCTTGAATGAAGAGGTTCCCAATAGTGTCTTGTAAGCTGTCTTGAAATCCCAAAGGACTTGGTCCAAGAGTTGGGACCAGTCCTTCCTATCTGGCGGACGAGCTTTTGTCATATGCTCTTATCCTCCCTATTCGATGCCTATGCCACGCCATTGGACTGTGGGTGGTATGGACTAGCGACACGGTACTCGATGCCGTAATCCTTTGTTGGACATGCGGGCCCATGGCGAGCCATTATGCAATAAATGTTATTACAAATATCATTCCCTGATCTGAAATGAAGAGTAACTAATTTGCATAATAGGTCCCTTAGTACAATTAGGGCTATGTACCATGGCCATCTTAATGATCATACAATTGTTGATTCAATTACTGAATCATAGAGGCTGATGCTTGGATGAATATCTGAAGAGTTAGATTGAGGACTCATCAAGCACCGTCAAATGATTATTAAGAGAGGATCTCCAGCATGAGAAGGAGATGGCAATCCTTTCTCTATAGGCTGATATCTAATCGACCTCTTGATGCATGTCCTCTGCATAGGAATAGAGGTTCAAAGGTGTTAAATAAGTTAGGTCAAAGAGTTGACCTAACGAGATCGAGATAACCAAAGACCTATGTCATATGCTGTCACGATATAGACACGCATCCTCTGACCAGAGACATATGTGTTACTATATGTCTGAGTATGTACATTTGGCAGACTAGTAGGTTGATGACCTAACCAAGGTCTATACACCGACGCGCTGGTGTGCATGCAAGGGCATATGAGTAATACGATCTCTCAAAGGGATCATACATGTTCATTGCTAAACCGGAAGACATGAGCTCACTCATAAGATATTGGGAAGAATTAAATTCCGTGCATGGTCGTCTCACTTTGGAAGCTTGACCGTCTCGCTTTGGAAGCTTGACTGAATTTGTAAGGTTTGATATATGCTTTTGGAAAGTATTTGATCAAAACCTAGGTATGATACATGCTTTTGGAAAGTATATGATCGATACCGACTCCTAATGATTGAATGAGAAACTTAATGATAAAACCCTGAAGTAGACAGTGTAAAATTGATCTAATACTTCGGGTTTATTTTGGGTATTCCAGTATGCATGATGTACATGTATTAGGAATACCTGAGGGTGATGTGATCATAAACGATTGTATAACCATGACACTTCCATTCCGAGGGAGTGACGAAACATGTATGGATTTTAGTGACTCCTCTCATAGAGAAGTGATCTGATCTTGGTCAAAATGTTGGGCATTGATCTGAATGTGATTCAGATGCAATGGGAAGATTAGATTTGTGGTCTTGATTAATCAAGCATCTTTGGGAGATACGCAAGATCTGGATTTGAGATTTGATCTCAATATCCAAGTCACTATATGTGGAACAATGCAATCGCCCTGTCCTTATCTCCAAGTATCCGCGGAAAAAGCGCATTATCCTTGAAAGAGTTCATGGATAATTACACTATTTCTATATCCGAGCATTGAGAAAAATAAATAATTAAACGTGATTTAATTATCATGAATAACATGAATTTGATTCATATTATAAGGAGAGTTCTCTGAGATAATTAAATGTGATTTAATTATCAAAGATGTGAATGATGTGCATGTGATTCATATTATTTAAGCATATGAGAATGGAGATCCAAGATGATTAAACGTGATTTAATTATCATGGATATGAATAATGTGGAAAGAACTATCCAATTATTCATATATATTATAAATGTGATTTATAATATATTAGAGAGAGACTATTGTGATTTATATTTGTTAATTAATTGTTGATGTGAATTGGATTCACATTGGATGATTAATTGAAAATATAATTTACATTTTATTTTGAGATATGAATGTGATTCACATTTTTCTAATCACATGATTGCAATATTCACAAGATAATTATGAATTATTTTTGTGAAATAATTTACAACACATGTTGTTGTAAATCTTGGAGATATCATGAGATAACGAGATCTCATGAGATAATTGTCCCATTCCACCTTAAGAGGGTGGATAGCCACCAACATCCATTGGGATTGAGTGGCCGTCCCCCCTTTTAGGGGATATGGTCAAACTTCTCATTATCTCCAAGATTGATTAATTAATTTGATTTGAAATTAATTTATTGATATATATATTAATTTAATTTAAATTAATTATTGTTGTGTTTCTACACAACATCATGGCCATTGAAAGAAACACAAATCAATCTCATCCATTGATTTTGTGTGTCCATGGATTGAGATCCATGGACTTTCAAAACCCTATATAAGAAGAAGCACCCCTTGCTCTTCAAGATACATCAACTAATGCTCTCTCCCTCTCTCTCTACATGCCAAGTCTCTCTCCCACTCTCTCATTGTGGCTGTCCACCATGGAACCCTAGAGAGAGTCGTCATCGTCGCAGCATCATTGTTATGCTGCCGGATTGTTTGCTCGTGGATCTCCGTCTCCTTCGGTGCGCCTCGCTCATGAAGAAGATGTCGGATCTCGTGTGATGAGATCGGGAGATTCGTCGCTTGGATCATCAAAATGGTTTGCGAAGAGCACACATCTCATCAATGTGCCCGCAAGCGTCTCCTCTGTTGGATCGGACTTGAGACGGGAGGTCTCTTCGTTTAGAGACTAGATCACAACCACGCTTCTAGAGGTAAACCTAATACTTGTTTGTAGTTTAGATGAAACGATCCGAAAAGTGTTCTTGGATCATGCGGTTTCATCGGATTAAATTTTCTAAATTCCGTTGGCCGAGCGACTAATGCGACTAGTCGCTCCCGATCGCATGCGATGCGATCCCCACGCTTCCGTGATGCGCTTAAGGATCTGTCCATATCTTTCATCCTTCACAAGCCATCAATTCTCTGTTCACAAAATGGCTACCCCCATTTGATATCAGTATCTTGAGGTCCCCGAACCCAGAAATAGTGTGCTCTCTCACAAACTTATATATATTCCTACTGTCTGCAGCTCCGGTTGGGATAGCCTTCACTCTCCTTGACGAATAATCCACCACAAGAAGGATGCACTCAAATCTGTGGCTAATCGGGAATGTGCCCGTGAAGTCGATGCCCCAAGTATTGAAGACATCACAAATGATGAGTGGCTTCATCGACATCTCATCTCTGGAACCAACAGTTCCTCCCATTCTTTGGCATGTTGGATACGACTTCAAGAAGGTGAGAAAATCATAAAACAAAGTCGACCAATAAAATCCACACTGCAATACCTTCCACACTGTCCTCTTCTCGGAGTGGTGTCCTCTTGCCTTCAAGGTATGGCGGTGAGTAGACACTCTGGTATTCATCCTGGGGAATACACCTCCTCCAGTCACAATCCCGTTCCTCAAAGAAAAGGATCGGATCCTCCAAATGGTAGTGTCTCGAATTCGACTTGAGTCGGTCAATGCTGCTCTTGGGCCAATTCTGAGGAACTTTCTTAGAGACAAGAGATTTCACCATATCGGCATACTGTGAGACTGAGTCGATAGCAAAAATCGACTTGTCAGGGAAGGCATCTCGATATGTTATATCATTAGAAGAATTGGGAATCTCGAGACGGGAGAGATGATCATCCACTACATTCTTCACTCCAGATTTATCTATAAATCCAAGTCAAACCCCTAGAGGATCAAGATACACCTAAGAAGATGCGCCTTCACATCTTTTTTTTCATCAAATACCACAATGCTGAATGGTCAGTGAACATAACAACCTTGGATCCAATGAGAAGTGGTCTGAACTTATCCAAGGCAAAGATCACCGCAAGCATTTCCTTTTTTGTAACCATGTAGTTACGACGAGCAGGGTCAAGCACTTTATTTGCGTAGTGAACCGCGAATGGGACGCTGTCCCTTCTCTGTCCTAACACAAACCTAACATCAAAATCTGATGCATTTTGGGTATTCGAATCCCTCTTATGCTGCTGATGAAGGTGTTGCCGCTGGTGCCTCTCCTCCTATACCTATGAGTTCTCCTCAGGTAAAGACTCAACGATGCCCTCCTCCTGTTCCTGTACCCGATCATGTACGATCACAACCCTTCCTCTCTCGAGGGACATATGATTCACATTACCATACGAAAGGATCTCATGTTTAGATTTAGAGTGGTCTGAATATTATACCTGATCACATGGTTGCTACTTTGGTTCATGTTGTTGGGATTAGCCTGGACTTGGGCTAGAATAGGAGTCCTCGTTGCCATCTGCTCATCTTGAACTCGTGAGACAAGGTTGATATTTGTCCTCATGTCATGGCGATCATTCTTGATCTGCTGAATCATATTAGTAAGGGGTTGTATGGCTAAGGTGAGGGACCCCAAATCACTCATGGCTAGGGTCTGCTGGTGGTTAGGGATGAGCATCGGGCCATGCCCAATCCAGCCCAACTCGAGTGCCGTTCCCCTTAGCGGGCCCTGGGGCCATGCCTAAGTCTGCCAAAATTTCTGAATTACGACCTGATGGCGCGAAAATTGATAGGTCGAGATGTAAATAATGTGCAAATGTGTCGTTCTCAACCACTCGAATCGGTCAACGAGAAAAATTTGTTTTTTTAACCACTTAATAAAAGATAAATCAATGATAAGCAAATATAAGCGGTTTCGCTATTCAATTTACCTAGTATAGCGACCAGGGTCGAACACAAGGAGCACGATTTAAAAATTATGTAATCAAATTTCTAAAAGAATTTTTAGTGGTTCTTTATTTTTTTATTTTTTTTTTCGATTTTTCAAAATAAGCACAAAGGATAAAAACACACACACACCCCACACTCTTTTTGTATTTTTCAGAACAGTAAAAAATGTACAAAAAAGTCTAAAGAAAATATTTTTGTGTTTTATATATTTTGAAATATTTTTGATAATTTTTTCGATTTTTTTAATATTTTTGCGATTTTCTAAAAATCAAACAGTGGAAAATAAGGGAAACAGTGCACAACCAAGAGTATTTTGCAACTTAAAAATATTTTAATTGCCCAATACTCTTGGATATTATTTTTAAGCTAAACTACAAATAAATATCTACAATCAGACACTGAAATCAGAATTTTTGGATTTTTCTTTAGTTTTCTACAATTTTTTAAAGAATTTTAGTTATTCGTACTTTTTAGAGTTTTATAAAGAGTTAATGCACAAAAATTGGATAGAAATTAATAGATAAGAAAACACACCTACATTATTTTTTTTGAATTTTTAAGCAATTTTTTGAATTTTTATGAATTTTCTAAAAGACACTACTTTTGAATTTTTAAATATATAAAATGGCAATAAAAAATTATGAAAAATTTATACAATGATAAAAACTATAGCAGGAATATACACAATTTTTTTGAAAATGTTTAGATAAGTAAAAACATTTATTTCAATGAAACAAACATGCAAATTTCAAGTTCTGCAATACAGGGACTAAAATGTAATTTCTCAAAGTTCTTGCATGAAAAGATAATAGAAATAAAATGCAGGGAAAATCTTGCAATTTACCCACTAAACATGTCCCACACACGAACTTCTGGAGCAGGGACTCTTCTGCAATTTCCAAAAATACGAGGGACGTACTTGTAATTTTGCCAATCTTTTTTTAATTATATCCCTAGGGCTTCTTCCTCTTTCTCTTCGTTTCTTCACAAATCACGAAGGGGCGTCGCCGGCAAGGGGGGATCAGGGGGCGCTGCCGCCCGTGCGCGAGGGCTGGCGGATGAGGGCGGGCGGCGCAGTCGGCACAGAAGGTGGGTAGGGAGGTGCCGCCTCGCGTGAGGCGGAGGAGCGCAGGCGGGGCCGCGCAAAGGCGAAGAGGCGGGTGGCGTCAGGAGGGGCGCCTGGGGGCGGAGGTCTCTATGGCACCGGCTAGAGGCGGAAGGGGCGGCTCGCGCGCGGGGGCGCGGGCGGGGCCGCGGCATGGAGGCGCGGTTGCAGGTGGGCGACCCGCGCGCGGGGGGTGCGCGCAGGGGCGCGGTTGCAGGTGGTGGGGGCTGAGCCCCTGGCTGGAGCTGAGGGGCCGCACCGCGCGCGTGCGGCGACGCTAGGAAGGAGGTGTGGGCGGCGGGGCAAGGACGTCGATGGCGACTGGTTGGAGGCGCAGCGACGGCTGACGATCGCGACTGAGGGGAGCGCCAGAGCAGCGGCGTAACCTGTTGTTTTGATTGATTTTTTTGTTTTTTATTGTTATTTTTTTTTTACAAAAACTGTAAGTAGCAATATTTTTTTATATTTTTTTACACAATTTGTAAACAGGAACTGAATAATTTTATTATTATTTTTTTTACTTTTTTTATTTCTGCAAAACAAATGTTAGGAATAAACAACTATATTATTGTTTTTTGTAATAGTTTTTTTAATTTATAAACAAAAGAGATGTATGAATGGTTCCAGATCGTGGCGAACCGAAAGAGAGATCCGTGACTCTAGCCACCATGCGTGACCGGAGGTGAGGGATTGCGTGAGATGGAACGTGAAGATGGAGGGATACGGAAATGAGATGGAAAATCGATGTCGGACGCGGATCAAAGAGTGATGGATCTTTTTGTATTTTTAAGATCAAAAGACTAATTAAATGAGAGCAAAAACTAGACCTACGATTTTCCAAGGAAAAACGACGGGAAATAAAAGTGGATCTCAATTCAGGGTCGGAAATGCCGTGATGGCCTCGACGAAGGCCGACGCGCTGTCACCTGACGACTCGGAGGTTGGGCACCCTTTTTCAACAAGACGACTCTCGGAGATCGGGCTCCTCTCCACAAAGATCGATCAAGAGGAAATGAGGAAGGAGGAGCCCATTAAAAAGAGGAAGAAAATAAAAAAAAGAAAATGTCTACAAATAGAGAAGGTTTTTATTGGTGAAATTAATAAAATAAATAAATAAATAAATTATGAAATTCAGAATTAAATAAATTAAATAATTTATGGAAATCAATTAGCCACATTAATGGTGGCCATTTAAGGTAAGGAATTTAATATTATATACATGGTAGGTTATAAAATCAAATAATGAGTTAAATAATTAAATCTAAATACAATTTTCGTAATTAAACTAAATTAATTAATTAATGTGAGATATTTTTTGGTGTTTTTTATATGAGGAAGTTAGTTGTATACAAATATTATTTACATATAATACACTATACACATGTACAAATAAGGAAATATTTTTTATATCCTTTTTAATTTTTTATTTATTTTTTATTTTTATTTTTAATGAAAATAATATTTACAATTATATACATTATATAAAAATAAATTTGAATAAAATACATACAATAAATACCGGTGAAACTGCATAAAACACCCCAGAAAATCGACTTTTTAACCGTAACTCCAAACATTATGAAACCACATCCATTTGAAAGATAATTTAATTTAGAGTATAATGGAAGTAAGTTTGGTTCAATTTGAGATCGTATGGAGTCGGAATTGGTATTTTAATGATCGCGTGGCTTTTTCTAAGGGTGATTAGTTGTAATATGTACGTTATTTTATTTGGCAATTATTTTTATTTACAACTTTTGTTTACAAAATTAATTAATTTGAGGTCAATTTATGTACAAATAAAATAAAGTAAGTTTTGTACAAATATACTAGGAAAAAATATTACAAAATATTTTTGGATTTTCGAATTGCAGACCCTATCTCCCCCTACTTTATTCCTGGTCGATCAGGCCAAGTCTTGACCTCTCGGGGTTCGGCTCAGTCTGCATTTATTGCATAAATACATCCTTTAATTTTCTTTTCTTTTTCTTTTCTTCTTTATTCTTTTATTTATGTACAAAAAGTGTTAAAAATGCATATTTAACGAATGCATGCCAAATGGTAAATTCATGGAATTAGTGGGTATTTACAGGTGTTTGACTACGGAAATGAAGCTAAAATAAAAGAATAAAGGCGATGAATCGTGGATTCATCACGACCCAAGCGCGAACTCGACTCGTTAGTACATGGGCTAGGTTGGGCCGACCCGCTATTTACAAAAATTCCAGAAATGACTTTCACAAAAAAGCATATCATTCTGCAACAAATCTACTGGGAGAATATCAACATTTGAGGAACATTAGTAATACCACAACATGCAACTACAACATCCACAATGACTCACTGGATAGACATTCAGACAAATCAACAATACATTCAACAACAACAACAACCACTAATTTGGCATTAAGGTTTAGTTTAAACCACACAAATAAACAAACCAACACCTATTATATTGACTAAAATAGATAATATTGCTTATCAAGATAGGAATGTATACCTTCCTTGATGGTTGCGATGCCACGTGGGGCTGAGGAGGGCTAGGGCGAGGCACGACCAGTGGGAGCGACGACGATGCTAGGGGCCTAGCCGCCTAGGGCTAGGCACTTGATGTTGTTTCTCAAGAGGATGGGTTGGGGGGGGGGGTGGCACCACGACCATCGGTAAGGGGAGGACAAGAGGCTGGAGGGGAGGAGGAGGGCTGACCGAGGATGAGGGTGGGCTTGTGGACAAGGTCATGGTGGCGCATGGATGGGAAGGGAAGGGAGGAGAGAGGGGTGCGATAGGGTTGTGCAGGGTCGGGGGTTCTGGCGCACCATGTCGCAGCACACCACCTACTTAGGGCGGAGTTAGGGCTAGCCTAGAACCAAGTCAAGTCTGGCCCCTATTCGGGCTACCAATCAAGCCTATGCTCGAGCCGACCCGTGGGCTTCGGGCTCAGGATGGAGCTTAGCCCGAATCCAACCTGAAATGAGAATCAAGCAAAAAACAAGGCCCATGCCCGCCCATTTATATTGCGAGCTCGGGTCGGGGGCAAGCTTTGTCAGGCCAGACACCGGATTGGGTCGGGTCGACCCGATAATTTGCTCATTCCTACTGGTGATGGCAGCTAGAAGAGGGCTGGTGCTGCTGACAGTATTGGCTTTGTTGGCCCTGTATGTATTGTTGCTGGTCGTGGGATTGAGAGGTGTAAGATGGTGATGGGCCCCGATGGCCCGATTGGTAGCTACGTTGCTGCTGTTGCTGAGGCTAGTATCCATGAACTGGTCTTGACGTAGTGTAGGAATGGAGCTGGTGTCTTGGCAAGCTAAGGATAGTCTGTGCTGACCAAACCCTATCCCTGAGTGTCTGCCGACGCGGTCATGGCTGTACCAAAGCCCGTTGACCTCCAACACCTATGGAGGCTCCTCGTAGACTGTCTCACCATGCGGGGGCGCATTTTGATCCCGTTGAATATACAGCTGATCCTCTACTCGGTTGCTCTGAGGCCCCTATACCTACTCTCGTACGAGGTGAACTCTGTGTACAGGTGCATGCAGTCTAGAAGGGGCAGGTGGCCTCATGCTGGATACCTTCTCAGCTAACTCCTCCACTTGCTTTGACTATCAGGAATGACCCTCAAGTTTGGTGACCTTGTTGATCTGCTCTACCATCATAAGCTTATATGCTATTATCCCCATACTTGGGATGAGGTCATCTGTCATATTAGGTACAGTCTTCCTAGGCATCTCCTTAGATATGAGTGAGGGAGATGCTTGATAGGCCCTGGTGGTTTGAGATCTGCCTGTTTCTGCCATTTTCTATAAGATATTCCACACGGCTTCTTCATTTTTGCTCAAATAGCTTCCCTCACAACTTGCATTTACTAGCCCTTGCATCTCAGGGGTTAATCCACTAAACAAGGTCTGAACTAAGATCATTTTAGAAATGCCATGGCATGGGCATTTCTGTAATAAGTCATTAAATCTCTCATAGGTCTCATAGAATAGCTCATGGGGAACATAAGAGAAGCTAGCGATCTTGGATCTCGTCTAGTTAGTTCTACCAAGTGGGTAGAACTTCTTCAAAAAGTCTTTGAACTACATCCAGGTAGTACATCTACCCCAGGATTCTTTAACCAATAGGCTGCCTTATCTCCTAAGGAAAATGGGGTAACTTTTGACCGAATGTAATCTTGACAAACCCTAGGATGGTTAAGGTTGTCACAAACTAACTCGGAGTCTCGTAGGAATGCATATGGATCCTTAGTAGCATTCCCAGTGAACTTTGACAACAACTCTAAGAAATGGAGCTTCAACTTGAATGCCTCTGCTGATATAACTGGCACAAGCCAGTTATTATTCTCATTCAGTGCTGGATTGTAGGAATTCCTTCATAGGTTTATCAAGTCCACCCACCTCAATCACATGTCCCATTTGAGCCATTAGATATGCATTATGTTGTCCGGCTAAGGCTAATCGGGTCAGGATCTGCTGCAATGGATCATCTCCTTTGTCCTCATCATCACCAGGCTGCTTCTTAGGAGGCATCTCTTCGAAATTCTCTTTACCTTCATCATAAATAGGGATTGGAATTAGAATGGTGTGAAGAGTTTAGGATGTAATCACCGAGGCAAAAATCTTCCTCGGCGAGGAAGAGAGAGGGATCGTGGGACTGATCATACCCTTGATTAGAATTATTAAAGTTTAACTCAAGACAAGAGTGATCTTGAGCCCACGAACGTCCAGGATGAGATATATCCCAAATCTTAGGAGACACTAGATTTGGAGTGTTCAATGATCATTCGCGAATGCACAAATATCATTCCAATTCTCTATCTCGATGTCAAGCGGGTTGGACGGAGATCAAGAGAGTTGAATCAAAGAGAGATGGTGAAGGCACGGAAGTGCAGTCTTTGATACTCGATACACACAAATCAAATGCAATTCAAATCCCAGTTCATCAACTTCATATGAAGGTTGCAAAGGTCCAACCAATTATCTTTTCAATTTTAAATGGGTGATAATAAAACTTTGTGAGTTTATTACACAGTTGTGTCTCCCAGTTGCCCAGATGTGGTTTTACTGTACTCCAATCAAAGGGATGATTTACCCGGGCTGCCGGGTTATATCACACCCCTAAGGGCTCGTTTGGTTACTAGGTTGGGTTAGAGTAATCTCATGTAAATAGTAACTATTTGGATGGTTAGGAGGGCTTGAATGAGAAATGTGATGTGATCTCACATTAGTTATGTGATGGAATTCCAACCTATGATTGCGAAGGGGTATGCTATTTTACCCCAAGGTAATTTTGGCAACCAAACGAGCGCTAAAGATAGTAGTAAATTGATGCCCCAAAACATCTACTATGGTCGGAGGTGAGTGCTTGCAGCTCCCAAATCCGCAAAAGTCAGATATGGAAACATAGGTTGCAGGTCTAGGATTTTGGGCTCTAACCTTAGAGGCTACATCCTCACTCACTCGTAGTCAATAAGTTCCTACGTACAAGGATAGGGATTACTCCCCACAATGCAATTCTTGATTTTATTCCTTTTATTTTAATCGACCTTGTTTAGCAGTTGCAATTTTAGTTAGGTTATCACTGAAATATTAGTGAACCAAAGATTCATGTTTATATTCAATCCTAATTCATTTTTATACTTAAGTGAGAAAACAAGGGGAGGAATCGAGAAAACTGATGAATGCGAAAAACAATGATGATATGCTCAGTTAGAAGACTTCCCAGCTCCCTCCATATGCGCGCACGCGCGCACGTGCACGCAACGGTGCACGTGCACACGCACATGCGCATGCACGCACGCACATGCATGCACGCACGCGTACACACATGCACACACACACATGATGCAACTGATGAAAATTTCATAAGCAGGTAGAACTACTAGTCGCGAAGAATTGAGTTAATTATTTGACTTGTAATGAATCTTTGATTTATCATCACATTTACCATTTAATATCCTCCTTTCTTAGACTTCTCAAAAATTCTAACCTTAATTAACAATAATTAACATCTGACCCCTTGTTCATAACTAACCTTAATTATTGTATATAATTAACTTTATTTTATTTAATTTTATTTAATATTAAAAATCCCAAAAAATAGATAATTATATATATATATATTTATTTTAAAATTAAATATAATCTAAAAATATAAAAAACAACAAAAAAAAATTAAAAACAAGTGTTGTTCCTTAAAATAGTTACAAAAATCGTAGTTTGTACATATGATCTTGTTCGACTTTTTGTTCAACATGAAACTTGTAGATCTCGACGCTTTCATGTTCTATGCTTTTTGATTTGAAGCCTCTAGTTATTTGTTTTTGATTTTTCTTTATTTTTCTTATTTATCTTTTTTCCTATTGGGCCACGTGGCTCTCTCTAAAGACACCATGTGGCCCAGCTCTTCATCTCTTCCCGCCTCTTTTTCCAGCCGTCGATCCATTCTGATGGATCTAATACATACCCTTCTTTCCCGCCTGCATTTCTATCATCTGATCTGATGGACCAGAGCGATCACACCCGCCCGCTCGCGCTACACCCTTGGCCGTTGGATCTCTTGATCCAACAACCCTCGTTCATCATCTACCTTGAGTAACTGCCATCGCAGGCATTACGCCTTGCCTCTCCTATCCCAATTCTCCCTCTCACCCCACATCGTCGTTCTCCTCGCCGACCAACCCTCGAGGTAGCCCTACCCTCCTTTCTCACACACCCATTAATGCTTTGCGACCTAATCCCCAGGGAAAAGTTCGACCGTTACAAACTTCACATCTTACTTCATGTAACCGACCATCACATCCTATAAAATCTTCACCCCCAACTCTGTTCACCTCATCCTCGTTACATAGTACCCCCCTAGCCGTCACATCCTCTCCGTGATAGGGAGGTAGAGGTGAGAGGGAGCGACAATGGGGATATGCTCTGTACCAGGCAAGTAAGGAAGCTCAAACGGAAAGGAGATGGGGGCTAGGGGGTACTCCGTAAGAAGGTGGATGAGATGAACAGAACTGGGGGTGAAGATTTTGTAGTAGGTGGCGGTAGGTTACATGAAGTAAAATGTGAGGTTCGTAACTGTCGAATGTTGCCCTAGGGATTAGGTTGTGGAGCATTAATGGGTGTCTGAAAAAGGAGGGTAGGACTACCTCGAGGGTTGGTCGGCGAGGAGAACAACGACGTGGAGTGAGAGGGAGAATTGGGAGAGCAGAGGCGGGGCATAACGCTTGAGATGATAGTTACTCAAGGTAGACAATGAACGAGGGCCGTTGGATCAAGAGATCCAACGACCAAGTGTGCGATGCGAGCGGACGGGTGTGATCGCTCTGATCAATCAGACTAGAAGGTGGAAATGTAGGCAGGAAAGAAGGGTCTGGATTAGATCCATCAGAATGAATCACCGATTTTAAAAAAGAGGCGGGAAGAGATGAAGAGCCATGCCATGTGGTGTCTCCAGAGAGAGCCATGTGGCCCAACAGGAAAAAAGATAAATAAGAAAAATCAGAAACACATAACTAGAGGTTTCAAATCAAAATACATAAAACATGAAAGTTGAGATCTACAAGTTTCATGTTGAACAAAAAGTCAAACAAGGTCATATGTACAAACTACATTTTTTGTAAGTATTTTTATGGAATAAAAATATTTGTTTTTAATTCTTTTGTTATTTTTTGATTTTTAGTTCATAGTTATTTCAAAACAAATACATACAATAATTATATATTTTTGGGTTTTTTTAATATTAAAGAAAATTAAAGAAAATAAAGCAAAGTTAATTATATATAATAATTAAGGTTAGTTATGAACAAGGGACCATATGTTAATTACTGTTAATTAAGATTAGATTTTATTGAGAAATCTAAGAAAGGAGTATTATAAATGATAAATGTGATGATACATATGAGATTCATCAACTAGGTTGAACGTTAGCACATCTTAATTAATGTGTGGTGTGGTCCTAATGTAGTACGAGCACAAGCATATACTAATGACCTAATTTATTTCTATTTCGCATTGTGCAAGTCCTAGATCTACGAGCCACTCAAGTTGAGCCACACCATTCACACAAAGGGTTAAACATGTCTTGACACACACACACAAGATAAGAGTGTCCAAAGTTTGGTGTACAGTCATGAGAACCCAACCAGAAATAAGCAAATAAGTTAAAATTAATTACAAAATAAAATGAAAATAAAATGCTTAAATATAATCTTAAGACTCCAATACTCTCCCACGACTTAACTTAATGTTAAATTTGTGTGGTCTTGCAGCAAGTTGGTCCTTAGAAGCACCTACCTCGGGTCACCTTGAGATACAAAAATAATACAAGAAATAAAATGAGAAAAATGTTGAAAAATAAAGAGAGAAATTAATGCAAGAAACTTGGGAGTCAGACTATCCGAAGGGTGAAGCACTAGATTTTCTTAAAATTATCCTAAGCCGTGTCTCCCGGGCAGTAAATGCCATTTGACAAGCCGCTCTCTACCCTTCTTAATTAGTGAGAGTTACGATGTAGTCGAGAAATCAATTTATCAAAAGACACACTTGAAATGCCAATTAATCAATTTCAATGCGCTATATTATTTAACTTGAGCGCATTGAAATTGATTAATTGGCATTTCAAGTGTGGCTTTTGATAAGTTAAGCAGCCGACCCTACTTAATTGTGGGAAAAGGCTTTGTTGTTGTATATTATTTAACTTGGGCAAGGCCCAAGGTCAATCACATGGAGGCAACAAATACTAAGATTAATCATATGATGCTCAAGGTTTTCAAAAAGAATATTTTTGTGATTTTTTATGCAAAGTATATGAATGAATGCAAACGAAACCAAGTTCATGGGTGTTTTCACAAATTTTCAATCAAATAGGTTAAAAAGTATCAAATTTGGTCAAAATGTTAAAGAATGCAAAACTAAAATACTGTGAAATTTTGGGAATTTTACGATGTAATATGAATATTTAATGAATTACTGAACACAAATAATTTATCTTGAGTAAATTAATTTTGATAAATGCCAAACCTTAATATTTTCCAGATCTAAAAATGTCCCGATAGCCTTAAAATCCTAAGTACACATTTAATATTCTAAAAATACTAAGTTTTGATTCAACTAAAAATCAATTACTAAGATCACAAAAAGATTTATTCAGGACAACTTATGGATGCGATTGAGTTGATTTTGGGTAAAATGCAAAGAACAAGTATATCTTCATAATTTGATTTTTTTTTGAAATTATTGGAGCAATATATGATTTGTTATGAATTTCAGATCATAGACAGGGTAAAAATGATAAATTCTACCACAATAATTACTATAAATCAAGCAATGCTAATAAAAATACCACTAAAATATCCTCAATGTAGAGAATAAAATTTTCAACAATATGCAATTTTTTGGAAATGAAAATAGTTGACAAATGATGGTCCAAGTTTATACTCCAACACAGTAGTATCTTTGCAAATACAAAATAAAATACAAAAAAATAGTAAAGCACACTTGAGAGCTTCTTTAATCTACAACTACAATACTAATAGTGGGTTTTCCCACAACCTCTCCCTTTTAAAGACACGTGTCACTCCCTTATCTCCCCCCTCCTGTTCCCCTCTCTCTGTCCTCTTTCCATCCATTACTCTCTCTCCTCTCTCTCTCACTCAATCTCTATCCAACCATGTCCACTTCCCTCTTTCTCTTTTAACTTTCTCTCTCTCCCCATATTCTCTGCCCCTCACTCACGCCTCTTTTATTTCTCTCTTCATATTCTCCCTCTTCCCACTCATTCTCTCTCTATCTAATCTCTCACTCCCTCCCTTTCTCTCCTCCATCAATTCACCTTTTATATCTAAAAAAAATCATGTTTTTAAATTTAAAAATATATTAATATTAACTAAATAAAGGCTAAAGTATATATTATTCATATCTTTTATAAAAAATTGAAATATATGTATATATTTAAAAATTCTTTTAAAAGTACTATTTTACTTTTAAATCTACTATTTTGGAAAAAAAATATAAATACATTTTTTTTAAATTTTATATATATAGATTTTTTTATATCAAAAGAATTCTTCAGAATAAACTAATTTTGAATATTCTATTATATGAATATTATTCTTTATAACATCTTATTAACTCCTGATTAATATATTATATTGAGTTTTGAATTATCTATAATACATAATTAGCTTATTTTTATAGCATTCGATATTTAAGTATTAAATATTTAAAATTCTAATAAATACTTTAAGTTTATGGATTGTTTCGTAAATACATGAGTTCAAATAGATTTGTTCCAACCAATTATTCCAAGCCCTTCATTATTTCTTCTTTTATTTTATATAACTTCTTTATTTCCTCAAAATTTATTTAGTGTTTTAAGGTTCTATTTACTTCAAGTCTTTATTTGTTTAACTTATCATATTGTTTTGTTGTTTTTAGAAATAACAAACCAAAATCTTTTTGAAAATAAAAAATTACTAAAATTACTAAAAATATATCAAGGCATAAAAATAATTTTCTTTCATAATTTTTGAGCTTTTTAATAGCTGCAATAAAAATTGTTAGATGTTACATTCATATACTTTTGAATATTAAAACATTTTTCAAAATTAGAATTTAATAAACAAATATAACATAAAAAATAGAATAAAAACTAAATAAAATAAAAAAAATTATTAGATGTAAAATGGATAAAAATATATAAAATATAAATAATTTATACGTATGTTTAAACTAAAATAACATAAAAAAATAAAACACATAAAATAAAATAAAAATTCAAAAAAAAACTTTTTAAAAGAATTAAAATTTCATAGTTTTAAATAAAATTTAAACAGTGGGATGTATAGAATCTGTTATCTGAATATATATGTGTGTAACACATGATGGTAATATATATATATATATTATAAATCTAAAAATAAGATGAAAAATACAAATTAAAATTTTACTACTATGTATGATATATGTAAGAGAAATTATAGAAAATACAACAAAGTTTGTTTTTTAAAACCATAAGGTATTATAAATCTAATAAATATCAACTATGATTTGACTAATACTAATAAAAAAACATACACTTTTTCAACCAAAACTCCCCCTCCTCCCCTTCTCAATTTGAACTTTTATTCTTTTATTTACCCTTTTTTAATAAGATGTCTACTATTTATTGTATATAACATTATCTTTAAGTGAAGAAAATAAAGCATGCTATTAGGAAAGCAAACCTTACAGATCATTAGAATTTCTTTGTAATATGTTCATACTTCACATATTATGATCCCAATATGTTCTTATACATTATCTTGAAAAAATACTCATGCCGCGAAGCGTGGGTATGCACCCTAGTTACCACTAAGGTGCAATTTCTCAAGTTGTCCATGTGTCGCTCCCAGAAGGATTCTAGCTGACGAGGACTTCCATAAAATAACCAGGAGAGCTGAGGGTTGCTCTGCAATTTTGCTAGCACGTGGATCCCACACGTGAGGTCCTGGAGCTCTTCGTTCCCAACAGAGAAGGGGAAAACTTGTGACTTCTTCCTCCTCTGTTGAAACCCACATGAGAGAGAGAGAGAGAGGAGGGAGGGAGGGATGGAGGGAGGGAGGGAGAGGTTTCGACCCTTATGTTCGTGCCCCTTCTTCTCCATGATTGTCCAAATGGGGGCGGTCGGATAAGTGGATGCTGTTGCAGCTTCTTGCAAATGAAGCACTGTAGTGGATGGTGGCACTAAAGTGAGCAGATGAGGTCGAGGTTCTGCGGCTGCTGAGGAATCCTCAAATGCACATCCAGACTGGGGACGAAGGTGGTTGTGCTCTGGATAGTCATCTGCCCCAGCTCCTTGATGAACACGGGGGAGCCCAGGAAGGTGGAGGCAGAAGATCATCCTGCGAGTTTTCTTGCCTTCTTGATTTCGGTGGAGCTGCTATTGAAAGAGATGGCACTGGAGGAGAGGAGCTACAAGGAGCAACTCGAAGATGGGCTTCAAGAATGGGTCGTGCAGTTGAAGGGGGAGATTCTGATGCTGCTCCTCTATGATTCCATGGATTCTGGTATGTGGTGGAGGATGGAGAGCTGCTGCGATGGATCGAGGAAACGATCTGAAGAGTCGATGCAGCTCAGTGTTGGGTCCTTATGGGTTCTCTTTGCATAGAATGGTCTCGGATTAAAGAGAGTCGGAGATCCTCTTTCGCCCAAATCATGAAGTTGGTGCCTCAAACGATGGAACTCCACCTGATCAGGAGTCGAGGCTGCGAGTTGCTTGTTTCAAGCCAAGGAGATGTTGTATGGTCTGTCTATGAAACAAAATTCATTTCATCCTTAAGGAGTGCTAAAAAAATGAGAGATAAATGCACTAAAATCCCATTTTATATCAAATATCTATAATTTTAATATTACAAAATTGATTGAATCAAGTTTTATTGAATATGATAAATTGTTAGTAGGAAAGACTCAAATGCCATTTTATATTAAATTATATCTATGACTTTAATATTTGAATACTGATTAAATTAAATTTCATTTACAAGGAGTGCTAAAAATAATGGCAAAGATAAATGAGCTCGAATCATATTCTATGTCAAATTATAACTATTATTTATATATTTTAAAATTGATTGAATTTAATCAAATAAAGTAAATAATGGGTAAGAGGACTCAAATTCCATTTTATATCGAATTATACCTATAATTTTAATATTTTAGGACTAATTAAATTAAATTTCATCTACAAGGAGTGCTAAAAATAATGGAAGATAAAAACGAGTTCAAATTCCAATTTATATCAAGTTGTACCTATACATTTACTATTTTAAAATTGATTGAATTAAATAAGATAAATTATGGGTAAGAAGAACTAGAATCCCATTTTATATAAAATTTTACTTATAGCTTTAAAATAATATTTGAAAACCGATTAAATTAAATTTTATAAAATAATATAAATTATGGGTAAGAGGGACTCAACCCCCACCCTACAATATAGTAAGCCTCCCACTCTACCGCCAAACTCTGAAGTGTGTTTGTAACATTAATTTCAAAGAGTTAGGTTTTTCATTTAAGAAAGGATCATATTAAAAATTTAAGATATTATGCAAGTGAAATATAAAAATCAAGAAGGGACAGCGTTGGATCCGCCGTTGGTGACTTTGACCCTAAAAAATGAAACAAGGGGCAACTATAGCTTCAACATCTAGCATGTAGGTGAATCGATATTTACAAGGAGAAGGGAAGGTCCTTCTGTATGTCTTATGAATTTGAAGATCGCTAGAAGGAAATAAAGATCAACTCATCGTGCTCTTGCTTTAACAAACCGGGGAAATTTTGTGTGGTTAGCTACTTGGATATGTAGAAAGAATGAAGTGGATAAATATAGACTTCGACTCAAAGGAATAAAGATGGTAGATAAACACTGAGAACAATATCTTAACAACCTCAATTTAGAAGAAAAAGGGCAAGTGTGGACTCTTCCTTTCTCCATTGTCGAGGGATGGATTCCTTTAAGAAATACCATGGTGAGTAAGGTAAAGAATGTAAAAACGAGTACTTTGAGACTAACTCTTCATGTTAATCAAGGATTCCTTCCTCCTTTGTTTCTTGGGATTGTGTTCCTTCGAAACATATACCAAAAGTAGCTCCATTGAGTCACCATCCAAAAAAGGACTTGATCTTTAGATACACTTCCCAAACATCTTGCTCCCTCCTAATTCTTATAAACTAATGGAGTAAGTATATACAAAGACTTTTTCTCATCGAACTTCTGCAACATTATATTTTCCATATTTAGTTACATACATAGTACTGGAGGAATTTCAGGAAACATGACTCCAAAATTGGACATCTGGAAACTAAAAGAGATAATGAACAAAAAATTCAAAAAAAAGCCAGAATCATTTAATGTTTGGATTCTAAAATACATTCAACAGAACATGGGAAAAAAAGAACACACCTTAGAATGGAGCATCCAAATTTGAGCTTTAAGTTCTGAGCTCTAAACTCCAAGATCTAACCTATCCTGACTTTGAATCCACCTTAGGGTGTAGTGGTAGAAGCAGCGAACTCTCACTTCAAGGATTAGGGTTGAACACCACCCTCCCCAGTGTGCATGGTTCATAGAAATCCTAAATTCATGCCCACACGGGTTTGGAGAAGCTGCTTGACATATACATCACCCGAATTTTATGATATCTGATGTGGGATGGAATTCCCCACATCCCACGTGAATATTGTATTCCATCCTGACATTATGTATAAATTGACATCCGATTAATGGTGGTGTATATGTTAAATTTTCTAGTTACAAGTTTTCTTATATATATTTTAAATGGTTGTTTAAAACATATTAAGTAATTTAAGAATATATTTGCCTTAATTACTAATAAAATTTATCTTTCTGACTTTTATTAATGAAATCAAATGATATATCGAGAATATCCCTTGATTTATCCTTTTCGATACATGGGATTTTAAAATCAGAGGCTGTTGCACGTAATAAAAGTAGATGCAGACCAAATACATATATAAGAAAGCACTTTACCCTTAATTGGGTTACATCCTCGATGACAACTATACATCTCTCTCAAATATAGTGGAGGAAGCGGTTCATATTTCATATATATACATCTCCATAAATGATGTGATCCGTTAGGTTGAGTACAACCATGATTCCTAAATTAAATGATGCTTACGTAGTGTTCCCATTAGGGGTGCACATGGATCGGATAAAATTCATAATCCGATCTCTAATCCGTTGTCATTGGATTGGATCGGTTTGGATTTATAAGTCTAATGGATCGGACCGCATTGAACTTTTACAAATCCGTTCATTTATGGATTGGATTGGATTGTTGTCAAAATCCGATATGATCCAATCTGTTAATCCGTTAATAAATAAATATGTAATATATAAAAATTCATTTGTTGTTATTAGAGCTTACCATATGTTTAATTTTATATGAAAGCTATGTGTAAATATCCGAGCTACTCACATTTGTAGTTTACACCCATTCCAACTCAAGCTTCACTCCACCACATTTGCTGAAACCCCCTTATCCCACCCGATCGATTGGTTTTAAAAAGTAATACTTACATGTAGTGTCCTTCACGTCCTTCCATTTTTTCAAAGAAAACACATTTCTTAAAAATAATACCTAAGCTTAAAACTCCCTTTAGACCCTTCAAACGAAACACTTCTCAGACGACACACCTCTCCTCCCTCGGCTGTGTGTATCTCCATCGATTACCGTCCTTATCCCCAGTCGCACGGACGCTGCCAGATCTCCCTCATACATGCACGACCAAATCTCTATCATGCATGACATCGAGACCTCATCCTTGGCTCTCCCAGACTTCCCTCACGTCGTAGCCATGCACCTCAGGTGCCTCCTTCCTACACTGTGCTGTCATGCATGATCCTCGCCCCAAACCTCCCTCGTACACAACCCTCTCTCCCGCACCGGGCAACCAAGTAGGCCGGTTGCATGTCAGTTGTAGTTCTTATTTGATATATACAAACTTGCAAAGGTATGTTATTTACATTTAGTCATGTAATGATTGTTCGTACTAAATCCATAACAATCATATATTTTTTATTTTCCAAAATTAACGACCATTTTCTTTAATACTCAAATTTAGAACCATTATTCAAACCACCACCATCTTTTCATCCAAAAGGATACTACCATCAATCAACCAACTCATGACTTTCAATCTATTGACTAAAGTCTTGAAGAATATTCCTTTTTATGGTCATCCATTCAACTACTACTTTTAAGTAATTGACAAGCCGACCGATCCTTCTAATCAACCATTAAAATTTTGAGTTCAATCGACTCAAAAAGGTTTCCCAATCTACTAATTTAATGCTATGGAATTTTCTATTTTTTATCATCTGATTTTCAACAGACCAATCTTTATTTCAACTGATTAACGTGATTTTAAGCCAACTCATTTTGGAGTGGAAGTCGCTAACCGTTTAGAAAAGAGACATCTCGGTTCAAGGAAACACATGATGATTTTTAAAAGCTATAAAAGACATCTAGACATTAGTTTTCAACCAGCCCATTCTCTTTACAATCTAAGTGCCAAAGAGAAAGCTTCTTTCATTGTGTTCAAATCCTTTCTTTGTGAAAGTATAGGTATTTGCACATTTGTGCTTCACTTACATAGACCTTATGAAACAGCGATATATAAGACCAATCTGATTTGATCTCATATTGCATTGTACATTCCTTTGGTGTTATAAGGTTTTATTTCCCATTACATAGGATATCCAAGTGGTGGGAGCTCCTCTTTTTACTCAGAAGAGAAATATGGCACCAGTGCACTCTTGTTTTGCAAATGTTTGATTAAGAATTAGGTGCCCTTGTTGGAAAGACCTCGATAGTGAAACCCCAAGTCAGGATGATTCTAATTTGATGTTTTTACGCAGTGGGGTTTATCATTGTTAAAGTATCTATGTCTAGTGTGATTGCTTGTTTATTTTTTATGGGACGTTATTATGTTCAGTGTTTGTTTTGTGATTCACATTCTTAATTGATTGGTAAAAAAATAGTATGGTTTTGCGCACCAATCATGTTTCATGGCAAAAATAGTATGTTTTGCACACAATTATTTAGGGAAGCCAAATAATGAAGTTTGCAAGTACATAGCTTTGACCAAACTTCTTCAATGGTAATCTCCTCTCTGCCAACTATGAATGACTAATTGAGTATTCAAATAGTAGTGCGTATAAGATCAATAAACTACATCCTTACACTCTATTTCAGCATCTATATTTCTCAAAACTAGAAATAATGTATTTAAGTTATCTAGATGCTCTTCATAGGGTTATTGCTTGTATAAGGAGAAAAAAACAGTACTTAAACAACTTGTTGATTAGAGATTTGATCATGTATATACTCTCCAATTTCAACTGCATATTTCCGGTATTCTTCTCATCTGTGACCTCCATGATGATTTTGTTTGTTAGACACCATGATCATCAATTTTTTTTTCGAATGCATTTTTTCATGCACTGCCAACTCTGAGAGCTTGAGTGTCTTTTCCTTGTTGTTCTCCAATGATGCATGTATACCATGCTGCTTGAGAAAGGCACACTTCTTGACTTTCTATAGGTCGATGTGATTCCTCTGGTGAATTTCTCAATTTTCACTTTGTATCGTCATCTCCTCCTCACTTCAGACAAACATCGAAGCTCTGATAGTACATTGTTGGGTATAGCAAAAGTAGAATGCAATCAAACATATATTTAAGCAAGCACAAAATAACAACCACACATGATTTACGAGATCCACCCATAATTGAGTTATTCCTTTGTTGACGCATATAGAATAACTGTACCTCTTTGTTGTTTTATTTTTCCTGTTATTCTCTTTATGTAATTTACCCATATGCTACTCTCCTATATAAGAGAGCCTAGGGCTTATGGAATAGATCATCTCATTCATTTTTCCCAACATGGTATCAGAGCGACGGTCCTAGACCGGAGTTCTCGAAACCCTAACCCTACTCACCCCACCCGCCGGCCCTATCTCTCTCCCTCGATCGGCGCGCCTCCAACACCGCCGCCTCTCCTCCCTCGCACGACGATCTTCTCCAGCACATCTTCTCCGGCGCGCCTGCGATCTTTGCACATCTTCTCCAGCACATCGATCGGCGCGTCAATCGCCTGCGCATCTGCGCAACTGCGCACAGGCGCACCTGCGCCTACGCCGCCTGCACACAGGCGCACCTGCGCACATGCGCACCTGCGCACCTGCGCACAGGCGCACTTGCGCACGAGGTAGCGCATCTGCGCCTACGCCAGGAGCGCGCATCATCTCCAAGCGCACCATCTCCAATGCGCCTGCGCGTGAAGGGCTCCATCTCCAGTGTGCCAGCGCGTGAGGGGCTCCATCTCCAGTGCACCTGCGCGTGAAGGCTACATACCGTGTGCGCATACTGTGTGCATCGTCGTCATTCCTGTGCGTGTGCGGATCGTAGCACGCACAAATTCATGGGGATAGTTGCTTGAGGTCTACACATGCAACTAATCCCGTCTATGTCATTGTAGACAAAGATTATCTCTTGTCATTCGCTCCAGTCTTCCGTCTCCAGTATGCCAGAAAGCAAGACAGATATCCCATCTATTGGCGCGTTTCGTGGTCCAACGCCCATTGTCAAGATGGATGGTACGAACTATGAACTGTGGGCAATGCAGTTCATGAGTATGATGAAGTCTACAGGTAAGAAGCACATTCTTACCGAGCCCGAGCCTGCAGAGAAGACTGGAGTCCATGCCTCATGGGAGGCCGATGATGCATATGCCAAGGTGTGGCTATCTGGCACATTGGCTATTGAAATTGCCAATGACATTCTACATCAACCCACAGCCAAAGACATGTGGGATATCCTGGCAGCGACATATTCTCAGGCGAAGAACGAGACGAAGATCCTGCAACTACAACATGATATATTCACAATAAAGCAGAACGTCCGTCCTTTACATTCTCTCTATACATCACTGAGAGGGATGTTCGAGAAGCTCTATAGCTTCATGCCTCTTACCGCCACGCCAGAACATCAGAAGACATACAGGAATGCGACGATGGTAGGTGTGTTTCTCGCTGCACTTGATCCAGAGTATGAGGCAGCACGTTCTCAGATTTTGGCGGACTCGACTATTCCTCCCATGGAGGAAGCTTTTCACAGATTGAGTAGGATCACAGTGCCTCCAGCAGCTGCGAGTCAGAATCCCTCAGCTATGGCGGCCAATAGAGGCCGCGATTTTCATCACCAGGGCCGTGGACGTATTCCTCGTGGAAGGGGTGGCCGCACTAGGCCAACATGCTCATATTGTCACCGAGTCGGACATAATGAAGACACATGCTACTCGAAGCATGGATTCCCTGCATCTGCACGAGCCGCTGAGCAGATAGAGCCCCCATCTGCTGCTACACTGGATCAACGATTCGATGATCTAGTTGCCCGCCTCAGGGGCATTATCCCACCATCTGGTCCAGCACCGACTACAGAGAGTCATACTGATGCTGCTGCTTCTGCCTCTGCCTCTACTAGTACTTCAGGTAGTACACTTGCACTCCACAGTAGTAGATCTGATACATTGCCATGGATCATGGACTCGGGCGCTACACATCATCTATGTGGCGACCAGAGTCTACTTACAGGATACACTCAGATTCCTCCAGGACGGACAGTAGTGATTGCCAATGGCACACACTCCCCCTCGTGTGTTTGGGTCAGTCGCATTTGTCCATCAGTTGTCGCCTGGTACTGACAAGCTCTCTCCTAGGGCTGTCAAGTGCGTCTTTGTGGGGTACTCCAGAACTCAAAAGGGGTACAAGTGTTTTGATCCTGTGCGTCGACGGTATATGATCAGTGCAGATGTTACATTTTTTGAATCTATTATGTACTTTTCAGAATCCGGAAACATGCAGCTACCACCTATATCTCCTGATGCCGTATTCATGGCACCACCATCACCATTGCCACAAACAACACCACCGTCACCACCACCGCCACCGCCACCACCACCGCCACCACCACCGCCATCGCTAGTATCCCTGCTACCATTCCATTACACCCGCAGGCCTCCTCCAGCTCATGGTCCTGACCCGTCAACTAGCTCGCCTATGGTATGTAATGAAAATATTAATGTTGATGGGGGTAAGAATGAACAAATCCTTGTCAGGGTAAATGAGTGAAAAAGGAATCTGTTCATTCAAGACAGACGAAGGCATACAGTTGATTAGGTAACATGCAGTAAGGACTGCATCACCCCAGTAGGAGTACGGAACATGACTCTGAATAAGAAGTGACCTTGTGACATCAAGAAGGTGACGGTGTTTTCTTTCAGCAACCCCATTCTGTTGAGACGTATGAGCACACGATGTTTGGTGAATAATTCCTTTTGAGGAGTAGTAATTGGCTAGAATGTTGGTGCACAACTCTAAGGCATTATCACTTCTCACAATCTTGACAGATGTGGAAAAAACATTTTAAATTTCATTAAGAAAGTGGATAATAATATTTCCTGCTTCAGATTTATTTTTCATTAGAAAGATCCATGACGCTCTAGAGAAATCATCCACAAATACAATATAAAACCTATGTCCCTGATGATCGGGAACACGACTCGGACCCCAGACATCGACATGAAACAACTCAAACTTGGAGTTACTACTCCGACCTTGACTACTGGGAAAAGACGACCTGTGATGCTTTCCCAACTGACATGCCTCACACTGGATAGGTGTGTGAGAGAGACCATAGAGTAGAACTAGACGCACTCCCCTATCACGGGTCAGGGGGAGATTAAATTGACATCTTCTATGCAGCTCAAGAATGTCCTACATGCACCGCATTTTTCTATGAATCTGTTGTCAATTAGTCAGATTACGAAGGATCTCCATTGTTGAGCTATTTTTGATCCATCTTCTTTGATTTTTCAGGACATCCGTACGGGCAACGTGATTGGTCATGGCTATGAGCAAGGAGGCCTTTACCGTCTGAACCAGACCCCATTTGCCGGAACCACATCTTCTCCTGCTGGACAAGTATCTCCTCTCCTGTGGCATCTGTGTTTTGGTCATTTACCGCTTCAGAAGTTGCGTCTAGTTCTACCCTATGGTCTCTCTCACACACCTATCCAGTGTGAGGCATGTCAGTTGGGAAAGCATCACATGTCGTCTTTTCCCAGTAGTCAAGGTCGGAGTAGTAACTCCAAGTTTGAGTTGTTTCATGTCAATGTCTGGGGTCCGAGTCGTGTTCCCGATCATCAGGGACACAGGTTTTATATTGTATTTGTGGATGATTTCTCTAGAGCGTCATGGGTCTTTCTAATGAAAAATAAATCTGAAGCAGGAAATATTATTATCCACGTTCTTAATGAAATTCAAAATGTTTTTTCCACATCTGTCAAGATTGTGAGAAGTGATAATGCCTTAGAGTTGTGCACCAACATTCTAGCCAATTACTACTCCTCAAAAGGAATTATTCACCAAACATCATGTGCTCATACGTCTCAACAGAATGGGGTTGCTGAAAGAAAACACCGTCACCTTCTTGATGTCACAAGGTCACTTCTTATTCAGAGTCATGTTCCGTACTCCTACTGGGGTGATGCAGTCCTTACTGCATGTTACCTAATCAACCGTATGCCTTCGTCTGTCTTGAATGAACAGATTCCTTTTTCACTCATTTACCCTGACAAGGATTTGTTCATTCTTACCCCTCGTGTGTTTGGGTCAGTCGCATTTGTCCATCAGTTGTCGCCTGGTACTGACAAGCTCTCTCCTAGGGCTGTCAAGTGCGTCTTTGTGGGGTACTCCAGAACTCAAAAGGGGTACAAGTGTTTTGAACCTGTGCGTCGGCGGTATATGATCAGTGCAGATGTTACATTTTTTGAATCTATTATGTACTTTTCAGAATCCGGAAACATGCAGCTACCACCTATATCTCCTGATGCCGTATTCATGGCACCACCATCACCATTGCCACAAACAACACCACCGTCACCACCACCGCCACCGCCACCACCACCGCCACCACCACCGCCATCGCTAGTATCCCCGCTACCATTCCATTACACCCGCAGGCCTCCTCCAGCTCATGGTCCTGACCCGTCAACTAGCTCGCCTATGGTATGTAATGAAAATATTAATGTTGATGGATCTGACGACATTTCTCAGCAGGATGCATTACAGGAGCATGGTGATAACACAGATGATCTGGATGTTCCAATTGCTCTACGCAAGCCGAAGAGAAGCTGTGCCAAATATCCATTATCAGCAGCTGTGTCTTTTGAGAGGCTATCTGGAGACTTCAGGACGTTTGCATTGGCACTTTCAGCTACAGACATCCCACGGAATCATCATGATGCTTTGCAGGATGCTAGATGGCGGCTAGCAATGGAAGAAGAGATGGCGGTACTTCAGTCTAGAGGAACCTGGAGTTTAGTTCCTATACCTCCAGATGTCAGCCCGGTGAGTTGTAAATGGGTGTTTACAGTTAAGCACAATGCAGATGGTTCCATTAACAGGTACAAGGCACGCCTGGTTGCACGGGGCTTCACACAGACATATGGGGTAGATTACCTTGACACATTCTCCCCTGTGGCGCGTCATTCCACTCTACGGATCCTGTTATCAGTTGCAGTTGCTAGAGACTGGCCACTTTATCAACTGGACGTGAAGAATGCATTTCTGTATGGCGACTTGCAGGAGGAAGTCTATATGCAACAGCCACCTGGTTTTGCTGTTGAGGGGGAGTGTTCCAAGGTTTGCAGATTACATAAGGCCATCTATGGCCTTAAGCAGAGCCCCAGAGCATGGTTTCAGAAGCTTTCAGACCTCTTTGAGAAACAAGGATATAAACGCTCCAATGCTGATCATTCCTTGTTTGTACAGAAGACGGCTAGAGGTATCATTGTAATCATGGTTTATGTTGATGATATCTTGATTACAGGTGATGATGACCAGGGCATTAAGCATGCAAAGGAAAGGCTGGGGACCGAGTTTGTCACCAAGGACTTGGGAGTCCTTAGATATTTTCTGGGGCTGGAGTTTGCTAGAAATCCATATGAATTAGTCATGTCACAGAGGAAGTATGTTACAGATCTACTGAGTGAGACAAGTATGCTAGGGTGTCGACCTGCTACGACACCAATGGATCCTAGCATGAAGCTGTATGATGATGACACAGAAGAGGTGGATAAGAGAAGGTACAGAGAACTGGTAGGCAAACTACTGTATGTCACGATCACTAGACCTGATATATCATTTGCAGTGAGTCGTGTGAGCCAGTTCATGGAGCAACCACGTCAGGCCCATATGGATACAATACACATGATTCTGAGATATTTAAAATCATATCCAGGTGCAGGCTTGCTATTTAAGAAAGGAAAGGAGATCTCTATCACGGCATGTGCGGATGCAGACTATGCAGGATGCCCCAAGGACAGGAAGTCCACATCAGGATTTGCAGTCTATGTTGGAGATGCTCTAGTTTCGTGGAAGAGCAAGAAACAGACAGTGGTAGCTAGATCCAGTGCTGAATCCGAATACAGGGCTATGGCCCAGGCTAGCACAGAAATGATGTGGGTGAAATCCTTACTTGCAGATCTATGTCTTGATATACCTCTTCCTATGATGTTGGAATGTGACAATCAGGCCGCCTTGTTCATTGCAAATAACCCAGCCTTTCATGAGAGGACCAAGCACATTGAGGTCGACTGTCACTACATACGTGACATGATTCAGAAGGGGTTCATTGCTACATCTCACATCTCATCAGAGAATCAGACTGCTGATATTTTCACCAAGGCATTACTTAGAGGCCCATTCCAGAAGTGTGCGTCCAAGCTGAGCATGATTGATATCTATGCTCCATCTTGAGGGGGAGTGTTGACGCATATAGAATAACTGTACCTCTTTGTTATTTTATTTTTCCTGTTATTCTCTTTATGTAATTTACCCATAGGCTATTCTCCTATATAAGAGAGCCTAGGGCTTATGGAATAGATCATCTCATTCATTTTTCCCAACATCCTTTGATGCCAGCCTTGTAACTCTCGCGGATATGGTGAAAGAATGATAATAAATAACAATATAATAAATGTCACATAAGGCGTCCCACAAAGTAATTGGCTAAATGGACTGGATAGAATTCTAGGTAAAGTCATCTGTGAAGAATGTAAAAGCTAGGCCAGTGTACTAGTGTGGGTTAAAGCATTTGAAGTTCACTTGAAGTTTTAACCGTAAAGTCTAGGCACAGGGAAAAACGATCAATGGGTGTACAAGAACAAGTGGGTGAGAGATGAGCTAAAATAACACGAGTTTATCTATTGAGTATCTAATAATCCAATCCAAATCTGCTCCATTGAAGGACCCAACATTAACTCCATTAGTTTTGCAACAAATTTGGATTTGAAGTTTATTACCCATGCTGATATCGGTTTGGTATTTCCCAATGGGTACTTAACCGTGAAGATATATACATATTACCTTTTAACGTATGTCCTCTGTCTGTCATATCTTAATCTAACAGCACGAATCCAATTTGACAGTTTCCAACTACATATGTAAAAGTCCAGTATATTTTTCCTCCATCTGCTGATTCAAATTCTACCATCTTTTATTATACCCAGTATACATAAGTTTTTAATCTAGTAGAAATAATCACCCAATCTAAATTTGCCATCATTATTCCTTACGCATTGCATCTCTCAATCTCCCACCACATTACATGTGGAACCTCTCTAATGGTATGGTGGTAGAGCGGCTCCCACTTCAAAATTACTAGGGGTTCGAATCCCCTTCCCCTCCAACCATATTACATGTGTCCTTCCTCCTATTTCTCAAGTGTTGCATGCTTTTAGCATCCGTACATGGACATTGCACATTGCATGTTAAACACGTACTATATGTTCATGTGTTATGCATGTTTGAATCACATGTTATGTGTATCTTGGATGTCTTCAAACAATTCATGCCCCCAATTATTTAAGGATCACCTCTATGTATGATACATTGTTTGTCAATCAATTTAGACTTTATGTTTAATATTCCTTTTTGTGGAAATGTAATGTCACTTTGTTAAAGATCTATATTCTAACGTGGATGCCCATTGGATATGTAAACACAACGTTCAATCACCACAATGAAAAAAGGATATACGTGGAAAGGGAAAAACCACAGGGCACTCACAATCCTATTCTCCTTGTGATGGAGATTAGGGCTCACTTTTTTCATATAATGTTCAAAGAAGGTGGGATGACTACATTATAAAGAAGATGTGTCAACGGTTCCTTATCAAAGATCTGTTTTACCCACTAAAGTACATCACCACAATTTAACACTCCCCCTCAAGTTGGGCGTACATATCAAGCATGTTCAACCTGCCTACATTCAACTCACATTGCATATACATAAGGCATAACTCCTGTGCATCAATTTATCAAGAATGAAATGTCGATCAATCTTTACATGCTTTGTCCAATCATGCATAAAGGATTATTTGTGAGATTTATCACTGCTTTGTTATCACAAAACATCTTCATTGCATATAGACTTTAATACTCAATTCGCCCAACAACACTTTTAACCACAAGATTTTAGTCACACCAATTCGAGCAGGAAACTCAACTTCAACACGAGATCTGTACACAACATTTTATTTCTTACTCCTCCAAATAACAATGTTCCCACACATGTACACTACATAATCGGTGGTGGAACGTCTATCATCTATATACCCTACCTAATCGACATTAGTATAGCCTTCAATTTTCATATTCTGTTTTTTCTTGAATATGAGACCATTTCTAGGTGATCTTTTTAGATTACACAATATCATGTTCACAACATTAATGTGTGCGGTAGTGGGAGCAAGCATAAACTATGAGTACGTCACAAGAGGGGGTGGGGTATGAATTATGCAATAAACAATTATCCCAATAACGATATCCAATTGAAAAATAATTCACAAATCATAGAGATAGAAAAATATCAAAACATTGAAACACATTGATTTTTATGTGGAAACCCAAGTGGGTGAAAATCGTGACCCTGAACTCTATTCTAGGATTTCCCCTTCGCTCTCTCGACGAAGCCTATTTCCACTATTCCAATACTACTATAACCCGGAGGTAGCAAAACCTTCCGTACAACCTGTACCCTTCCTGGACAACTTCCAAAGTAAGATTTTATCTCACAAGCTTACAGACTTTAAATGCAAAATATGTTCGAGAATGATGAAGATGATCGCAATAGAATACATAGAGCACACACAACTTCAATATCTATTTGGATTGAAGAGAGCTCGAGAGTGCAAAAATGCCGCAAGAACTCAAATATCATACAAAACGATCACTCTTTTATTTCTTTTAAGAGTAAAGGATGTTTCTCTTAGTTGTGTCTTAAACAATGGACCATAGGATCCCTTATATAGAGCTGAACTCAAAAGATCCATTGATGTCTAAAAATGGAAAGTACAATGTTCTGTTTCTAAAATACATAAAATGATCGATCATATAAATAAGGTGATAGATCAGAGATAATCAATCATCTCACTGAAGTGATCGATCATATTTGACTGTTGGTCTGGAATTCAAAAAATGATCGATCATGATCAAGAAGATGGTTGATCAGGGTTGATCGGTCATGAGAAACGAAATGATCGATCATAGGTGTCAAGGTGATCGATAATATATACAAAATCAAATCCGTGAAATTAATGATTTTGGCTTAAGTTTGCTTGTTGATCAAGAATAAGCAAAAACTATAAGACTATTTTTCAACATAAAATAAAAATTATGTAAGATGTCACATCAGCATCCGAATCTTCAAAACTTGAGCTTTTGGAAATGAACCCTTCTCTAATTCTTTCATCAATCTGATTATGAGCCTTGAGCCTTCAAGCAGAGTCTTTTAGAATCACTTTAGGCTTTGAGTCATCTTCTAGCTTTCTTTACACTTTTCATCAAAAAGCTTCGACGAGATTCTACTTGAAAAGTTAACCAAGATACAAAACAAATATGAAATTCAGTCATTAGCAAAATCTAAATCACCGACTTAAACTGACTGACCATATTCACAACATAAGTGATATCGGGTCTGGTAAGGGTAAGGTAGATTAGTTTCCCTACCAACTTTTGATATCTTTCTTTCCCTTCATTAATAAAATCACCATCTTCCTGGCTTAATTTATGATTCACTTACACAAGGGTTGTGATCGATTTGCACCCCAACATGCATGTAGATCTTAATATTTCAAGATCATATTTACGTTAATTCAAACACATACCTTTTGGAGAATGATCCATTTCAATACCTAAAAAATACTTCAAATTGCATAGATCCTTCAATTCGAATTCAGTTGTAAGTACCATCTTGATATTATGTAGCTCCTCATCATCATCACCGATAAGAATCATGTCATCAACGTAGATCAAAAGAATAGCTCTTTTTCACCATTTCTTTTTTTGAATAGGGTATGATCTCTATTAGCTTGGTTGTAATCTTTTTTCATCATGACAACACTAAGCCTTTCAAACCAGTCCCAAGGGATTGCTTTAGTCTGTACAATGCCTTCTTCAGTTTGTAGCATTTGCCCTTTCGCTCATATCCGGGAGACATTTTTATGTAAACCTCCTCCTTGAGATTTCCATTTAAGAAGGCATTTTTAACATCAAGTTGATGCAATTTCCAAGATATATAAACCACCAAACAAATAATCTCTCTCACGGTGTTCATCTTGGCTAGTGGAGCAAATGTCTCAGGGTAGTCAATACCATAATTATGATTGTATCCTATAGCCACCAACCAAGCCCTGAATCTATAAATTTTTTCGTACGCAATATGCTTGATCATGTATACCCATTTAGAGCCAACAAGATGAACACCTTCAGGAGTATCAATCATCTCCAAAGTTTCATTTTTAATAAATGTATTCATCTCTTCCTTCATAACATTCATCCATTGTGGCTCATTTTGAGCCTCAATACTATTCCTGGGAGTAAAATGAGTATCTAGACATAATAAAACATTTATAACTTGAGCTCAACCTTGTGTAAGAGATGAAGCTATCAACATGATAATTAGTGGAAGGCCTACTTGTTCTAACATACTTTCTTACTGTAATGGGATGACCATCAAGCAAGTTTTCAGAAACATCATCATGAATAACATGAGAAGAGGAGAACTTACATGGTTGCATTCCAGGGTGATGTTGGAAATATGGTTTTGTATGAATCTTCAAGATTGGAATGATTTCTTTTATGGAAAAAATTACAGTAGAATTTAGAAAGGAAAAAATACACTACGCTAGATGAACTAAATAAAATATGTTTTTGTCTATTATTTGCTTAGAACTGAGTGAATTTGGCCTTCATGAATTTTTGTTGTTGCGTAATTAGGATATATATGATAAAGAATGTCTCATTGTTTGATACACAATGAAAGTACATGTTTTCCTTGCGGAATAGGGCAGAATATAAAAGTATAAAGGCAATACAAGATACTCTATGCAACCAATGGAGTCTATATACTACTTAAATTAGAACTGACAATACTCCTTGTGGAATAGAGGTGGTAACCTATAATCTTCAAATATGAGTAGAAAAATCACTCCTAGTATATTAGAAGTTGATGCTATTTCCAAGATAGATGAACCACCAAACAAATCACTCTCATGGTGTTCATCTTGGTCAGTGGAGCAAATGTCTCAAGGTAGTTAATACCATATTTATGATTGTATCCTCTAGCCACCAATCAAGCCTTGAATCTATCAATTTTTCCATCTTCAGTATATTTGATCATGTATACCCATTTAGAACCAACAAGATGAGCACCTTCAGGAGTACCAACCATATCCCAAGTGTCATTTTTAATCGACGCATTCATCTCTTCCTTCATAGCATTCACCCATTGTGGGTCATTTTGAGCCTCAATAGTATTCCTGCGAATAGAATGAGTATTAGAGATGTAATAAAGCATTTATAACTTGAGCTCAACCTCATGTAAGAGACAAAGTTATCAACAAGATAATGAGTGGAAGGTCTACTTGTTTGGACAGACTGTTTTACTGTAATGGGATGATCATCAAGAAAATTTTCAGAAATATCATCATGAATAACATGAGGAAGATGAGAAATGACGGGGTTGTCTTGACTTTGATCATCCGGGGTGAGATTAGGGATATGATTTTGTATGATCTCATCTTCAATGTTCCCAGTATTGGTGCTCCCCTCTTCTCCAGCTTCTACAACTTCATCTGAACTTTCCTATGCAAAACTTTCATCCTTGCCTTCATTTTTCTTTATCGTTGGGATTTTTTCTCTTACCCATTTTGAGGTCATATTACATGTCACACAAGAACACACACACACACATAATGTTTACACATATTACAATATTGTTGGTACTTTTTTTTTACAAAATGGGAGCGACTTCCCTGAACTCAGGAAGGACCATGTCCTATTAAAAGGGTCTCATATATATGTAGCTATTAAATAAATTAAACTAATGCATTTATATAGAAAACCACAAGGCCTCAGGGAGTCGACCAAGTCAAAAAGGGGATTCTTAATTAAACCTAATCTAACGGCTAAAAAGTGAAATTAAAGAGCAGAAGTGAAACTTAGACCTAAAGGTTACCTAAAAGGTGGATGAAAATGGTCTCGACTTGACTAGGAGGCGAAGGAAGCTGAACCACCTACGAAGCACTGGCGATGGACTTGGATCGACCTCCTCCACGTTTCCTCCTCGCTGCAATTCGGCCTATCCACTTGGTGTCACTAAGGGGATGAAGCACAAGCGGACAAAAGGGATAAGAGGCTCACAGGAGTGATCAAATCACAAATGATGAAGAGGGGTGAAGTTTTATAGATAGAGGGTTGACTGGTTTGGTCACGAGATTGACAGAGATGGAGAGGAAGGGTGGATGATCAGAGGCGTGGGCGAGGAGCAGGAAGGTGAGGGGCTTAGAATGGTGGAAGGCTTGACAGAATGGGAGGCATGGTGGTGGCGGGGAAATTGGGAGGAAAAGGGGTAGAATCGAGGCCTGACAAGGGCGACTAGAGGAAGCAGTACAATTGACCTTGGTTGACTTTTGGAGGCTTCTGGTTCGTCCACATGGACCGACTAGAAAACTCCAATCCCAAAATCATTGAAAAATCAATATTAATTAGTAAACAAAATAATTCATTTTTTATTAACATATAAAAAATATTTAAATTTTATGTAGTATTTTATGGATATTATTAATTATTTTTACAAGGTCATTTATTATATGTTAATTTTTACATGTATATAAAGGTAAATGTATCTGTATGATTTATATTTTAATTTTAATTTGTATTTTATATTTTATTATTATTATTATATATATTTTATATATTTTTAATTTATTTAAATACATATTTAAGTTATTTTATTTTTTATGAGTTTCTTTATATACTTAATTAATTATGTACATATATCTTAAAGGTATATTATAGTACAATTCATCTATACATTGAAGTACTTTATTTATTTTATTTAATTTTTGATGGTTTTATTTATTCCATTATATACATGTATTTTAAATAATAATATAAATTTTAAAAAATAAAAGAAAGTAAAAAATATAAAGAATAAATAAATTGAATATCATATACAAATATACTGCACAATGAGGGTCCAAAATCTTACTTTTACATCTTAACTCTAAATTGAATGAAACCACCTTCAATAAATAGCTTATTTTATTTTATGAACAGTAAAGGCGAGTTTGGTCAATTTTAAATCAGTATGGAGAAGATACATGTCTGCAAAAGTTTTCTTTGCGATTTTTTATCTTATATGTCCCGGGCACACTAAGCATTATTTTCAGTGAAATTAATTTTGTATTTTTTAATTTTATATAAAATATTCATGTTGATGGTTTATTGATTTGATTTATAAAAATAATAAAATAAAATGGCTCCCAAAATGTCATTATCGGACAAAATGAATTTGGGTTTCTGTGTATTTTATGTGCAGTTTCTCTATCCTATCTCCCTCTACTTTATTCCTTATCAATCAAGTCATCATAATGACTAGGTCTCAGGGTCTAGGGTCACTCAGTGTCTTTGACACTTCATTCTTTTTCTGTTCTTTTCTTTTCTTTATTCTTTTCTTTTGTAATTAAATATATTTATACAGTATTTGTGCAATATTTTATGTGATTTATTGAGTGTTTATTTTCACAAATTAATGATACAAATATGCATTTAGTATTTAATGCCAATATCAAATAATAAAGGTGATGGATTGATGATTCATCAGAGAGCTACAAATGATCATCGATATTAGAATTATAAACGGATATGAAATATTAAACAAGACTATAGACAGGTTGGAAGCTATATAGGAAATATATACATTCATGTGGGATGCTGTCACTATAATAGGTAGGTATTCAAGACATTGCTTTTGGACAAGTAAATAGATACCTTTTGTGGCTATCAAGGATATTTTGGTCTACATCTCAATCAAAGGAGACAATCCTTTCACCTTCAAGATCAATTGCTTTATGGGAAGTAGTAATATCCATGATATAATCTTTTTATTATAGAATCACAAGGTGGAATGATTTCTTTTATGGAAAAAATATAGTAGAATTCGGAAAGAAAGAAGTACATTACTCTAGATGAACTAAATAGAATATGTTTTATCTATTCTTTGCTTAGAACTTGGTGAATTTGGCCTTCATGAATTTTATTGTTGCGCAATTATAATATATATATATATGATGTTGAATGTGTCATTGTTTGATACATAATGAAAGTGAAAGTTATCCTTGTGGAATAGAGGTAGAATATAAGAGTACAAAGACAATACAAGATACTCTATGCAACCAATAGAGTCAATATACTACTTAAATTAGAACTAACAATAATCCTTGTGGAATAGAGGTGGTAACCCATAATCTTCAAATATGAGTAGAAAATTCACTTCTAGTATATTAGAAGTTGATGCAATTTCCAAGATAGGTGAACCACTAAACAAATAATCACTCTCACGGTGTTCATCTTGTCCAGTGGAGCAAATGTCTCAAGGTAGTCAATACCATAATTATGATCGTATCTTCTAGCCACCAACCAAGCCTTGAATCTATCAATTTTTCCATCCGCAGTATACTTGATTTTGTATAACCATTTAGAGCCAACAAGATGAGCACCTTCAGGAGTATCAACTATCTCCCAAGAGTCATTTTTAATCAACGCATTCATCTCTTCCTTCATAGCATTCACCCATTATGGGTCATTTTGAGCCTCAATAGTATTCCTGGGAATAGAATAAGTATATAGAGATGTAATAAAGCATTTTATAACTTGACCTCAACCTCATGTAAGGGGCCAAGTTATCAACAGGATAATGAGTGGAAGGTCTACTTGTTCCGACATACTTTCTTACCGTAATGAGATGATCATCAAGCAAATTTCCAGAAATATCATCATGAATAATACGAGGAAGAGGAGAACATACATGGTTGTCTTGACTTAGATCATCTAGGGTGAGACCGAGGATATGGTTTTGTATGATCTCATCTTCAATGTTCCCAATATTGGTGTTCCCATCTTTTGGTGTTCCCATCTTCTACAACTTATACAACTTCATCTGAACTTTCCTAAGCAAAACGTCCGTCCTTGCCTTCATTTTCATCATCGTTGGGCTTTCTTCTCTATCCCATTTTGATGACATTGTACATGTCACACAATAACATACAGATACACACACATACACATAATGCTTACGTATATTACCAATTGTTGGTATTTTTTTATAAAATGGGAGGAGCCTTCCTGAACTCAGGAAGGACCATGTCCTATTAGAAGGGTCTCATATATATATATATGTATCTATTAAAGCAAGCAAACTAAATGAATTTATATAGAAAATCACAAGTCCTCGGGGAGTTGACCAAGTGATGTGTCAGAACATCAAAATATGAAAAGAAAGAACCAACAAGCAGGAAATATTCAATCCAATATACATAGTAGGGGGTTTGAAAACCCAACCCAACATCACTGGGCACAAACAAAAACACAAACAAGATGGAGAAATTAACTAACCCAAAAAGCAACATCATCTTTTAGCACATCAGGAGCAGGCTGGGTTGAAGATTTATTGACGTCATCTTTTTAGAAAGACCTACAAAGGATCATCGATATTAGAATTATAAATAGATATGAAATCTTGAACAAGACTATAAACATATAAGGAAGCTATATAGGAAATAGATATTGTGGGATGCTGTCACTATAATAGGTAGGTATTGAAGACATTACTTTTGGACAAGTAAATAGATACCTTTTTGTGGCGATCAAGGATCTTCTGGTCTACATCTCAATCAAAGGAGACAATCCTTTCACCTTCAAGATCAATTGCTTTAAGGGAGTAATATTATCCATGATATAATTTATTTCTTATATAATCACAAGGTGGAATGATTTCTTTTATGGAAAAATTACAGTAGAATTTGGAAAGAAAGAAGTACATTGCGATAGATGAACTAAACAAAATATGTTTTTATCTATTCTTTTCTTAGAACTGGATGAATTTGGCCTTCGTGAATTTTCGTTGTTGCACAACTAGGATATATATGATAATGAATGTCTTATTGTTTGATATGTAATGAAAGTAAAAGTTATCCTTGTGGAATAGAGGTGGAATATAAAAGTACAAAGACAATACAAGATACTCTATGCAACCAATGGAGTCAATATACTACTAAAATTAGAACTAACAATAATCCTTGTGGAGTAGAGGTGGTAACCTATAATCTTCAAATATGAGTAGACAAATCACTCCTAGTACATTAGAAGTTGATGCAATTTCCAAGATTGGTGGACCACCAAAAAAATAATCATTCTCACTGTACTCATGTTGGCCAGTGGAGCAAATGTCTCAAGTTAGTTAATACCATATTTATGATTGTATCCTCTAGCCACCAACCAAGCCTTGAATCTATCATTTTTTCCATCCATAGTATATTTGATCATGCATACCCATTTAGAGCCAACAAGATGAGCACCTTCAGGAGTATCAACCATATCCAAGTGTCATTTTTAATCAACGCATTCATCTCTTCATTCATAGTATTCACCCATTGTGGATCATTTTGAGCCTCAATAGTATTCTTGTGAATAGAATGAGTATCTAGAGATGTAATAAAGCATTTATAACTTGAGATCAACCTCATGTAAGAGATGAAGTTATCAACATGATAATGAGTGGAAGGTCTACTTGTTCGAACATGTTGTCTTACTGTAATGGGATGATCATCAAGAAAATTTCCAAAGATATCATCATGAATAACATGAGGAAGATGAGAATTTACTGAGTTGTCTTATCTTGGATCATCCGGGGTGAGAACGTGGATATGGTTTTGTATGATCTCATCTTCAATGTTCCCAGTATTGGTGCTCCCATCTTCTACGGCTTCTACAACTTCATTTGAACTTTCCTATGCGAAAGTTTCATCCTTGCCATCATTTTCATTATTGCTGGGCTTTTTTTCTCTTACCCATTTTGAGGTCATAGTACATGTCACACAAGAATAGATACACACACATAATGTTTACATATATTACAAAATTGTTGGTATTTTGTTTTACAAAATGTGAGCGACTTCCCTGAACTCAGGAAGGACCATGTCCTATTAGAAGGGTCTCATATACATACATGCATATATATGTATATATATATATATGTGTGTGTGTGTGTGTGCGTGTGTGGGTGTATCTATAAAGCAAGCAACCTAATAATGAATTTATATGGAATACCACATTGCCTCGGGGAGTCGACCAAGTAATCTAGCTTGCCATTAATAGATGAAAAGAGAGAACCAACAAGCGGGCAATGTTTATTCCAATATACAGAGTAGGGGGTTTGAAAACCCGATCCAACATCCCTGGGCACAAACAAAAACACAAACAAGATGGAGAAATTAACTAACCAAAAAAGCAACATCATCTTTTAGCACATCCGGAGCAGGATCACTAGCCCTTCTTTTCACAGCTGGCTTTGGGTTGAAAATTTATTGATCTCATCTTGTTAGAGAGAGTGAAATACCCAAGGAATCAAGCGGAGCGCTCATGTGGTCTCACAAGGTGGGACCACAATCATTGAAGTGTCCGACACGAAGTTCGATGGATAAATGCAACAACGAACCCACAATATGAATAAAGCAATCAATGCAAAGTGGAGTCAAAATCTATTATAAACTCTATAAATAAATGTGTATAGTGGTCAAGTATGTGTAGGGTGTCGAATACGTGGGACACACTAGTGTAGCGGGTATTATTTATTACTAAATAATGTAGGTATGTAGATATTCATCTGTACAATATTTAGTGTTTTTTTGGGTTTTTAATTATTTATTTTTGGATTATTTAGTTATTTTTTTAATGTTTTAATGTTTTAATTTTATTTTCTTTTTATATTTTTTGAATTTTAATTACTTTATGTACATCTATATAATGTAATATGTATAATATTGATAATATATATAATAAATATATAAAAATCAGAAAATACAAATAAAAACATTTATTTTTATTTTTAATGGTTTTAAAATATATTAAGGTATTTATAATAATTACTAATATTATTAAGTAAATATAACTATATACATACATATGTGTCTATAAGCTATATGGGGTGTTCTATATATAAATATAGGTATATATAGTCTAAAATTATAAAATAAAATGTTCTTATCTTTTTTTTTTTTTAAATTTCTTCTATTTTGTGGTTTTTGTGATTTTTACTATTTGTTTTTGGAATTTTAGTGTCCAAAATATGCCAAATCATTGAATAAATAAATAGACCAAATTATTTGAGAGTTAGAAATATCAATTAAGTTAAAAATTCAAATCATTGAATAAATAAATAGGCCAAATTATTTGAGAGTTAGAAATATCAAATAAGTTAAAAAAACTCAAAACTGTTTATAATATGTATTAATTAGCATATATAAAAATATAGGACATGCAGCTATTTTTTTGGATTTTGATATTTTTTATAATTTATTAAGGTTAGAAGGGTTTGCAATTTTTTGGTTTTCTTTTGTATTTTTCGTGTTTTTTGATCTGAAGTGATAAAATAGAATAATAAACAATACATATTATTTTGGAATTTTTAAAGTAAGTTTTATTTTTTTACATTTTTAAGATAAATAAGAAATAAAAAAGATCCTTCATATTTTTAATAAATAGAAAATGCAGATAATATGCTAAAAGAAATATATGTCATGAAAGAGCACACAATAAGATATTTTCTCCTATTTTTGCATAATTTTTGGAGCACATGAACTATTTATAAAAAATTGAAAAGCAAAAATAAAATTATACAACATGACAGGGGTATATTTACAATTTAATTAAAAGATGAGGTGTTACATGCAAAATACCCAAAGTTTATGAATTGGAAATACAAAATTTTAAACTAAGCAACAATTTGGAAACCTACAGGGGTATGCATGCAATTTGGCTACTCATGTGGGGGACCGTCTGAGGTGACCTAGAAGTGGACCTAGTTGTAATATTTAATAGGTACACGGGTTCTAATGCATTTTACCAAAAGTTAATGACTAATTAAATATTTACAAGTTTCTTTAATAGTTACAAAAAGTGCGGAGGGGCGTCACACAATTTACACCCACTTAAGTGCGTTTCATCAAACCGTCCTCTTGTTGACACATGGAGCATCCTGCGGTCAATGGAGCACAACGGTTCGACTTGATTGGACGATCCAGATTAGATCTGGGCCATATTCTTGATCCAATGGTGCTCAAGGGCCTTGGATGAACAACCCAAGAACATCAACGAAGTTAGCTTTGATTGCCTCGTTCTCTGACCTTCAGCGTCCTCTCCTCCTTCCAATGCTAACTTTAGTTTACTGGGGGTGCTCTGCATATGCTGGTAGGCTTCATTGAGCTCAAGGTGCAACGACGATGGATCCATGAGGTGTTCACGCTTGGCCTGCCTGAAGCTCTGTTCAAGCCCCATTTCGAGGCTCCAGGTGGTTGTCGAAGCACCAAACCTGCACCTAAAGATGGGGAGGCTCGAGGTAGTTTGCCTCAAACTAATCTGAAGCTGAAACAACAAAGGAATGAGCAGGATGGTGAAGCTCCCCCGTACGGTGGAGGGTGGAGCTCGATTTGCTAGGTTGTGCATGACCTTGGTTGGGAAGGGGGCAAATGATGGATAAGTCGATGGGGAGCGATATGGTGGTGGATGAAGGTCGAAAAATGGACGGAAATGGGCGAATTTGTCCTGGAGCTCGAGCTCCAGGTCAAAAATGGACTCTTGATTAAACCTAATTTAACGGATAAAAAGCAAAATTAAAACGCGGAAATGACACTTAGACCTAAAGCTTACCTAAAAATGGAAGAAAATGATATCGACTTGACCAAGAGGCCAAAAAGCTGAACCACCGGTGGAGCATCAAGGATCGACTTGGATCGACCTCCTCCGCGTCTCATCCTCGCTGTAGTTCAACCTATATATCTACTCGTTGTCACCAAGGGGATGAAGCGTAAGCGAACTTAAGGCTAAGAGGCTCGCATGAGTGATCAAATCACAAAATGGCGGAGAGGGGGTGAAGTTTTATAGACAGAGGGTTGGCCGGTTTGGTCACAGAATTGGTGGATATTGAGTGGAAGGGTGGATGATCAGAGGCGTGGGGGAGGAGTAGGAAGATGAGGGGCTCATAGTGGTGGAAGGCTCGAGGGAGATGGAGGCGTGGTGGTGGCGTGGAAATTTGGAGAAAAAGGGGTAGAACCGAGGTCTAACATGGGAGACTAGAGGAGGCAGTATAGTTGACCTAGGTCAACTTTTGGAGGCTTCTGGTTCATCTACATGGACCAACCAGAAAATTCCAATGTCAAAAATCATTGAAAAATCAATATTAGTTAGTATACAAAGTAATTATTTTTTAATAATTTATGTAGTATTTTATGCTTATTTTTAATTATTTTTACAAGGTCATCTACTACATGTTAATTTTTAAGTGTATATAAAGGTAAATATACCTGTATTAATTTTAATTTTAATTCTATATTTTATTATTATATACATGTATTTTATATATTTTTAGTATATCTAAATGGGGTTGATGGGGTTGTCCCCTAGGGGCAGCCAACATGGCTGCCCCGTCCCATTTTTTGGTAATGTTTTTTGAAAAATATCACCATGTATATTCATCCCTATATCCCTCCTATATGCCATTCGAATTTCGCCAGAAACAGAGACTCCTACGGCCTCCATCCAGACAGGGTCGATTTAAAAAATCCTGCGACTGTTAAAAAATGACGTCTGGATGGAGGCCATAGGAGTCTCTGTTTCTGATGAAATTCGAATGGCATATAGAAGGGATATATGGATGAATATACATGGTGATAGTTTTCCAAAAAAATAAAAAAATTTTGCAAAAAATGGGGTGGGGACAACCCCATTTTTCCCTATCTAAAGACATATTTATTTTGTTTTATTTTTATGGGTTTCTTTATATACTTAATTAATTATGTACATATATCTTAAAGGTATATTATATTACAATTCATCTATATGTTGAAGTACTTTATTTATTTTATTTATTATTTTATGGTTTTATTTTATTCCAATTATGCACATGTATTTTAAATAATATTTACAAATTTCTAAAAAAATAAAAGAAAGTAAAAATATAAAGAATAAATAAATTGAATATTATATATAAATATACTGCACAATGAGCGCCCAAAACCTAACTTTTGCATCCTAAATTGAATGAAACCATATTCATTAAATAACTTATTTTATTTTATGAACAATAAAGTTAAGTTTGTTTAATTTTGAATAAGTATGGAGAAGATACATGTATGCAAAGTTTTTTTGCACCTTTTTATTTTGTATGTCCTAGGCACACCATGCATTATTTTTTAGTGAAATTAATTTTATATTCTTTTGTATTTTTATATACAATATTCATGTTGATGGTTTATTGATTTGTTATATAAAAATAATAAAATAAAATAGGTCCCAAAATGTTATTATTGGGCAAAATGAATTAGGGTTTTCTGTGTATTTTATGTACAGTTTCTCTGCCATATCTCCCCTACTTTATTCTTTATCGATCAAGTCATCATGATGATTGGGTCTCGGGATCTAGGGTCATACAATGTCTTTGACTATTAATTCTTTTTTATTTTCTTTCCTTTATTCTTTTATTTTGGAATTAAATACAATATTTATACAATATTTTGTACACTATTTTATGTGATTTAGTGAGCGTTTATTTTCACAAATTAATGATACATACAAGTATTTAGCTAGGGATTTAAGGCTAAAATGAAAGAATAAAGGTGATGAAATGATGATTCATCAGAGAGCTACAAAGGATCATTGATATTAGAATCATAAACACGTATGAAATCTCGAACAAGACCATAAACAAATAGGAAGCTATATATCAAATAGATACATTCATGTGGGATGCTATCACTATAATAGGTATGTATTCAAGATATTGCTTTTGGACAAGTAAATAGATATCTTTTTGTGGCGATCAAGGATCTTTTGGACTACATCTCAATCAAAGGAGACAATCCTTTCACCTACAAGATCAATTGTTTTAAGAGAAGTAGTAATATCCATGATAATATATTTTTCTTATATAATCACAAGGTGGAATGATTTCTTTTATGAAAAAAATACAATATAATTTAGAAAGGAAGAAATACTTTATGCTAGATGAACTAAATAAATATGTTTTTATCTACTCTTTGCTTAGAACTGGATGAATTTGGCCTTCGTGAATTTTTGGTTGTTGCGCAATTAGGATATATATGATAATGAATGTCTCATTGTTTGATACGTAATGAAAGTAGAAGTTACAAAAGTACAAAGACAATACAAGATACTCTATGCAACCAACGGAGTCAATACACACACACTACTTAAATTAGAGCTGACAATACTCCTTGTGGAATAGAGGTGGTAACCCATAATCTTCAAATATGAGTAGAAAAATCGCTCCTAGTATATTATTTCAGGGACCACTCCATAAAAAATATATTAGAACTTATTAGTAACTACTATTATTATGAGATTCTTTTTAATAAATAAGCACGAAGAATGTGTATGAAGAGATCGAGATAAGTAGATATGTAATAGAGGGCAACGAGTATGTGCCCATGGGTATATACAGTGTTGTGTGCCCATTAAGTATTAAATACTCAAGTCATAGTGTGAACACAATCCAACAACAATAATCAATCAACTACTATAATGAAATAAATTCAACGTCGTTCAATATATGAGTCACAGAACTCCAAAGGACCTGGAAATTTTACACACTCCTCATTTTATAGAATAAATCAAGATCATATTTGATTTATATTTTAAGTGAAAACTATTCATTTTTACATTTGGGAACACACTACTGTGTGTGATTATAGACACATTTTTCTTTTTCCATATAAAAACTCCTAAAATTTCCCAAATTTGGGTTACAGACAAAAAAGTGACAAAGCCATCACTAAAGGGCATTTCAATATATTGGACGTCTACGAGGGAATGATTTTGCTTCAAGGTTTTTATCTGATACCAATTCTTTCTTTTGAAGAGAAATGATCCTTCAAGGATTGAAGACTATTCTCTCTTGGTTGTTGAGTGGAATCAAATAGATAAGCAGTGAAAAGTTGAAGAGAATAGCCTTCTATTGTACATGTAAAAATGAATTTTATTCTAATGAATAAGTATAAAACTAGTTACAATATATGTCAAAGGATTTCTTTTTTCATGGCTAAGATTACATTTTTATGGAAGTTAACGTACCTAAATATATAAAAATATATAGCTTTTTTTGGTATCAATGGATTTAATTTGAAGGATATGGTTAATTTGTAGTGTAGTTATTAGAATATTCAATAATTATATTTTGTATACTTAACGCATACAAAGTGATTGTTATCTTAAAATTGAAGGGTTACTAAATTTTAAAAAAGTCAACTGAACTATTCACGTGATTTAGTAGGATTTTGATGATTAATCAGTGCATAAAAGTTCTTTCAACAAAAGAGAAGAGATGCCTTGACTTTCAAATCATAGGAACCGAGGTCCTAAAAGCATGTGTGAAATAAGAGGGCTTTTCTCGATAGATCAATAGTCACATTACCCATCATCTGTCTACAAGATCGAGCCTAGTGCCCCCTAAAATCGCCTTTTAGGGCCTAAAAAAAGCAGATCCTCTGTTGTAGTTTAATCTACAATGGGGGGCTCTCCTTTTTTTTGAAATCTTTTTGAAAAAAATCCAACCGTATGGATTTAATGTATGCATATTGTTCTATATACTTATTCAAATTTCATTTGATCGGATGTTCCTAACTATTCTATCTTAAAGGTCAAAAAAAGTTAACATAGGTGATACTAAAAAACTACTTCAAATTTGGCTTTTTCTTTAACCTTTACAATAAAATAGGTAAGAATATGTGATCAAAATAAAAATTGATAGGTATGTAAAACAACATGCATACATTAAATCAATAAAGTTGGATTTTTCACAAGGGTTTCACAAAAAAAAGGACAGCTGTAAGTTAAAGTACAACAGACGGATGTGCACCCCTCAAAAGAGGCATTTGTCTTGTACTGAAGTATCTAGCCAAAGCAGGGATCTTTCTTTGCTTAAAAAGAGGTATTTGTCTTTCTTTAAGAAGAGTTCGTTCCCAAAGTGGAGCGCCCAAGAGCTGGCATCAGATGAATTCTTGATGAATCCGATACACAAGCAAAACTAGAAGAGTTGGAATGGTGATGTTTTTGTGTGATACTTTTATGCGTCTATAACACAAACTAAAGAATCACATATCTTTCTTTGCTTCGAAATTATTGATCTTGCATGGTTTTTTAAGATGCAGCATTGCTTTCATCCTTCTTGAGAGAACGCGAAGTCTTTTCTTATAAAATTTCAAATATACCTATATAATTAGTATCACTTCATGCACGGGAATCAATGGATGCAGGAGCCTCCCACATGAAAGCCAATGACACGTGGATGGTTGATGATGCCCTAAGAAGGTGGACTTCCGGCTTTCTCTTGGGTTAATCAATGGCAACATGCTGGTAATCGATTGTGATACTTTCACCTTGGAGATGGAGATGGAGATGCTCTCTCTCCATCATCAAACATTGGGTAGTTATATATTTACCGACTTCTTCGCTAAGTCGTCGCTGCCGCCGCTATCCTTCCTTCCTTCCTGTAATAGATGCTTGTTTCACCACCTTCTGCTATGTTTGCCCATGTTATGTGCAGTTCAAGCTTTGATGTTAACATTTCGTTTGAATTACCCCAATACTGGGGTGGATTTTTACTTTCTTTTTTTCGCCCCAGGAAAAGATGGAGTTAAAGTTTTCGTCGGCCCTGCAGAATTTCAATATAAAAGTAAAAAATAGGGGTATAGGATGATGAAAATTCCGAAAATATCTGCAGCCGCAGAGAGACCCCGAAATCGATCAATGCAAATCTTCTTTCTAATCGAACAGATAAACACGACCTCCCGAATAATCGAGCCTGAAGCAAAAGAGTGACCTCAAAAGCATATTTACATGTAGCTTTCCAAATTGCCCACAAAGAGTGGCTTTGATAACAAAAAAACATCGAAACTTTTATGGAGCAGGGCAGTAGGTGGAGGCTCGTTAAGTTGGATTAGAAAAGAAATGAAAATTGCAATCAATCCACAACCTGAAAAAAATCGATTTGGTAATGCTACAATCATCGAATAGATGCTCATGACTCTCAGTGGCATTTACATAAGTGGCATCTATTGGCAAAGACGATATTCCTTTTGGAAATGAATTTTTCTATAATGATTTTTTTTGTGCCTGTAGCCAAAGAAAATTACGAAACTCTTGGTTCAAAGGATGATGCCCATAGCTTGTTGTGAAACGAAGATCTCACTCCTCCATCTGAAAGAAGGGAGTACGTACGTATGTTTGTTCAGGGAGACACGATTTGAGGAAGACAATGACAGGAATGACGTGAAATCCACACCATTGGGTTTTTGATAAGGTTTTAAGTGTGTTTGCTTTCTTCTTACCTCGTTTAATATGGGCCAGAGTCTTAATATGAGCCATCAAAAATATGAAGTGAGTTTATTCGACACATATGACCAGAGTTCACGTTGGTCGCAAGCAAATCCTCTGCTGTACTGCAGGGATCTGCTGTAAACAGCGAACTACTCGTGGTTCGCACAAAATTCAGGGTTTTGTGAGTCTTTACCATCATCGAGCAGCTGAGGCCTCCTCGCGGTTTATAGCAAATCCCTGCTGTACAATAGAGGATCTGCTCTCTACATGGCGCAGAGGTCGATGGTCATTAACGGGATCCAACCAAAGTGAAGTGTGTTTCCCGGTATGAATGACTTTGGTTTGAACCGGATGAAGGTCAGTCTAAGCATATGCATTTGAGCTTTCCAGACCACCGATTGGGAGACCAATGAGGTTCTACTGGGAGTAATCAGGCCTCAAACTTACTATATTTGAAAGCCATCGTTTTTTTGAAATCCTGGGTGGCCAAAGTGGATTTTATAAGGAGGTAATCATTGTGTTTTTGGAGATTAGTTAGTCCCCAACTATAATTATTTCTTGACTGAGTCACCCTATCCCATGCGACCTTCACAATGGGACGTTGAGTTGTGCTATCAGCCCATAAAAATTTCCATCTGATTTTATCAATTTGGTCCACCATCTTGATTGGGACCTCGAGACAACACATTGTATGGGTGATCAAAGGTGTGAGTGAAGGGTTGACAAGTACGATTCTAGCATGTAGTAGTAGAGTTTTAGCTTTCCATACTTGTATTTTTTGAAGAAAGTTTATGGAAGACCAATCAACGTCAGAAGTTTCGTTATAGTAAGTGGGAAACCCAAGTATTGGTATCTTCCCTCCCGCCATCCTAAAATACTTTTAGCTTGTAGTTGTACGGAGGGATCGAGATTCTAGCCATAAAAAGAGGATCTGACGGTGTTGACTTCAAGACCCGACGAACCACTAAATATTTTTACCGTAGAAATAATTTTTTTGAGTTGGTCTAGAGGTACTCTATGAATGTAAGCAAGTCGTTCACAAATTGGATATCTGTTACCATCACGTCCATTCCTTTTTTTAAAATAAAATTCCTTGCATTTTCACGGACCGCCAATTTTGTTAACATGGCATTTAGAATTGATAAAGAGTGAATGAGCAACAACAGAAAAATCGGGCCCCCCCTGACAGACCGCCCATTCAGTTTAATGGAATCCCACGGAGATACTATCTACTACTTCAAAGGATACTTTTTATGTTTCAAGGAACGCTTACGATCACTCAATAAATCGAACCGATTAACAAGTCATTTTCAGAATGCCCAAAATGAATGTCCATCCCGGTGTGTCAAAAGCTCTTTGAAAACCAATTTTGAGAATAATAGCTTTAGTGGATGAATGCTCCCGAGACTTTAAAATAGAGGGCGTTACAATGAAAGCATCGGAGGCCGATCGATTCTTAAGAAAAACACATTGGGAGGGTGAGAGTAGCTCATTGAGAAGTGGGGCCCATCTGCTAGCCAAGATTTTGGTAATTATTCAGATTGGCATAGTGATGAGGTTTTATAGTCTTGTAGGTTTCAATGTCATATGAATCGCCATTTTTGAAGGTCAAAGAGATTAGAGCATTGGGGTGGAAGTAAATATTTGGAAGGCGACTGGGAAGGCAATGCGCATGGCGCAGGTGACCCACTGATTTCTCCTCCTTTGCTGACTCCGATACGCTCTCTTCCTCTCCCTCCTCCTTAGATGTCTTGCCACCCCAGTTCATCCCTCTATAAACATTCCACCTTGTGCCCCCTATCCACCCTCCTCCTTCCACCAAATATCGACCCGCCTCCCCTCATCCTCAATGGGCTGCAAGGGCTAAAACACATACTTATTAATAATCTACGAGCAGTAGTCATAAATTCTCTCCCCGTTCAAACCCCCTATCATTGAACAAATACCTACTGATCAACCAACCATCTCAAACACCTTTAGCACATTAAATCGAAAATCAATGCCAAGGAAAACGAAATAACCTCAACCGGCCATGAACTCAACCTTTAAAATAAAAATCACCCCAATCCGAATGATGCTGGCCTACAGAAAGAAAGCACATGTCCTTACACCCCTGTCAGATTCAACCAAAATTGTATCCCATTCTTGGGGTGGTCTAGACCCCTCAGTCAACGAGTTCTTTCCAGTACCGTCTAGACAAACCCAAAGTCCATCCTCCCCAGTGGTTATCACCCATAACGTGAGCAATTCCAAGGTCATATCCTATTGGGTTAATCATACCCTACCCTCCTTTGATCCTTCTCCACCTGATCAGATACCCACCTCCTACGAAATTGCTTTGGGACCCACAAAAAGTGGGAAGGCCTCCCTATGTCGGCAAGGAAACAACCCCCCTTAATTAGCTTGCTTCGATCAACCAAATCAAGGACTACCAAAAAATTTTCCCTTCCTTCTCGTGGGCCACACCCCATCATTCGTGGCATCCGAAGGAGAATTACAATCTCTTTTAGAATCCCTATTCATACCCCCATCGAACCCCACAAATAAAAAACCCTTCATATCATGATATTGGAAAATAAAACCTCTCCCACTGTCAAAATCTCTCCCACCACAACTCATAAAGTAGGGAAAGATAGGGTCCTTATCTTGTACAAATTCATCACTATTCTTATAGTATGTATATGTAGATCACCTATTTTATCTCTCTAAATACAATAATCTCAAAATAAATAAATTCAATTTCCTTAAAAAATTGGTAAATAAAAGTGTAAATAAAAATAAGTAGGTGTACAAATGCACAACATTTACTTGTATATATCAATTTATTTATTTCTTTTGTAAGTAATTTGTATATACTTTGCATTTTTGACACTTGTACGTACTCCTACTAAGTAAATAAAATTAAAATAATATTCATTAAACAAAAAATAAATTAAAAATAAAATCAACTTCTCATTGAACAAAGTGCCATACATGTGTATATTTTACATAACAACTATTTATTTAATACATGTATTTAATTTGTAAAAATCGAATAAAAATATTTTATTTTCCTTAAATTATTTTGTAAATAAATAAAATATAAAATTATATATTTTATTAAAAATAATAAAATAAAAATATATGTACAAAATATATAAGTATATTATACTTGTACATAATGCTATATATTATATATACTCTAATATATTTATTATTAAAAATAATTTAAAATCACAGAAAAATAGTTTATAAAATAACTAACATTTTCATGTTATAGTTTTTTATTTTAAAACGATTTATTATTTTTAATCATTATTCTTTGATTTTTGTATTTTCTGAATTTTGATAGGTTAACCCGGGTCCGTTGACCTGGGTCAACGCCACCTTCTCTAGGGTCCGATTCGGGCGACCTTCGCTGGACTTCATTTCTTCCATTTATCGTGCCCGGATCTGACCACCTTCCCCTTAGATTGCAGACCTTTCTCCTCACCTAGGATACATAATCCTCACGAATCCCTAGGCAGGTCTGGATCGCCCTAGGGTTTCGCACCTTCCTCCGATCTTCCTAGAATCCTTGGAACCCTATAATTGATCATATCTTGCCTCCGTCACTTGGAAGATCGTCCCTCATGCCTCCTCTTCTCCACTTGCATCTTCAGGATCGTGACAGGGTTCTAGAGAAGCTTTTGGAATCTCGGATTAGTGCTTGGATGCACGTTGCTCATCTTCATGACCGGACCTCCGATGCGAGAAGCCTCCTTCACCTTCCGCATCAGAGTTGAGGCTATAACCCCACCTTCACCTTTGATTTCCTTTGCTGATCACCGTAGATAACTCAGGTACCATCGCCTCAACTTCATTTATTCATTTCACTTTGATTTCATCAGTCATCCACCTTCTGCCATCACAGCTCCGACCATCGGGTCGGAACTCCGTTTCACTCAACCATCCATGTAGATCGATACCCCACTTCACTTCCATCCTCCAAACGTATCTTGATCACCTTGAATCTCACTCATCGGAGCGAGATCAAGCCTCGACGTTCATCCCTCACCTTCGCTGGACGTCAAACTTCACCCCACTCCGCTTCTTTCTTTTTTAGATGCAATAACCTCATGTCGAAGCTTTACCTGCGAGCTACGGTACCTCTTGCAGGTCCTGGAGCGCGTACGAGGCAAATTCGACTCCCAACAGGCATGATAGAGCACCTCCAGGTGCTGCACCCCAATCTCACCTATCTGGCCGTTCCTTACTTCATCAGATCCCACAGTCTGACACGGTATGACTAAACGAGCATGATGGACCCTCTAGCCAGTTGATCAGACAACAACATCAACAACTACCACAGATTGCATCAACCTCATCTCCCCATTCTTCTAATTCTTCATGCCTATGTTGGAGCCATCGGATGATGGGACATTCCTCCAGATTGTTTGCTGCTGTCTATCCATGCCCAAAACGTAATGGTTTGATCAGATCACTGATCAATCTGCACCGCACGTCAGCAACTTTACTCAGAGTCATCAAATTCATTCAGTAACAATCAATCCAGATCGTACTCCTGCACCACTTCTTCGACCATCAGATCTTTCTCAGATGCGGATCAGGACCATACATTGCAGAGCCACGTGTCGCCCTATGCCTGCAAGGGTATATTTCCCTTTCACCCTCGCTTTTTATGATATTTAGCTTTAGTCCAATAAATGTAATAATTAGTTAAGAACTTTTGCAGTAAGGACCTCGGACTTTTCATATTTGCATTTTAGTCTAGTTGAGTTTCAGTCATGTGTATCCTCACGTATTTTTGTGGGTATTTTGCATGTTCTATCCTGAGCTTTTTACTGGTTAATATAATAAGTTGAAGTTTTTATTATTTGCATTTATACCCCTATGAGTGACCGTCACATGTTGCACGTGTTTTTCTAAATAATTTGTATTAAGGCCCTCACATTTTTAGTTCTTGTTATTAATTGGGCCCAGAACCTAAGTTTTTGCATATAGGTCCGTGCTTCACTGCATTTTATTTTTGTCTTCGACTAATTGAAATAAATATTGGTTTGGCTCTAAAAATCCCCCAAAAATCAACATCAGCTCCTACTATTGTCTAATTTAGGTGGTAATTTTTGTGTACCAAATTTCTTTCATTTTCTATTATTAAAAGTTTTAAAATCCACTAAAAAGTCCCCGTTTGTTTTAGAAAAATTATAAAAATTCAAAAAAATATTTTGAAAATTACAAAAACATTTTTGTAGGTGTATTTTGTCCTATTTTAGCTAATGTATAAATTTGGCTTGAAAATATTTTATAAAAACCTACAATTTTGTAAAACAACAAAAATCTTATAAAAATCATATAAAATCAACCAAAAATAAAAAATTGCATTTTACGTTTTTTATTGTAGATATTTCCTTATAGTTTTATATAAAATTAGTTCCCCGAAGTTTTGAGCATTCATGGTAATTTTAATTTGCAACATCCTCCTGATTGTGTACTATTTGTATATTTCCCTAGTTTTTGATTTTTAAGGAATTCCAAAAAAAATTAAAATTCCCCAAAAATCCATATAAACAGTATAACACCTATAAAACATAAAAATATTTTTATTTGAGTTTTCTATGCATTTTTATCATATTTGAAAGAATCCAAAAGAAGTGTTAGTTTGCTTTTTGTCCTTTGTTCTTATTTACCTTATTTTGACAATTAAAAAAATTGCAAAAATTAAAAACCACTAAAAATGGAATAAAAATCCTTTGACTCCTTGAGCCGACTACTTGGTTTATAATTGTGCTCCTTGAGTTTGACCCTGGTCGGTGTACCATGCTAATAAAATATCTACACCATGTGCTTGATTTGTTTGGTCTGTCTCGATATCCGATATTGTTGATTTGGGTGACAATGACATTGTTATTAATTAATTTAACCCTAGTTAACTGGGCGAATGTCGGAATGGCACCATTGCCTAGGAGCACGACTAGGTAGATAGGATTTTTGTCTGCTTGTTTCATATTTTATTTGTCTTTATTTTCTATAACTGCTCTGACATATTTCTTTTGGTATTTTTACACCCATAACCTTGAGTAATTTTTGAATTACAATCATAACCCTACATAATTGTGAATTACATGAGAAACCCCAAGTAATGCCTTACTCTTACATAACATAACCCTGTGTTATGTTCCATTTGAGATGTCCGTTATATTTGACGATTTTCATTATAAAATGACAAAGTTGTCCCTAATGGTCATTCTTATTTGCAAATCATGCCATTGCATTCTCTCTCCACAATCGTGCCCCCACCTGCACACCACCTACTGCTCTAACAGCCTCGCACACCTGCACCGCGCACCACCTGCAGCTCTAGCAGCTTCACGTGCATGCACCGTGCCTCGCCTTTAGCGGCCATAGCCTTCACAATACTTTCTTTTCTCCTTCCTACTATTCTCTTATCTCTAGTAATACTTTCTCTATCCTCAATCCACCTTCATCCATGCTCCAAATCGCAAAAAATATTTGCACTTTCACAGATAAATCACCCATTACGGATGTAATAGTGATTTTCATTAATTTTTTTGATGGAGTTTCTTGAACAAATTAATTGAAAATTGACACCAGCAAAACAAATAGAGTTAGTTCCCCTGTTCACAGGGGAACTTCTCCTGTTTCATCCTCTCCATTTCACGACCTCTCTCTCATATCTTCTTCTTCCTCTCTTCTTTCCTCACCCATTTTCTCTTCTCCATCACCTCCACACCCACCTTCATTCACCGGGTACACACACAACAACAACCATAGCAAATTCCCTATCCAGCACTGACTTCAACCGCCTCAACCAACCGTTACGCGCCTGCACTGTGCCTTGCCTTCAGCGGCCATCACCTTCGCACGCCGTTGACCTCCTTCACCGCCTTCAGGAAGAAGAAGAAGAAATGCTCCATATCAAGGTCAAGGAGGAAGAAAAAGAATCTCACACCGTCAACCCCCTTGACAATATAATTCCTTCATTTTCCAGTCAAGGTTTCTTCTTTATTCTTTTGTCCATCTTTATGTGCAATACCAAGGCCAAGGGGACACATAAAGTTGAGATGCACCAACCATACATAAGAGAGATGAATCACACAAGTTTCAGGAGATGGAAAAACACAACCATTAACAATATCTTTACAACAGAATAGAAATGCCAGAACAAAGTTGTTAATAGTGGTAACTTGACATCAAAGTCTTCAACGAAAATGACCACTAAATTATCACAAGGTAATTATCAATGGGAAAATTTTATAAAGAATGTGAGCTTCATGCTGCCATATTCTTGTAATATACATTGCAAGATGGAGGAAAAACTTGAGCAGGGGAGGAGGAGAGGAGGGATGGCGGAGGAGCAGAAGGAAAGGGGTGGATGCAACAAAGGGCGAGGAGGGCGACATGGAGGAGGGGAGGGGGTCACGACACGAGGGTTGTAGGAGGGGGACAAGGGCGAAGTCCTCGAGGAGGTGAGGAGGGACGTACAGGAGGAGGCGAGCGACGAGGAGGGTGGCACGAGTTCTGGAGGAGTGGTTGGTGGAATGGGAGAGGAGCGGGAGGCGAGCTTGGAGGGGAGGCATCTAGCCTGGAGGTAGGGGGCGACAGGCCTGGTGGGGGGTGGCGGGCTGGAGGGGAGGGGGGGGGTGAGGCTGCGGGCGGAGGGGGTGGCTGCGGGTGGAGGGGTGGAGGGGATGGATGCAGGTGGAGGAACGACGGAGGGGCGGAGGGGGTGGTTAGAAGCAGAGGGCTGGAGGAGGAAGAAGGGGAGGGGTAGGCTATGTTGACGGGGGAGGAAGAAGGTTTGTTGTTTTTTTTAAATTTTTTAGTAGCTGTTGGATAGAATAAGCGTTAGATTAATCCAATGATATGGTTGGGTTAAGGGGAAAACTAACGGAGGTCATGAGTGTGAGACGGAGTGACTATCCAGGGTTTCTCATGTAATTCGCTATTATGTAGGGTTATGATTATAATTGCGAAATTACTCAGAGTTATGGGTATAAAAATCCCATTTTTTTCACCTTTGTTGCGAGGGCCCTTGGATCAAAGGAGGCAATCTTTAGAGAGCCGACACACCTAAGAGAGGCGGAGGCCAACCATTCTATACTGACTGACAGGAGTGAGTATCCGAGGAGAAGCAGTAGGAGGAGGAGACATTTATAGAAAATAGTTTCATTTTAGCATTTATTTCTGAATAATTTGTAATAACTCAGAGACTCTATCTAGACACTCAGATATTCGGGGTCTGTTTCGTCGAGTGCTAGTGCACTCAGGGGACCTCATCAGATTTTTCGTTGTTTTATCGCCTTTGTTTTTATTTATTTCTCATGGATTTGAGCCCTTAGACGTAGGATTCTATTTGGTTGAGCCATGTATCATTAGGTCCAAAGCTTTTAATAGAATATCTGTTCCTATAGAATTCGCTTGGACTTAGTCAAATAATAAAAAGCTAATTATTTGGATTAGAGACCGCATATCGAGAGAGATCGTATAAAGCGTTGGCAGGTGCCGCTGTGGCAGGCACCGACCGACATCTAAGATCAGACTTTGGTCTCTCTTATGAATAGTTAGCTCCTTGTTCTTCCCAAATTAGAAGCTTATATTTTAGGGTGTTTTCTTCGTGCATCATATAGATAGTTTATTTTTTCTGTCTTTCAATTATGCACAGATCACTTTGCATGTAGACTAATGGAGCAAGGTTTACATTCTAACCCATGCATGCATCATTGATTTTATCGCACATCGGCTTTTCCGTCTTCCTCCCTCTATTTTCTGGACTTAGGAAATAAAAGGAAATCAGAAAATTCGTTAGATGTGTTCTTATTCAAAAATACTAAAAAAAGTGATAACCCAATGAAATCGGGATTGTTAAACAAACTCGACCCTAAAGTTGAATTGAAGTATAAAAAATAATGTTTTGGGGAGAGTAACCCCCTCATTGCTTGATTTTATCTGCAGAGAGTTGAGCAACGAACACTAGGATAGAGCAAAGTCTGTATTCTCTTTAGACTACTGATTCTATAAAAATGATTAGCTACTTTTCAGTGAGAGAATAAGGGTAGTCAGTCAACAGGTATTTCCTTAATAGAGTGGGTGGTTTAGAGGACATTGCATAAGGCTCCATCCTCAAGTAATGGGTAGCCATTTTTACGGTCCATGCTTACACCTATACTGGCTAGAAGTAGGTGCAACTAGTTGTAATAATTCAAGCTAGTCTCTAGAGAAATTTGGGAACCTAACAACTTGCCAACTAGTTTTTAAGACTACATTATCATCAAAAATAAAATTGAAAAGATTAACGACCGAGTTCTCACGGTCATCACCGAATTGAGTTGGTGAATTGGGATTTGGTTTCTAATCATTATTTTCAGTCCAGAACTAATCTTCATAAATCCACACATCATAATGATGGGCAAGCGGTCTCTTAGGCTACTTTGGTGGCACCGCTTCTCAGCACCCCTGTTCATTCATATAGGGCAACTTCAGAGAGCTCAGACCCACTCTATGAACCTGAGTTCACTTCCATCTTGTTCCCCCTTGACGACCCTTCTTCCACATCACCTGAGGTACAACCAGAGCGGCCAACACAACTAATCTTCATAAATCCCCACATCATAATGATGGGCAAGCGGTCTCTTAGGCTACTTTGGTGGCACCGCTTCTCAGCACCCCTATCTATTCATCTAGGGCAACTTCAGAGAGCTCAGACCCACTCTATGAACTTGAGTTCATTTCCATCCTATTCCCCCTTGACCACCCTTCTTCCACATCACCTGAGGTACAACCAGAGTGGCCAGCACAACTATATGTTCACTTGACAACACATGATCTCGGTTCCTTTTCCTTTGTAGAGACCAGAGAGATGGCCAGTGACAAGCGAGCTGATGACCATCCACAATCCTCTTCCTTTGTATTAGATTAGGCATCCACCAACAACACCCTCTTAGCATCCCTGGAGACCATGCAAATAGATTAGAGTCCAAGGGATGCTCATGGTAGATATAAGAAGGGAAATGACTCAGATGAGAGATGGGAGAGCAGAGCCAGACAAACCAACTAGTGGTGGATAAATACTGAGACATGAGGACCGAGCGGACGTCAACCAAGAGGAGGCTCGTGATCCACAGAGAACTGTACACACCATGAGAGTGTTGCACAACCTTGGTACAACTCTCACCCATAGATGGCTCCAGCTACCCTCTACTCTTGGCGACTTTAAGCTACAACCCCAGATGATTCATTTGTTTCACACCACAGAGGAGCCCCATCTTCACTTGTAGGAGTTTGAGATTATCTGTAGCACAGTCCACGATAGATTTGTGGATGAGGACACAATCAAGTTCATAGCCTTCCCGTTCTCCCTAGTTGACAAAGCAGCCTACTGGCTGAAGCATTTGTAGAGGGTTGTCACCACCTAGGAGCAATTAAGGATTGAGTACCTCAACAAGTATTATCTACTTGGTCGGATGAATGCAGCACGAGCTATGATCAATAACTTCACAATGATCCCCAATGAAAAATTCCATGAGGCTTGGGATCGATCCAGAGAGGTCATCAACATGTGTCCACATCACGACATCAACAAGCCTGATTTAGTACAGAGTTTCTTTTGTGTGCTAACATCTGAGCTGCAAGGGCTAGTCAATACCTCTTGTGGAGGGTCTTACTTCACCAAGGACGAGGACCAAGTCTGGGCCATCTATGAGGGAATGGCTGAAAACTATACTGTGATGACCTAGGCTCGTGTCTGCACTCATGGGAAGCCTCCCCGATAGGAATTATCTCACCATAGAGTAGCACACATTGAGGTAGGTTCTTCTTCCTCTTCTACAACGACAAAACTAGCAGAGTCATCAGCTGCAGACATGGGCATCATTAGCCAGAAGTTGGACCAGATGGAAATCATTGAGAAGAAGACGTACCCGGACCTAGACAAATTCAATAGGATTGACGGGCTAGCCCATACTTTGAGTGACCTCAAAACACAGATCACGTGCCTCCAAGAGGCACAAACAGCTTCTACGCCACAATCTAGGACACATGTTAATCAGGGGAGTCGATCATCACAATCATCTACCTCTTATTGATAGGTTCACCATATTCAGGCGGAGCATATTCAACTGACCCCCCAGTACTAGTTGTCGTCACCACCTCCTTCATACACTCAGATGGTGGTGTATTGGAGCAATCAACCATTGGCATCCCTTCCCCCACCCTCACACGAGAAAATAGAGTCGTTGATGGAAGTCAATGGGATTTTGTATGGCTAGTACCAGTAGCAGCATGGGATCCGTCGTGATTACCCGGGTTTCAGATGGTCCGCCAGAGGTGCTTAGTCCCAACAACAACCTCATACACAGTTAGGGCAGAGTACCCAGACACAGCAACAACCCTATTACTCCCAACAACATGTTCCTCGACCCCAATATCAGGGTCAAAAGTGGAGGAAACAACAACAACCTCATTCTCAGTTTTCATAGCCTCCCCCTCACTCTTACCGACAACAACAACAACACGATCAACCTCATTTCTAGCAAGGCAATCCATCTAGGTCTCATGCACCCTTGTATGAGAACTCAACACTAAATGATATCACCCACATGCTTACTGAGCAGCATGCCTCTTTCAAGTGAGAGAAGGATGAATTCAGATAGGAGATGAGAGAGACCATTAAGGGCAAGGTCTCCATACCTGCACAGATCGAGCCTAATCCGAACAATCTTAAGATGAAATCTGAGCAGGTACAATTTATAGATACCACCACTCCTAGTGAGGTATTGGATGATATCAATTATTTATTTGATGCTAATTTTGTGACACTTAGGAGCAATAGGAAGCCAGCCAGCGGTGACTCATCTAGGTGACACTCCAATGCAGACATTAGAATGCCAGATGGAGTAGAGAGCAGTACTGATGCCGCTAAAATTGATGATGGTGGTGTTGAGGCCACCAAGGATGATGATCAAGTCAACAACACTGATGCTGTCATATCTCCAGATGCTGCAGATGGTGGTGCTAATGCCACCAATTTCCAAGACGATTGGCCAGCGCGTGGTACTGATGCCGTATTTCCAGATGTTACCTGTGGTACTGAGGCCACCAAGAGTCCTTGTACAGAGAATCCGGTAGTGATGACTTCTTTACCTATCCTGAGAATGAGTCTCATAGAAAATACAAAAAATGAGAAAATTTTGAAAAACAAAAATATGAATAAAGGAAAGGTTTCTATATCTCCTCCAGGCCAATCTGTTGTGATTAATGATTCTTGTATGGATTCCAGCCATTTGTATAATCAGGGACCCATTCCTACTTCTGACCCTCATGCTTCTGAGGAGGGTCCTTCTATCCCCTTTCCTCAAGCACTCCGCTTAGGGAAGGACAAAAAATCAGAAGATACCAACAACAGACAACAATTAGAGTTCAATGAGCAGATGATAGATAGATTTCATATCCAGATGACTCTCCAGGAGGAATAAAAGCACATCCCTCTCTTCCAAAAGCACCTTAGAGAGAAGACCACTGCCCGTATGAAGAAGAGACGTAACCATGGTGCATAAATTCACATGGTCACTCGTGACACTTGCTTTGCTATTCAGAACCGATTGCTAGCCCAGAAACCAAATGTAGGGGCTCCGTATGTATGATGCCATATACTAGAGCAGCAGTTCGATCGTACTCTATTAGACAATGGATCTTCCTTTAACCTTCTTCCGTCTACCTTACTTGATCGCTTCGAGTTTGGCCCTCTTAGATAGAGTAGAACGGTTGTTCAGTTTGCAGATAGATCTGTCAAGAGGCTGAAGGGGTTACTGAAGGACATTTTCATCACGATTTGGGGCCTGAAATTCCTTGTGGACTTTGTTGTGATCCCTGAGTGTGTGGCCGATATCCACATCATTTTAGGATGACCTTTCTTGGCCATAACCAAGGTAGTGTCCGATCATGATAGTGGGAAGGTATACTTTCACGTCGAGGGAGAGAGTATACAAATAGAGATGATTGAGGAGTTGAGAGCTAGGGATTCATCTTGCTTAGAGCAGAGTTCAGAGTAGATGACAGACTCAGATCCAGACATCCACCATGAGTGTGATTTTATAATTACACATGATGAAGCAGTTTGGGTAGACCCAATTTCACGAGATCTTGTCATACCTTCAGAGTCTATAGATTCACAGATACCAGCTGAGGATAGTTCGATGGGCACACTTGTGGCACATGATACCTTAGAGACTGACGATTCTGATTTGGTAGCGAAGCAGATTTCCTTTTTTGTGACTCAGATCCCTCAGACTCAGACATAGATTTTGATTGACATGATTTTGATGAATATTTACCATGTTTGATGTGTACATAACCCATAGCTAGAGCGGAGATTGAGCCGTTCAGTTGATAGATACACCAAAAGGGCCATCTTCGTCGGATTTAGTGACACAACGAGAGTTATCCCATTTAGATCTGGTAGCCTTCACTCAGGACTTTCAGAAAAAATATTTGACAGCTCCCACATGCCTAGAATTTAAGACCTTGCCGCAGAGTATGAAGTATAAATTTCTTGCGAGTGAGCCAGAAATGTTTCGAGTCATTATATCAGTGGATTTGACTGATGACCAAGAATTTCATTTAATGGAGATCCTTGAGAGAAACCACAATGCAATCAGTTGGTCTATAGTAGATCTCTAGGGGATAAGTCCGGCTCTGTGCTGCCACCACATCTTTCTCGAGGATGACGCTAGGCCTTCGCGTGAGTTCCAGTGTAGGCTGAACCCGAATATTCTAGATGTGGTCATAAAGGAAATATCCAAGTGGTGGAGCGTGATTTTATATACCCCTTCTCCGACTCCAAATGAGTTAGTACATTACATATGGTACATAAGAAGACGAGTATCACTACAATTGTGAGTGAGTTTAGAGAGGAGTTTTCTACCCGGGTACCCACTTCTTGGAGGGTTTGTTTGGACTACAAATGATTGAATCATGCCATCAAGAAGGATCACTTCCTGCCACCATTCATTAATCAGATTATTGAGAGATTAGCTAGGAAGAGTCATTACTGCTTTCTTGATAGGTACTTGGGGTATAATTAGGTGGACATTGTGCTCGAAGACCAGGAGAAAACGACATTCACCTGTCCATTTGGAACGTATGCTTTTAGATATACGCCCTTTGGATTATGTAATTCCTCATCTACATTCCAAAGGTGCATGCTTTCCATCTTCTTGAACATGGTGGGTGACTGTTTATAGGTCTTCGTGGATGATTTTTTGGTCTATGGCAATGGGTTCGATGCTTGTCTTGCTTGCTTAGACCGTGTACTTCAACGCTGCATAGAGGTCAACCTTGTTTTATCTTGGGATAAGAGTCATTGTATGATGAATCAAGGGATGATCTTTGGTCACATCATCTCCAACATGGGAATGGAGGTCGATCCAACCAAGGTGTATATCATCAGGAAACTCAATCCGTCGTCTAATTTGAAGCAGTTGTGGTCTTTTCCGGGGCATGTCGGTTTCTATCAATGGTTCATTCAGAACTTCAGTTGTATTTCCCGAGCGCTTACTGATCTTCTCACGAAAGACATCGAGTTCATTGTATATGATAAATGTCTTTCATCATTTGAGACTCTCAAGAATTTGGCTGTGCAAACTCCTATCCTTCAGCCACTCAATTGGTCTCTCCCATTCGAGATTATGACGGATGCTTCTTATTTTACCGTAGGGGTTATGCTTGGATAGAGGATGGATGGATTACCTTTTGCCATACACTATGATAACAGGACTTTGGATGCCACCTAGAGGAATTATACTATTACAGAAAAGGAGATGCTAGCCATAGTATTTGCTCTCGATAAGTTCAGATTGTATATTCTCGGATCTAGAGTGACAATTTACACATATCACACTACCATCCGGTACTTAATGGATAAGAAGGATGCCAAGGCACGCTTGACTAGATGGATCTTCATGAGTTTGATATTGAGATTAAGGATAAACCTAGAGTTAAGAATGTAGTGGTGAATCTCCTCAGTTGATTAGAGAGTCTTGAGGATTCTCAGTCTACCATACCTATCACTGAGACATTTCCAGACGAGGTGATTCTTGCTATCACCTCTCTCCCATGGTATGCTAACATTGTGAACTATCTTGTTGCCAAGAAAGTTTCACAAGGTTGGACCAGGAAACGACTTGAGACTTTATTAGCCTAACATTGTGAGCTATCTTGTTGCCAAGAAAGTTTCATAAGGTTGGACCAGGAAACAACTTGAGACTTTATTAGCGACGGACAATTCGTACCATTGAGGGGACCCCACTCTTTACCACAAAGGAGGGGATAGTGTCTAGCATCAGCGTATTCCTCAATAGGAGCACCATAGCGTCCTCACCCATTGCAATAAGTTTGAGGCAGGAGGACATCATTCTGGGAGACAGACAACACCAAAAGTGATCCAATCCGGCCTTTGGTGGCCAACACTCTTCAAGGATTCAGATGAATTCGTGAAGCGGTGTACTGATTGTCAGAGGATGGGCAGTTGCGGTCATAGAGACATGATGACGATGCAACCCATTCACTTCTGTAAGGTTTTTGACACATGGGGCATCAATTTTATGGGCCCATTCCATAAGAGTCAGAGATTCGAGTACATTTTGTTGGCTGTTGATTTTGTGAGTCATTGGGTCAAGGATGTGAGGACTATTTGCAAATTCTTGAGGAAGAATATAATATCACGGTTTTGGGTTCCTAGAGTTTTGATATTTGTCAGGAGGACTCATTTTATCAATGACAAGGTAAGGGACCTTTCTAACGAGTTCAAGATTGACCATAGAGTTGCCACTCCATACCATCCACAAACAAATGATCTTGCTGAAGTTTCAAATAGGGAGATCAAGACTATATTGTAGAAGGTTGTACGCCCAGACCGAAAGGATTGGTCACAACTTTTGGACTCGATGTTGTGGGCCTATAGGACCTCCCTCAAAACTCATTTGGCTACATCTCCTTTCCGACTCGTTTATGGCAGGCCATGCCACTTACTTGTTGCGATTAAGCACAAGTCACTTTGGGCAGTCATTGAGATACTTTTGGATCCTGAGAGTATAGGAGATCAAAAAAGAGCAGAGTTGACAGCCTTGGAGGAGTTGAGAGATACATCCTTCTCAAGTAGCCTACAGTATAAGGACCGATTAAAGATATGGCATGATTCTCACATCATCCATAAGCAGTTTGAGCTAAATCAGAGAGTATGGCTATTTGGTGGTAGACTGAGATTATTTACAGGGAAACTACACAGTAAATGGAAGGGACCATAATTGGTCAGAAAGGTGCATGATAACAGCAATATTGACATATCCGAGTTGTCTTCTGAGTCCAACTTTCGAGTCAACAGTCAACATCGGAAGACTTTTCTTGATCATGATATGCTGACCATTGATGTTGCCCCTATGCACTTTTTATGAGAGGTGTTCCTTGGCTCTCATCTTATGCATCTCATACCTGAGTTACACTTCTTTCCGCCTCTCTGTATATCTATGTTATCTATATCATTCATTCATTCGTTTTGTTTAATACTCCATGCCTCATTATATGATTTTTCTATATTTAGGAGGCACTTTATCCTAAGTATGTGGGGGAGGGGGTGTTGAACTTGTGTTATTCATTTATCTGTTCACCTTATTACCTCTGTTTTGCTGCTTATACTCAGGGACATCCGACCCTAAGTATAGGGGAGGTAATATCCATTTTCTCTTTCTTTGATTGTTCACTCACTTGTCCCTTAACTGTTGATTCTTTTCTATACTTAGGGATCTTTTACCCTAAGTATAGGGGGGACAAGTCGGGTCGCTGATTTCGTACATTCTATTCCTCGATTTTTCCCTTTTGTACAGTTTTCTATACTTAGGATTACTTGATCCTAAGTATAGGGGGGATCACCGACTTCTATTCATTTTATTCTTTCATTCTTTTAAGTCGTTGTACTATAGGATTCTTTTCATTCTTCTATACTTAACACAAGTTATGTCATCTTTGTCACTCTCGAATCACTTTGAGGACATCGTTCGTGCTACGTATGGGGGGAGGTGTCATATATATATATCGTATATATACGTTAACCATAACTCGTACTTTGAGGGTAATAACATGGATATTATTTATAAAATTAGTATAAAAATATTTGCAAAAAAGTGTGTAAATTTATTTGTAAAAGTTTTACAATTTCTTTTTGTAAAAATATTTGTAAAAACCTTTGTAAAATTATTTTTGTATAAACTGTTGTAAATGTTTGTAAAACTTTGTTTGTAAAATGTTTGTAAGCTATTTTGTGTATCAAAATTATGTATATGGTATAAATGTTTGTAACCTGTGTTAAAGTAAATTGTTTGCAAAAACCTTTTTGAAAAACTATTTGTAAAGTGATTTGTAAAATAGTTGTAAAACTAGTTTAGAAAAAGGTTTTGAAAACATTATGAAAAACTTTGAAAAAATTTGTAAAATATTTTGTCACATGAATAATAAACTCTGGGTATACCAAGTACGAGTCGCTGAATACGATATTTAATTCGTGTTCGTTGTAATACGTGTACTTAGCGATTCGGTCAGAACCGAGAGAAGGATCTCCGTGAAGAGTGTCTCTACTTAATTTATATCCTGGGCAAGTCTGGGGTCGAACACAGGGAGGCACAGGAACAACTTGAGAATAATTTGAAAATTAAGTTTTAGATTTCCAATGCATATTTTTTTAGATTTTTTTAATGCAAAAAGAAATGCCAGTGCAAGATGCGGTTGAATTACGACACTAAGAAAGCATACAACAAGGCCAAATTAATTTTAATGTTAAATTACTCTAATTCAGCCAAATTATATTTATTTATAGAATCCTAATCCATTTATGAACACAAAACACATTTTCTAGAATCCTAATCTGGTGGCGAGGGCAGCACGACAGGTCGCTGGGAGGTGGAGAGGGTGGCGTGGCGGGTCGCCGCTGGTGGAGCAGCTGGTGGCGAGGTCGGCTGGGGGCGGGGGTGCCGCGAGGGGGGCGGCGGCAGGCCGCAGTGGTCGAGGGCGGCGCTGCCGCACGCTGCCGCGAGGAGGGCCGGCGGCGCTGCCGCAGGCGTGGAAGTGGCGGCGGGCGGCACCGCTGCCCTTGGAGGAAGGGGGGGTAGCGGGCGGCGCCTGCTACTCTTTTTTTTTGTTGTTTTGCCGCTGAATTAAAATTTTTTGTTTTAAATTTTTTTTATATTTTTTTAATTTTTAAAAATAGGGAATGAACATGATGAAAAAAAATATGATGATGGTGAGGATGATAAATTAAACAAATGGGGAAAAAATGGTGTGATGGTGGTGGTGGAAGGGATGATATGTTGTGTGCTAAAAAAATTTGCAAAAAGACAAGATAAACTAAAATTACCTACGATGAACGCGGATGCCTATGGAGTGCTCACGAGAGCACGGTCTTCTCTCAAATCGCCGGCGTGCGATGAGCTCGAGCAGCGCGCGGTTGCGGCTGCAATGTTAGCCAAAAAGCCAACGGATCTCACCGGAGAGAGGGCCGTCGTCGCTCGACCGCGGTTGCGTCGCTGTCACCGATTCAACTCTGAGAACTCGGCTCTCCTCACATAAAGATGGATCAAAAGCAAAAATGAGGAGAATGTCATGTATATAAAGAAGGAAAAAATGGAAGTTAGAATTAAGATGGAGTGGGATGGAGGTTAATAAAATGGTGGAGTTGAATTAGAAGTTAGAAAATATGATGGAAAAATGGAGTTGAATTGGTGGTTATTGTAGAGAATGTAAAATAAAATAAATAAATAAATAAAATAAAGTTGGCTACTTTAATTACAATAGAATAAAAAAAATAAAATAGATAGTGGAGAATTTACAAGGGAAGGTAAACAACAAGTACACATTTTTTTTACTTTTCTAATATGTAATTTTTTTATCTTTTTAAAGAGAGATATTTACAACTAAAAAATACAATAAAATAGGATAATTAGAATACAACACAAGTTTGATTTTTTTTGTATTTTTAGTAATTAAGAAAGATACAATAAAAATTAAAGAAAGAATGAATATATACATGGTATACAATGTACATCTAGATCCCAAAACCCAACTTTTGCAAACGAGCTCCGATTTTAATGAAACCACTTCCGTTGGATAGATAATTTTCTAACTTGAACGTTAAAACTGAGTTTGGTGAATTTGGAGTTCATACTGAGCGGGAATTTAGCTTGGAAGTTGGACTTTACGACTTTTTTTCTCTTTAGGATCTAGGAGCATTTATTTGAGATGAAATTTGTTTTGTATTTTTGTATTTTTATATACATTTTTATAAACAAGTTAGAGAAAGAATTAGGCAAAAAGGAGTTGAAATGAAAATATTAAAAATACATGAAGTTTTAGACTATTTACATGTATAAAACTCCTTTATTTTTGCGGCTTTTTATGCGTAATTTATTTTGTACAATCTAATATACAATAATTAGTGTGTTTTATTTACAAGAGTTATTTTGTTAATTTATTGATTGTATGGACATTTATTTGGGATTTTACTCGAGGATTTTGCTAAGATCAAGATATTGCGATGATGAATCGCGGATTCATCAGCTATATATATGTGTGTAAATAATACCTATATTTATTTGTAAACTTTGTAAACTCATGTGTATAAAATCCCTTTATAAAATTCTTGTAGATAAAATCCACTTGTAAAAACTTCATATGAAACTTGTAAATAAGACCATTGTAAATATGTATATACTCCTATAATTATTTTTGTAAAAACTTAATTTCTTTCTTATTAAAAATACCATAAAAGCTTGTAAAAATTCTTAGAAAAACTTTTCAAAAGATTTTTGTCTCATCCATTCTTTTCAAATGTTTATAAATCTTTCTTGCATGAGCATATGCATTTTTCTGAAAATTATTGACATTTAAACTAGTCTGGAATAAATTTGAAGAATGGAGCTTGGTTAAGACCTTAATCTACTTAATTCCAGAGGAACCTTATAGGAACTGGAGTTGAGAATTTTCAGGTCCTAACAACTTAATTCTTTGATTTTACAAGACTATGTTCACATGTCATCTTGATTAGTCCAAGTAGAACACTTAACAACACACGCATGATTCTTCTAGACAGTGGCCTTAACTTGGACAAGCACTCTACATGTAGCTTGTCATGGATGAGGTGGTGAGGATGCAGAATCCTTTGGCTTGGGGTAGCACACGGGTGTGTAACAACTAGGGGGAGCATCCGTCTTTCTCTTGGGAGGGAAGTGCATCTCAACCTAGTCTTGCAGCATTGAGGTCTAATGACAATATGCTGTGGATTGCGATAATGCTTCAAAAGAGGGATAGTATACTGACTCAAGAAGAAAAACTCCTTATGTACATGCTACAACTTGTAGATATGTTGTATATATATGTCATAAAAATGCAAAAACTCCAAAAAAGTGGGTAGGCCTGATTGAAAATAGAATGCATGTCGGAGTGTATAAAGTTGAATAAGCAAAGCTTATATGATACATTGTCTCATCTCAAGGAAGCTTGCATCTGGAGACTTGGCTACACTTGTCAAGCTCCAAAGGATAAGTGGCTACACTGGCCACAATCCATTCTCTTCTTTCCCCTCTTCTTGAGCCGGTTGCACTTGAACTTAGAAGGGAATACCCCGCTCCTCGAGGAAAGAGTTGCTTGATTGGGGGACTAGAGTTACCTTGTTAAGGGAGGCTGTTTCTTTGTAATTTCTGAGGTGGAGAGCTACATATCACTTACACAGTATAAGTAAAGATTCATAGTAATAAGAATTTGTGTATTTAGACTTGTTCTGACCTGATTACTGAGGAGACCTGAATAGGAGTCTTGTAGAACTTAGAGTCTATTAGCTTTTAAGTCCATTTCCCAATAAGGTTCCGCCAAACTAATAATCCAAAGGTTTGACTGAGCTCCATACTCTAATTTTACAAAGATAAGTTTAATAATCAATATTGTTTTAAAATTTTGCTTTTTCTTTTCTTTATTTCCTTTAATTTTCACTTCTTTTTCAAATAAGTGTTTGCTAGGGGAGTAGCAAAGGTAAAAAGGGGAATGATGAATTCCTGATTCACATACTTTATTCTTTTATTTTATAAAATTCCTTATGCAAAATATCTGTAAATATGTATGAAATACAATAAATTAGCATCATGCATGCATTTGTTAATATTGTGTAATTAACATTCTTTTAGACCAAAATAAATAACAAAGAAGGAAAGAGAAAGAATAAAGTAAGGATGTATTTATGAAACAAATGCAGAATGACCCGAACCCTGAGAGAAGGCCAAATATTGTCCTGATCGACAAGGAATAAAGTAGGGAGAGATAGGGTCTTTATGTTGTACATATTCATTACTATTCTTCCTGTATGTATATATAGATCACCTATTTTATCTCTCTAAATACAATAATCTCAAAATAAATAATTCCAATTTCCTTAGTAAAATTGGTAGATAAAAGTGTAAATAAAATAAAAAAATAAGTAGAAGGTGTACAAATGCACAACACTTATACTTGTATATATCTATTTATTTATTTCTTTTGTAAGTAGTTTGTATATACTTGCATTTTTAACACTTCTACATACCCCTAATAAGTAAATACAATTAAAATAAATTTCATAAAACACAAAATAAATTAAAAATAAAATCACTTCTCATTGAACAAGTGTCATACATGTATATATTGTACATAACAACTATTTATTTAATACCTATATTTAATTTGTAAGAACCAAATAAAAATTCTTCTATATTCCTTAAATTATTTTGTAAATAAAAAAATATAAAATAAATATATTTTTTAAAAAATAATAAAATAAAAATATATGTACAAAATATATATGTATATTATGTTTGTACATAACGCTATATACTGTATATAACCTTATATTTAATTATTAAAAATAAATAAAATTCACAAAAAATAGCTTATAATATAACTAACATTTTTCATGTTTATAGTTTTTTATTTTAAAAACATTTATTATTTTTTATTCATTTTCATTGATTTTTTATTTCCTGAATTCTGATTGCTTAACTCGGGTCCGTTGACCTGAGTCAACCCCCCCTCCAAGGTCCGATTCAGGCGACATTCGCCATACTTCATTTCTTCCATTTATCATGCCCGGATTCGGCCACCTTCCTCCTTAGATTGCACACCATTCTCCTCACCTAGGATCCATGATCCTCACGGATCCCTAGACAGGTCCGGATCACCCTAGGGTTTCATGCCTTCTTTCGATCTTTCTGGGACCCCAGGGACCCTATAAATGGTCGTCTCCTACCTCCGTCACTCGGCAAATTGTCCCTCGCGCCTCCTCTTCTCCACTTGCATCTTCATGATCGTGTCAAGGTTATAGAGAAGCTTTTGGAAGCTCGGATTGGTGCTTGGATGCACGTTGCTCATCTTTGTGGCCGGACCTCCGCCGCGAGAAGCCTCCTTCGCCTTTCGAATCAGAGTTGAGTCTATAACCCCGCCTCTACCTACTCTTCCCTTCTCTGATCACCATAGATAACTCAGGTTCCCTCGCCTCCACTTTATTTATTCTTTTTGCTTTGATTCAATCTGTCAGCCACCTTCTTCCACCATACCTCTGACCATCGGGTCAGAACTCCATTTCACTCAACCATCCACACAGATCAATACCCACTTCACCCCATCCTCCATACGCATCTTGGTCAGCTTGAATCTCACTCATCGAAGCAAGATCGAGCCTGGACATTTGTCCCTCACCTTTGTTGGACGTCAAAGTTCACCCCACTCTGCTTCTATCATTTTTAGATGCAATAACCTCAGGCCGAAACTTTGCCTTCGAGCTACAATACCTCTTGCAGGTTAGGAGCGTGTACGAGGGGAATCCGACTCCCAACAGGAACGGCATATCACCTCCAGGTGATGCACCCCCATCTCACCTATCTGGTCGTTCCTTGCTTCATCGGAGCCCCCAGTCCAACACGGTATGACTAGCCAAGCATGATGGACCTCTAGCCAGTTGATCGGACCACATAGAGCAACAACTACCTTAGATTGCATCAACGAGCAACAACTACCTTAGATTGCATCAACCCCTGACTCCCCCTTCTTCTGGTTCTTCCAACGTATGTTGGAGCCGTCAAATGATGGGACATTCCTCCAGATTTGATCACCTCTGTCCGTCCAAGCCCAAAACCTAACGGTTTGATCATATCGCCGTTCTAGCTACATCGTACGTCAGCTTCTTTACTTAGAGCTGTCATATTCATTCAGTAATAGTCGAGCCAGACCATACATTTGCGCCACTTCTTCGACCATCAGATCTTTCTCAGATGCGGATCGGGACTATACATTGCAGAGCCACATGTCGCCCTACGCCTGCAAGGGTATATTTCCCTTTCACCCTCGCTTTTTATGATATTTAGCTTTAGTCCAATAAATGTAATAATTTGTTAAGAACTTTTGTAGTAAGAACCTCAGACTTTTCATATTTGCATTTTAGTCTAGTCGAGTTTTAGTAATGTGTATCCTCATGTGTTTTTGTGGGTATTTTGCATGTTCTATCCTGAGCTTTTTACTGGTTAATAAAACAAGTTGAAGTTTTTATTATTAACAATTATACCCTTACGAGTGACCGTCACGTGTTGCACGTGTTTTTCTAGATAATTTGCATTCAAGCCCTCACATTTTTAGTGCTTGTTATTAGTTGGGCCCAGAACCTTAAATTTTTGCATATAGGTCCTTACTTCACTGTATTTTATTTTTGTCTCTGATTAATTATAATAAATACTATTTTGGCTCTAAAAATCCCCCAAAAATCGGTATCAGTTCCTACTATTGTCTAATTTAGGTGGTAGTTTTTGTGTGCCAAATTTCTTTCATTTTCTATTATTAAATCTAAAAACCCACTAAAAATCTCTGTTTGTCTTAGAAAAATTATAAAATTTGAAAAATGTTTTAAAAATGACAAAAACATTTCCGTATGTGTATTTTATCCTATTTTATCTACCGTATAAATTCGGCTTGTAAATATTTTACAAAAACCTAACAATTTGCAAAACACCAAAAATCTTATAAAAATTATATAAAAACAACCAAATTAAAAAATTTGCATTTTAAGTTTCTGAATTTAGATATTTCCTTATAGTTTTATATAAAATTAGTGCTCAGGAGTTTTGAGCATTAGTGTATTTTTAATTTACAACATCCTCCTGACTGTGCACTATTTGTATATTTTCCTTGTTTTTGATTTTTATAAAATTCCAAAAACATTTAAAAAATCTCCAAAAATCCATATAAAGAGTATAAAACCTATACAACCCAAAAATACCTTTTCCTTATTTTTCTGTGCATTTTTATCATATTATAAAAAATCCAAAAAAGTGTTGGTTTTTTGTCCTTTATTCTTATTTGCCTTATTTTGAAAATTAAAAAAATTGCAAAAATTAAAATCCACTAAAAATGGAATAAAAATCCTTTAACTCTTTGAGTCGTCTACTTAGTTTATAATTGTGCTCCTTGAGTTCGACCTTGTTCTCTATACCAGGTTAATAAAATAGCTATACCACATGCTTGATTTGCTTGATCTATTTAGTGGTTAAATAATTTTCTCTATATCCGACCCGATTGATTTGGATGACAATGACATTGTTATTATTCAACTTAACCCTAATTAGTTGGGCGAACATCATGCATCATCGCACAGTTATCCATTGACTTACCGTCCTTCAAGTGGGCAAAAAATGTTCTCCCTCGATGAAATGGGAGTTGATCTATTACACCTTTTTTGTAATATCTCCAAGTGGCAAGTCATCATTGAGGTTACTTCTGAATCCATTTATTAAGCTAGCAAGGACTTCCTGCACCTCTTTGGATGAAGTCACAATGTGGTTCTACCGTTGCTCCCCATCTTTTGAGGCCAAGCGCATCAAGGAAACTAGTCCTTGAAGTCCTCAACCTCCTAATGCACCATAGATACCCTTACATTCTAAACAACTTAGTGAAAAACTCCAGAAAACTCCAGTCCTATGAGATCCCTCCTCTATCCGAAGACTGTGACGATGCTGCTGGGGTGAGACTCCTCGTCGACATCCCCAAAGTCCAAGCTTTCCCTAAGGGCATCGAGGTGGTCACTACGGATGGTGTCTTCGAAACCACTTTCCATCCCATCAACCAACACCTAGGAGTCACCTTCATGCACTATGACACACCCTCCTTGGAGAACACTATTGCTCAATTTTTGATCACCAAATACCCACCCACCGAACACCCTTAGCATTATCCTTTTACATGGAACCACAAGAAGGCTCATGCTTCATCCATCATGGAACTTGCATCATCCCAGTTTGACCTCTACCTAGATGTTGTGCAGGTTAAATCCAATATAGACCCACTTCCTTTCCCTGCACATCATGTCTTCTCCTCTGATGCTGGCCTCTGCTTCACCAAGGATCTAGACCAAGATTCGGTTGAGAGTACCATATTGTGGCTGAAAGCCCTAGGCATTAGTACACCCCTCGATCCGGGTTACCTGTTTACATAACGCTCGCACTATCACGCTAGCTATTGATCATATTCAGTTACAGAAAATAAGGGAAAATTTTTCGTGATTCAAAATGACACTCACAATTTAATAACAACCATAGAACTGCAAATTGTCACTAAAAGATATTTGCATCAATTTCTGTATAAAGTTACACATGTCAAAGAAATGATATTATATACATACATCTCAAAATGTAACAGAAGAGGCAGAAATAATCACATAAGAGTTTTTACATTATCCTGAACAAAAGCTATAATATACCGTGAAAAGTAAGCTGTGGAAGCTCAGATCCTGTTGTTAGACTACAATGATGCATGCGCTTTACGTGCCATTCACGTTTAAGAAGAAAATAATGTCAAGAAAGGTTGAGTACAATCTAATTTATTAAAATTAATAGGCATTTCAATGGTTTCATAAGAAAGCAAGTAGATAGGATTTTGATATTTAAATTTAATAAGCTACTAGCACGGAAAGATAGTTTTCAAGATGTTATATATGTGCATACCTTTTTTTACTCATTACACATTAACTACCCATACTTAATACTTTCATTTATTTATAACATTCATATTTAGACAATCATCATCTCATTGTTTAGAAATCATGTTGATGGATCTTAATAGAGGTAGATGAAGAGTTTTATGATCTGATCTGTTCTTTGTTTGATTTCTCAAGCTTAGTAGATAATATGTGGTCTTGGTCTGAATGTAACCTCACATAATGACTCTACGGCATGAAAAATGCCTTAGGGTTGGGGTGCCTCCGTAGACATGTGGTAGAGTATAATGCATCCTGACTATGTTCCCATTATGTCCTCTAGCTTCTCCTAACGTCCATATTCGTAGCTCTTATTCTAACATAGATGATTGCTGTCCCATGATCTTTTCCTCGCCAGGACCTACTAGCAGAATAATAAATAGTCTCAATAAATCCAAGCTCAACTGAATCCAAACTCAAAGTAATAAAGCTCAATTGTAACCAAACTCAAAGTAACCTAGCTCAACTGTAACCAACTCAAAAGTAACCAAGCTCAACTATAACCAGCTCAAAAGTAACCAAGCTCAACTGTAACCAACTCAAGCAGTGAGGAAGCCTCCGAAGAGACCCTTCCGTCTCACCCTCCCAGTAGAAGTTTGGTATAGGAGAGGGCTAGACACACTCCGCAACTACATCCCTGAGATGGGTGAGAGAGACTCTTTGGACTAAGTCACTCTAGACGGGCCTGACTGATACAGGAAAATGAGCTCATAAAGAAAAACTAAGGGTCCTCCAGCTTAGGAACCCTACAAGATGCGGGTTAATGGGACTGGTAGAAAAGAAAACTTGTGGATCCCAATGAAGCAAAAACTACAAAAACCCGAGAAAAGACTAGGATCCTAGACCCGAGCGGTTGCTGCCCGAACTAGGCTTCCTATCTCATGCCCAGCTGAGGGTCATGGCACCTTCGCACAGTCACGTGTAAGGGTCACCATGACAAGCACCGTTTACAAGCATCACTAATTCACCATCACTTACTTGATTCCCCAATTATATATCAATCTCTGATGTGGTTAACTTTACTGATATATGCATCTTGTCAACAATCTTATTTAATAGTGATCCATAGTTAGTGATTAATACCTAAAGGACTGATCACAAATCATTCAGTCATTGATCATAAGTTATTTTATTTAACTAATAATTTATTAGCCTGATTATTGATCTAGATTTTATAAGTCACTTGTATCAAAATACCCTAATGACCTCATTTTCAAATCATGAGATTAAAAGTTGTTCATTAGATCTGGATTCAAATTTAGATCAATGCAATATTCCTAGCTTTTCTTATTTAAATCATGACATTAAGAGTTGCTCATTAGATCTTGGATTTATGTTCAATAGAATACAAATTTCCAACTCCTTTCTTCTTTGACTCATGAATTTTAGAGTTACTTATTAGATCTAAATTTAGTCTCAATTTGTAAGCTAATTCACCCCAAATCTCACAATTTTAATCATGAAATCATCGGTTAATTGGTGATCTATAATCTGATCTTAATTTCATGTTAATCACATCAAATATTTCAATTTTTAATCATGAAAAAATGGCTATTAATGCTCTAAAACTTGACTTAATTGCATATAAATCACCCTTAATTTCTCCTCAGTTCTGAAATTATGTTTAGTTTCATGCAAATCATCTGCTAATACTAATCATTCAAGCATGCACATCTAAAATATTTATAGGTCTGATTTTTAGTTCTAATTGCATGCAAAACACCTTATATTTTTCACCAAATCAATCATGAACCTATAGCTATTCAATGGTCTGAAATTAAACTTAATTGCGTATGAAACACCCTTAGTTCTCATCATTTTTACATAAAAACTGGAGTATATGGTAGCCTAAACTTTGCTTAATTTCATGCTAAATACTTCCCAATTTCCTTAAATTTTAAGCATGAATTTAGGGGCATATACTGTGGTCTGAAATTTGATCTAATTGCATGCCATTCCTCCCAAATACTCCTCTTTCAAGCATAAAAACTCTAGCATGTCATAGTCTGAAATTAGATCTAAATGCATGTAAATTTAGCCCCAAATCTTTATCTTTCAAGCATGCAACTAGAACAATCATAGATCTGATATTAAGTTTAATTGTACGCTAAAACACCTCCAATTTCTCACATTTTAGGCATACTACTGTAGCTTAACCGTGGTCTGAATTTTAATCAAATTATAAGCAATATACTCCCAAAATTCTAAAATTTTATCATGAAACTAAGGGCATATGACTGCTTATTGATCTACATTTTAAATCTCATTGCATGCAATCCACCCCAAAAATTTCATCTTTCGAATGCTAAAAATTGTAGATTTTTTAGGGCAGAAAAATTTATGTAAGAACCCTAAAATTTGATCTTAACCTTGTGACATCAATATCTTAAACTTAGATTTGAATTTGGAAATCAATGTGTATGAGGTTACACAAATGGAAGCAAAGGAGGGTGTGGTTGTACCTTGAATGATCTCCAAATTTTGAGGAAAGTTGCAGCACACCTGCTGCAATTGGCAACAACCGCTAGTAGCAGCAGCACTGGCTGCTACCACTTGCAACAACATCACAAATTGCTGCTGGAAGTAGCTGCTACATCAGTAAATGGATGCCGCATGCAGCGACACCATTAGCTTGGAGCAACTGCAAGGCTTCGCTAGCATTAGCTGATAGCTCCACATCATAGAGTAACTACAATAGCAAGGATGCAATGTCTCCTTCAGTTGCTGGATAACATCAAATCTAGTTGCTGGAAGCAACAAAAATAGGAAAGGTGGGGTGAGCTCATTCGATTGAAATGGAATTGAGAATTTGGGAATTTCAGAAAATAAGAAGGGGGCTTCGAGATATAAATTAGGGGAAAAGGGTGGCTCTTGTGTTGCCAAGTGGAGAGGAGAGAAAGCCAAATATTGGGTCTGTGCTGGAATTTGCAAAATATATATTTTTTATTTCTTTAAATCCTTTATCTCTTTATTACATGACATATCAAAGTCATCCATATTTGCATCTTGATTCTCGGATTTAGATGTACAATGGCTCGTTTTGACAATCTATGAATGATGTTCAAATGATATAAGTTACATGCTTTTCTGATCCAAGAAGGATAAAGAAATTAGTGAAATACAATCTTGATTTTTTATCAAAATTTTGTGATTTAAAAGATCAAACGACTTCTGATCGATGAACGATCGATTTTGTTGGTCTTATTTTAACGTATTGGATTTTATGGTAGTTCTAGTTTGTTTAGTGGTTTACGTCGCTGCTTTTTTTTGATGAAATGAATTATGATGCTATCGACTTTTGATCGATTGTGTTCCGAAGAAATTTGATATGTGATCTATGGATCGATATGATTTATTAAATATTAATTTAATATTAGTTGATAATACATACCCTTAACTAGGCCAGATTCAGGTTATTCAGATCCGGATGTCACAAATATAAAAAACTCAAAGGGGGTCTCATCCTCGAGACTCAATTTAACATCACTATGTGTTTTATTTTGGTTTCATCTTGCCATAAAAACCGCAGGGTTTTAAACTCATAAAAACGTCAATGGGAAAACAAGCCATATTCCTTTAACAATATATATAAATAAATGGACTTGTTTTGACAATTACCTGAAAAAAGCTATGGGTATCGTGCCCGCATGTCTGCTTCAGTTTCCCATGTTGCCTCTTCGACACCATGTCTATGCCATAGCACCTTAACTAAGGGAATTTCTTTGCTACGAAGCTTCTTCACAAGATTCTCAAGTATCTGCACTGGCCTCTCCTCGTATGTCAAGTTGGGCTTCATGTCAAGGTTCTAATAGATGATGATGTGTCGAGGGTCGTGCATGCACTTCCTCAAGTTGGATATATGAAATACATCGTGTATACCTGATAGGTGTAGAGGAAGGGATACTCAGTAGGCCACAGATGGATCTCCATTTCATCACCTTTATTCTATCATTTTGGCCTTAAAAACCCTAGCTAATGCATGTTAATAGCATTAATTTGTATAAAATAACATTTCTCATTTATTACATTTATTGTGTAAATAATATTGTTTTTACTGCCAAAATTATATAATAAAGAGAAGAAAAGAAAAAGAATAAAATACCAAAGATATTTTGGACCTTAAACCTTGAGACAAAGTCAAAAATTGAGTTGGTCAACATAGAATAAAGTAGGGGGAGATAAGGGCCAAAAATACAATAAAAACCCAATTCCTTCATTCATCCAATAAAGCCTTTTTGACACCCATTTTATTCTTTATTATTTATGCATCAAATAAAGAAACTTTGTATATGAAATTTGTAGATAATAATGTAAAAAAAATATAAATTGAGTTTATAAAAAAAATACACAGTGTACTTATTATGCACAAAAATAAAAAACCAAAATCCTAACTTCATAGAACCATATCTTCCAAATAAAAACTCAAAATGTATCAAAATCACTCTAAATGTATATAACTTTTCATAAGCTATTTAATGTAGGTGTTTCATATTTTTTGAAGTTCAGGTGTGAAAGTTAGGTTTTGGACCCTCATTGTACAATAGATCCGAATAAAATATTCAATTTATTCATTCCTTATTATTTTTTACAATTTTATGTTTGGATAATTTTGTCAATATTATTTATAATATACGTACATATTAAAAACCAAAATAAAATCATAAGAGAGACATAAAATAAAATACAAAATACACAGAGAAAATACCAAAGTATACCTATATAATATATACCCCTATTTATTTTAGTATACAAACAACATCAAAAAAATATAAAAAAATATATTTATACATCTAAAAATAAGTTAACATATATGAAATAAGAGAATAAAATAATAAAATAAATTATACAAAATAAGAATAAAATAGTAAAAAATATAGATGAATATACCTATAAATACGCCCCTAAAAATTAACTATTAATAAATACCCCCCCAAATCATACTAAAATACTACATAAAATAATAAACATTTTTTATACACAAAAATTAAAAAATAAATTACTATTTTTAGCTATTTATTTTGGAATAAACACTCAGTTTTGTCCTGTAGCGAGCACCGTCGACCAATCACAGGCCTGGGATCATTGACCTCTAGTCAACTCCCCGTCCAGCCATTGACTTGACCCGCGGGCCTTTTCCCCGATTTTTCCGCCCTTTTTCCTAGGCGTTTCATCAATCCTTTCCCCTCGATCTCTTCTCAAGAAATGATCATTGATCTACCGGCATACACGCCGTAATCATAAAACCCTTGTACATAGCATCAATTTGTTCCCATTAGCCAGTCAATAAGGGTGCGTCCTAATGTTTATAAATAACGCCACCTCCCTTTCGAGTTTGATCCCTCTTGGAGCTCCTGCGTTCGTCCTCGTGTGTGTGTGTGTGTGAATAGTGGCGGTTTCACCCGCATTTGGAAACCTCAGAGCAAGGAGAATGGAAGGTCCACGACGGTGCTCTGGCACGCCCTGCTCCCTGCCTATCACAACAGTTATAAGAGCCTCTTTTTCGCATTTTTAGGTTGCCTTTAGCTGTTGCTTTCATTTTCCATGCTTAATTTAGGTTTTGATTAATTAGATTAGTGTAATGATCCATCCGCGTAGTTCGTCGGAGCTGAGCTCCAGCGAACCCCTTTGTGTGTGATCACCTGACATCCTCTGCTCTGACCGCCTCCATATCTTTCCCTTTCCGCTTCTCCACCGAGTCACATCATTTCCCCCTTCGATTCGCCCTAGATTGAAGCCACCGTGCTCCTCCTCCGATCACCTCACCTGAGCACTCCCATGTGCCCCATCTAGACCCTATTCCACGCCTAACCGGGTCGAGGCACTTTGCCCTCGACCCGGAAGTTTATGGATGCAGGAACCACACACGAAGGATCCTATCCGAAGCAGTTATGAGGTTCCAAAACTCCTCCACACCACCATGCCTTCCAGAGATCCTCCGACAAACTCTGGAGACTTTTGATGTGCTCAGCAGGTCTGCGACAAGTACAGGAACGTGTAGAGCCACTCAACGACGATGGAGAACGCCGTAGATGAACGTTGTAACAGATTGAGTCTCGCATGGGGTGAGTTCTTGACCTGTTCTTCCACCCCGCCCTCCACCGTCCGATGAAGAGACACGTGCCAGATGCAACAGGAGATGTCCGATCATCAGAGCCCTTGACCGTCGGATCACGCCCAACGATCTAATCCAGATCGATGATGATCGAACCTGTGTCGTCGTAGGAGAAGACACCACGTGTCAAGTGAATGAACATCACCCGTCTGATCCCATGCTTTAATTGGGTAAATTGCATATATGAACCCCTACTTTTCACATTTATTATTTAGTCCTCTAAAAAAACATTAAGTGTAAATAAACGGACATTTTACAAATCGACCCCTGTACTTATTTTAATTGCATTTAGGTCCAATCTAGCTCAGCTCACGTGTCGTCCCACCTGAGCTGGGAAAATTAAATATACGTGTATATTTTTGAGAAAAATGGCTTTTGAGCCCCTTTTGTTTATTTTAATTACAATTATGCCCCTACAAGTATATGAATTTGGTGCTTGGATTTCAATTATTAAAACTAGCACCCTAGCTCCTAAAATTATGCAAAATAGGTTAGATGCCTATTAGCATGTACTTTCACGTCATGAATTTATTTTGCATTTTTTGGGCTTTTTAACGATTTATTAAAAATCAAAAGGAGTTTATTTTTGTTCTATCTAGATTAGAAAATACCAAAAAAATATAAAAACATCTTGAAAATTTCCAAAAAATTATATATTATCTGTTTTACTATATTTTAACTCCAGACCAAAAATCAATAAAAATAGAAAAAAGAAAAAGCCTAAAAATTGAAAAAAATCCTTAAAACTTAATTAAAATTTATAAAAATCACTTAAAAATCCAAAATATGTTTTTCTAATTTATAATTTTCTTTATATAAAATATTGCTATAGTAAAATTGATTTGAGTAATTTTGGACTTTAGTTCCTATTTTTAAAATTCAAATCAATTTTGGGTAATTATTAAATCTCTGATTTGGGGTATTTTTGACTTTAAAATATATAAAAATTAGAAAAAAATCTTGAAAAATAAAAAATACTAGAAGAATTTATAGAATCCAATTTTTTTATTTTGCATTATATATATTTACTAGTATTTATAAATATCTTACTCTATGTATGCATATATGTAGCCTTATATATATCATAATATATATATTTAAAAAAAAAAGGAACATAAACTACATAAATATAAAAGTAATATAAAAACAGAGAATTAAAAACACACATATATATATATATTAAACACAAAATTAATAAAAAATAAAAAAACCCCAAAAAAGATATATGCACATACATGATAAATGACATGGTGGTATGTACACATTTTGATTCATAAATAACCGTAGGCTACCCATTTTGCTCTCTGTAGTTCGACGTCTACGTACTTACTTGCTATGCATCTTGTAGTAGAGAATAATAAATTTTAACTCACTTTGTGCATTTCATTGTCTCTATTTATTTTGTGGGTTATTTGCTGACTAATTGGAATTTCGTGAGTGGTCGCCACATCGACTGTGTCTCCACCTTGTGTGAGGCCTATTTAGACCCCTCACGAAGTCTCGAGTATTAGATGGCACCATTGTTGGGGAGCAATAAGCTTAGCCTAGTTTTGTCATTTATTTTGTATAGTCATTTATTTATTTATCGATGTAAAATAATAATAATATATAATAATTGATTTATTTTGCATATAGTCATTCAATTATTCTTTGTACATAACTCTTTTTGATTTCCTTTGATTATCTATGCTAATACACCTTTCTTTGTGACTTTGTTGCGAGGGCCCGCCACGAGGATGGCTTTTTAGGAGGCCGATGCAACCATGCTTGGAGGAGGCATGTCTTCATTATGTGACCAGTTGGAGAGGCTACAAAGTAAGAAAGGAGAGGGAATTAACATAGAATTATATTAGCTTTCTTTATGTATTTATTGGTGAGAGAGACCATTTAAATATTTAATAATTAAAGACTTGGACTCTACTCTCCAAAACTAGGTACAGTGCCCATGTGTTTTTTCGGCTAGGGGCCTCATCGCAATTTTTGTGCTTTCTCACCTTCTTTTCTTTTAGTTTTTGCTGTTTTGAGTTTTCTGCTTTATTTTATTTTGTTTTGTATGCATGGAGCCCCTAGCTTTTGGTTGCTTGCGTCAGTAATTAGGTCCAAACCCTAATAAGAATGCATGTTCCTATAGTCTTTTACGTTGGGATCTAGTCAAATTAATAAATGTTAGTTATTTGGACTTGAGAATGCATACCGAGAGAGGTCGTATACATCGCTTGTAGGATCCATTGTGGAGGGTACCTATCAGCATCGAAGACCAGACCTTGGTCTCATTTATGAATAACTAACAAATAATTCTTCACGATTAATAGCAGCTACTATTCAGGGTGATTATGTTGATTGCACACCACCTTGTAGATAGGATTAAAAATTCTGTTTTGCATAAAGCAAGGAGAGAGTTGGAAATCACTGTAAGTCCTTTAACTCAGCATGCATCATTAGATTCAATGGTCAGATTTCCATCATTGAATTGACTTGCATGACTTTTTCATTATCCCCCTCTGATTTTGAGCACCTAGGACTAAATGAAAATCTAAAAAATGATAGGCACTTGTATGAAAACAGATCCAAAAAAAATGAAAACCAAAAAAATTAAAACTAGGGGGTTGTTAAATAAACTTGACCTTAATTAAAATTTCTAATGGACTTTCATTGTCTTCGATTCATAAATCCCCGATTGATTTAAGATACCTTTGGAGGGGACCAAAATCCCTCCCATGAGCGAGGCTCGACCCATTAAGAATTAGAGCCCAAAACCCATTATGTAACAACCTTGTGTATCGTCTGGATTTTTGAAGTAATGACGCTTCCATCGTACGTGACCAACTAGGGACTTGTCAGCGATGGTATTCCCACCTTGTGTGGAGCATCTACATGTTCTGAAGTACTGAGCATAGGCCATGCCTTCACAGGTGTCTGTCTCATCAGTTTGCGTCCGAGTAGGTTCTTACACCATCATGGGTGATTCTGTTGTGAGCAAGATCCGAAGTCATGGTTTCGCCTATCGGCTTACTCTCTCTATTTCTTTGGTTGAGTAGGGACCCATGGAGGGGTACAAGGACCTCAAAAAGTGCAGACTATATGTTACAAAGGAGGAGGACAAGTATGTGATACTTTTCTGGCTGTGCTATCTCTCTCTCTCTCCTATAGGGTTAGCGTGCTAAGGACTTGTTACAAGATATGCCTGAAATAACAACTCTAAAACTGAAAAGATAATAAATAGCCAAATCTTCATGGATTCACATGGCATGTGTTGGTGAACCTAATTTTGTATTGTGCTTGTATGGATCTAGATTAAGGTTCAAAGAATAAAGTCCCGTGTAATTGCACAAATTTTGTCATATCTTTTGACCCCCGCTAAGTTCGAGCCTTTCTACCGTTTCCTTTTATTCCTCATTGACCACCGTATCATTTCTCATGCATCGATATCCCTCTTGCTTCACGATTTTGATCCATGGATTATTCAGTCGGGACCCTGTGTTAGAACGTATTTTCGAGGGCTTAAGTACCCGATTTTTATGTCAGATAGTCGTTGAGAACCCATAAAAATACACTTCAAACAAATAACTCACTGGACTTAATATTATGCACTAAGAAAAGTATATGGTAAGTCAGGGTCGAATCCACAGGGACAGGAAGATTCTGCACTTTATTTTGCAAGTAAAGATAATTTTATAAATTTGCAAAATGTTTGAATAACAAAAATTGAAATGAAAGTTGGAGAATACAATAGTGCAGGTCAGTAAATGCTGATTACTCACCTTTTATGCGGCAACTTCCAAATGGACTCGTACACATTAACTCTTTGTGAAATTGGATATTCTGGCGAGGCGAGTTGGATGTGATTACGACCACGAATCAAACCCAAACCTCGTGTCACGTCCTAATTCTCCAAGAGTTGAGGATAATCACCATTAGTTATGGATCGTCGCGATAGTCTTGATGAGTAACTGCACGAAAGAGAAGATAACAAAATAAGATGGATGTAAAAATATAAAGTAATAAATTAAAAGTGAAATAAAAATATGATAGTCGGTGGCTCAAGAGGAAGCCTCTGAAGTTGGATTTGCAGAGGGTCCGAGGAAATGATGGTCGACGGATGTCTATGGTGTTGGATAATTTTTAACAACACTTGGGGTGGAGCCTCAGGAGTCAGATTCAGTAGGGGTCCAAATGCACTAGTCGATGAGATCACTTCGGCGCTTTATCGATAATAGAATGGATGACTAATTATAGTGGTGGACTTTTGTTAGATGACACAATAGATTGGAGTAAAAGTGACTGGCAAATCGATCATCCCAATCCTACTCTAACGTGACACACACACACACAACTGTACGGCCACGTTTAACCACAGATTGCATCCTTTCACATTGATACTTGCACCTCTTTGATTGGCGCCAAATCATTGTCATGCCTATTCCATTTGATGCAAGGCATTCGTGCCTTTTCACCTTAATGATCTCAAGATCCATAGTAACTTCCAGCCACATCATGCATGCCTCTTCACATATGACATTGGCATCTTTTCATAATGTTAGTTACACCCTTATATTCATTAATTACAACGATGCACAATTATTCCGACGTCATCTTTTTCCAACGTTGACATCTTCCAGCCACTATTATTTTCATTAATTCCAACGGTACCATATTATTATTGAATATTCTAATTATTCAAATAGATGATGACTAGCTTTATGTATAATATTATTAGATGGATCGGATAAGGGTGGTAAATTTACTTAAAGGGATACCATGGTATTTGTAGTGTTTACACAGAAAGAGTAGTAGTAGATTTATCCGTAGAGAATTGATTCTCCATGTATTTACACAATATTATTGATGCTTAAATATTATGCAATGATGGCACTAACACTTATATCAAGAGGAAATCGAGAATATCTTGCATATATATATATATATATACAAGTGCTTCGAAATACCTCCTTAATTTGCCATTTCTTCTCTCTTTATTGGTTATAAACTTGAAGAGTAAGATGTGACTGTTCATTTTGATTAATCATGGAAACTGGTATGCATAATGTATGTAATACCACTTCTTAAAATAATTGTGCTTCATAGAATACATGATTAATCTAATGGAATGGGGTGATATTGGCTTAGTTATATAATGAATCTAAGATTCATCATACCCCCATGCTTATGATTTGCTAGTCCCTGGCAAATGTGAAGGGGGAATCTCAACACTCTAATATCAACATATAGGTAGGCCGTAGCCTCTTAGGGTTAAAAAATACCCTTTATTTCATAAGGTTTGAGATTATAAATGAATCTCTTCCGACAATGCTTGATCATCTCAAGTGTCCTCAAGACATGAATTAATGTAGAGACTTGCTCGATTCAGATTTGGTGATAGCTAACATCAATAATGTCATTAGTCATGAGGATAGACTCAAGTGTCAAGTGTACTGAATTGACCCAGTACTTCCATCCACAAACCTCTAGTCTAATACACTAAACCAAGAAATTCCCGAGACAGAGGCTCAGAGTATTATTACAAGCTCCAACTTCATAACTAATTTAAAGCTCAACCCAACTTCCTCCAACTGGCCAGCATAAAAAATAATGGGTTAATTTGTGGAGTATTAAGGTTAAGGCTTATTTGGTGGAGATGCCTTTACTTAGGTTAAAATCATGAGTGAGATCTAATATGTGGCAATATTGATCATTCTAAGATAGTTTTAGAGAAGAGAAATATATAGATGGCAAATGATGGTCATGAGAAAAAATTTTGCACAATGGTTCTCCTGGTTTCTTCTTCTTTTCTTTCTTCTTTCTTCTTCTTTTTTTTCTTTTTCTCTCTCTTCTCTCTTTTTTTTGCTATATTTTTTGATATACTTTTTTCTTCCTTTTTTAATTCTTCTTCTTCTCTTCTTTTCAAGAGAACAAATGTACTTTACTTTCTTTTGAGACTTGAAAACATAAAAGGACTTGTATTTTGTTGTAAATGGAGGATAAAATCACAAAGAATATTTCTCTTTTGATGAATAATAGAAGAAGAGGGATAAAGAAGTCTGATGAAACAAGACAGATTTTTAATGGAAGACTTTTAAAGAAGTAGTGGGGGATTTAAGAAGTATGTAGAAAGGCAAGCAAGAGGCTGATGTGTGAATATTTTAAGTGTACATAATGGGAAATTGCTTGACCAGTTGGGAACACTCCCTTACATTTTATAGTGGACTCTCTTCCTCACATATATTTGGTGGAACACTCCCTACTCCTCTACTCCATGATAAGCTCACCATCTTACAAACTCTGAGCACAACCATCATCAAACCCCCTTAGCCTTATGTATGTCAAGCTAGCATCGCAATACAAAGCTCCTGATCTTTTCAGTATATAATGTTTAAGCTTATTATTGATGTAAAGTGTTAAAAATTGAATCGATGCTTAAGTCTCTTGAATTGAATGCAAAAGGATAAAAGAGAGTCATAAGCACTGTAAGCTCAAAATCACTTCAAATATCATACTTTATATGGTATTTAACGGTGAGGCTATTATTATCCCTATATGTAAACTTAGAGAGTTGAAGTAGGGAAAACATGCGAATGAGTGCATAAATGTTATGCAATATGAAAAATGCAATATATATTGGATAGTGTCCCCCCATGCTTATGATATGACATGCCCCATAGTAAATACATATGCAGTAAACTGGCTACGTGATGATGTTTGACATATGATGTGCAATGAACAAAGAGATGATAGAGTCATGAGGGGATTTGCAGAACATGGGTTTCTAAAATGGGTATTGATATTTCAAATTCAATAACAGGCTTGAGGCATTGTCCATTCACTCTAAGGGTGGTATTGTTTTAGAATCAACTATTTCAACAGACCCATTATCAAAAACTTGTGTGACAATGTATGGGCCTTTCCACTTTGATCTGAGCTTTCATGGAAAGAGCTTTAACTTTGCTTCAAACAACCATATTTTTTGACCACTGGAAAAGGTTTTGTGAGAAATGTTAACATCATGCCAAATTTTAACCTTTTCTTTTTAACTAAGGTTGTTATCATATGCTTGGCAGCGAAGCTCAGTTAATTCTTTAAGGTCAAATAGTCGATTCTGGCCGGCTTGCGATAAATCAAGGTTACAATTTTGTATAGGTCGTAATGATTTATGATGGATCTCGACGGGTAGATGACATGGTTTGCCATAAACGATGCGATATGGACTCATCCCCAGAGGAGCTTTATAGCCATTGCGATTGATCCATAATGCTATATTAAGGTGTTGGGAACGGTCTTTACGATCAGAACGAACAATTTTTTGTAGAACATTTTTTATTTCTCGATTAGAGACCTCAGATAAGCCATTGGTTTGGGGATGATAAGCGGTAGAAACTCGATGTTTAATTCCATTATTCTTCATTAGTTTTTGCACCGAGTTATTAAGTAAATGTGAACCCCCGTCACTTATAATGACCTTAGGTATGCCGAAGCGAGCAAATAAATCATTCAAGAACTTGATCACTATTGCACTATCAACAGCATGAGCGGGGATGGCTTCCAGCCATCTGGAGACGTAGTCGACTTCAAGAAGGATATATAGGTAACCATTGGATGGAGTGAAGGGACTCATGAAGTCAATGCCCCATGCATCAAAAATTTCAACTACATTGATAGGATTTAGAGGCATCATGTCTCTTTTTGTCATAGTCCCTGTAGTTTGACAGGTAAGGCATGATTTCACAAAATCATGGGCATCCTTAAATAAAGTAGGCTAGAAAAAACCACATTGGAGTACTTTTACAGCTGTTCATTTTCTGGAGTGATGTCCACCACTCCCAAAAGTGTGGCAATGAGATAAAACACTTAGAATTTCAGAATCAGGTATACAACGTCTCCATATACAGTCGATCCCTTCCCTAAATAATAAAGGATCTTCCCAATGGTAGTATCGAGAATCAACTATGAATCGATCTCGTTTTGCCTTAGGCCAATCCTCGAGAATTCAAGATGTGACTAAGTAGTTTACCATATCAGCAGACTACATTAGTTGGGATACTATAATGATGGATTCATCAGGAAAGGTTTCCGATATGGGAATGAGTTGGTCGATTTGTTTGGTTTCAGACTCATGGAGTCTGGAGAGATGGTCGGCCACAACGTTTTGTGCTCCTGCCTTATCTTTGATTTCAATGTCAAATTCTTGTAGAAAGAGTATCCATCTGATCAGTCACAGTTTCGAATCTTTCTTGGAGAGTAGGTGGCGCAGTGCAGTGTGGTCAGTGTAAACAACCACATGTGAACCCAGTAGGTACGCCCTAAATTTTTCAAGTGCAAAGACAACTGCTAGCAGTTCTTTTTTAGTGATTGTGTAGTTTTTTTGTGCATCATCAAGTGTTCTGCTAGCAAATGGATGGCAACTAGTTTTCTATCTTTCCTTTGGCCTAATACAACTCCCAGAGCATAATGCGATGCATCACACATTATTTCAAAGTCTAAGGTCCAATCAGGGGGCTGTAAAACTGGTGCTTCAGTGATAGACCTTTTTAATGTCTCAAAGGATCTGAGGGCATCTTCAGAAAATTCAAATGCTCAATCCTTTGAGAGTAACTCAGTAGAAGGTTTAGCGATTTTTGAAAAATCCTTTATGAATCTTATATAGAAGTCAACATGTCCTAAAAATGACCTAACACCTTTAAGTGATGTAGGTGGGGAGAGGTGAGTTATGGTCTCAATTTTTGATGGGTCGACCTCCATACTTTTTTACAGACAATGTGGCCTAGAACAATGCCTTTGGCAACCATAAAATTTGATTTATCCCATGAGAAGACTAAGTTGTTCTCAATGCATTTTTGCAATACACGATCAAGAAATCCAAGGCATTCATCAAAGGAGTCACTAAATACAGAGAAATCGTCCATAAATATTTCCATAAAATCTCCCACCATATCGACAAATATGGCTAGCATACATCGTTGGAAGGTAGCCGGCGCATTACACAGCCTAAAAGGCATCTGACAGAAAGCAAATGTACCTTAAGGACATGTAAATGTTGTTTTTTCTTGGTCTTCAAGTGCAATAGCTACCTGATTATAACCTGAGTAACCATCAAGAAAACAAAAATATTCTATCCCTGCGAGTCTCTCAACAATTTGATTTATGAATGGGAGAGGGAAGTGGTCATTCTTCATGGCAAGGTTTAATTTCTTGTAATCAACACAAGCCCTCCATGAAGTAGTTGTACGAGTAGGTATCTCTTTACCCTGAGCATTAGTGACTATGGTAAGGCCAGCTTTCTTTGGCACACTTTGTAAAGGACTAACCCATCAACTATTTGATATGAGGTAGATGATCACTGCACCTAACCATTTTCATATTTCCTTCTTGACTAATTCTCGCAGATTTGGATTTAGTCTTCTTTTCATTTATAGAGAAGGTTTTGCATTGTCTTACAAATAAATATGGTGGGTACATAATGATGGACTTATTCCCCAGAGATCAGATATCGTCAAACCAATTGCATGTGAATTCTTTCTCAAAACATTTAATATTTTTTTCTTGATCTAATTCCAAGTGGGCATTGATTATTACCGTGTATGCCTGATTTTCTTCATCTAAAAATACATATTTTAGGTCCTTAGGTAAATGTTTTAATTCAACTACTGGGGCAGGAATTGTCTCTTGTGAATCTTCTATTGAATTTATGAGGTGGGTGGCTGAGGTGAATGTAATATTTTTGACCTTATTATGAAGTACTTCAGAAAAAGGAGGTTATAACATGGTCATAATCATTTTCGAGACAGGAGAAATTAAAGCATCGAGTTCATCGCATGCTTGGTCTAGTTCTAAGATATCTGAATCTGTCAATTATTCAGAAGGTTCATTGTAGATGGAATCAAGGGCTTTGGCCACTATAACATGATGTCTTTCAAATAAGTTATCATTTAAAGTCAAAGTCGCCTCAAGAGGGTCCCTAGCGAGGTTCAAGGGAGTTAAATCTTCTATAATTTATTTAATTGTTGAACATTCCTTGATCCGTCCACAATCCTCAGTATCATGTTCTTGAGATATAGGGGTGACAAGATCGATAGGAACAATCTCTCCATTGACTTTGAGTTCTACTTTCCCAACCTCATAATCAAAACGAGCCTTGGCAGTGGTTAAGAATGATCTTCCAAATATAATAGGAGTTTGAGAAAGTGTTCTAGCTGGATCCATATCCAGTACGATAAAATCAACTGTGAACTGATGTCCTTAGACTGTGACTAAAACATCCTCCAATATTCCTAATGTCCTCTTTACAGACCGGTCAGCTAATCGCAAAATCATAGAAATATGTTTTAGTTGACCTACTGCATAATATTTTAGTATGACATCTGGGAGGAGATTTATCGAGGCACCATTATCAAGTAGGGTGCGCTCAAAAGTCATATCCCCAATGATGTATTTTACCAATGGGACCCCAGGGCCTTTCACTTTAAGGGGAAGGAGTTGAGAAATGGCATTATATGATGCGAGTGGTAGCACATGCCTCTCTTCCTCGTGATGGTCATTCTTTTTCTTTCTCCTTAGCTTTTTTTGGAGGGCATTTTTATTTTAAGAAATTGAATATGTGGGAACTTGTTCTATAGCCGTAAGGAGGGGGATTTGTATGATAATATTGGAGAATAAATTCTACAAATCAGGAGTCAAAGTCGAAGGTCGTTTCTTCACTTTTCTTCGCAGGGCTTCTGGAAAGAGAATAGTCGGTTGTGTAAAGGTTGGTGGTGGGGATATAGAGGGTGGTTGTGTAGTAGGTGATGGATGATCTTGCATTGGTGGATTATTCTCATATGTTTGATGGTTTTGTGCTAGTGGGAGTGTGGTCAATATTTGCGGCGTGCTTGTGTTGTGTCCACTTCTCAAGTGAATGGAACTGGCAGAGGCATTTGACTCATTTTTGCTTGTAGCTGAATTTTGAAAGCTCACTGGTCCTCAAGTAGGTTGTTGTGAAAAGCCAGGAGGACAGATTTGTGAGTTGTTAAGTTTTTGTACCATTTAAGCATGTAGTTGTGGCTGAGGTGGTAATTGAGAACGAATCTCAGTCTATTATTTTTGGACCTCAACTTGACTTTGAGCCAAGTTCTTTTGAACCTCAACTTGATTCTGAGCCAAATGTTGTATGAGTTTCATCAAGTTACGATAATCAGAAGCAAGTCCTTGCGATGGTGTAGTCAAGGGCTGTAGTGGTGGTTGTGCTTGTTGTGTGAGTTGGTTTTGATTTGACCCTTGTTGGGTGACTTGATAACCTGAATTATTGATTGCTGGGGCCTTCCATGCAAAATTTGGATGGTTCTTCCATCCTGGATTATAGGTGGAGGAATAGGGACTGCTGTTAGAATTCCCCTGCACCCAATTAACTACTTCAGGATTAATTTGTTCCTCTGAAGGGATAGATGGTTGGTAAATCTTTGGTTCCATAGGTGTTTGTGGAATAGGATCTACCATGCAAACTAACGGGGTAGTTTTCTCTAATACGAGACTCCCTACAGTTTTAGTTAATTGATTCACTTGTTTAGCCATCAACTCCACTTTGTCTAACTTTGAAGCAATGATTTGAATGTTCGAAGATGTGTTTACACTATTTGTTGCATAGGCTATGGCTTGGACTGGTCTTTTATGTCTATTGTATAGCTTTATAGAATAATTATTGACAGAATTATCTACCATGTCTTCATATAGTTGTCATACAAATTTCTTATCCTTATTCAAGTAGTTGCCTCCGCAAGAGCCGTCAACAACTCTCTTGTATGATTCGGTTAACCCCTCATAAAAAATTTGCACTTGTTTCCATTATTTGATTCCATGATGTGGGCATTTACGTAAAATATCTCTAAATCATTCCCATGCTTCATGGATTAGCTCTGTGGGTTTTTGGGTGAAGTGAGAAATGGCATGCCTAAGTGCATTGGTCTTACCAATGGGAAAATATTTCTTTAAGAATGCCTCTCTCAAGTCGGTCCTGATCGAATCAGAACTTCATAACTACGAAGGCATTGGCTTGCTTTTTATTGAAGGGAGAATGGGAAGGCTCATAGGTAAACATGTTCCTTGTTTACCTCCCCTATATTCAGTGTATCGCAGGATGCTATGCAATCTTGAAAGTGCATTATAGGGTCCTCGGTCTCTTCTCCTAGAAATTTGGGGAGGAAGGAAATAGTTGCAGATTTTATTTCAAAGTTTCCTGCTTCTAGAGGAAGTTGGATGATTGATACGAGTTGATGATTAGATGGATTGTAGTGATTTCGTATCGGTATTGGTGGTGGGTTGTTTAGACCTTGATGTGCTATCAATTGTCGAACTTGGGCATCTTGCACCTCTTAGCGTTCTGCCATTCGTTGTAGTTATTGCATTATTATAGCGAGTGGATCAGGAGGAGGTGGCACACTAGCCATGGGTTTTGTCTCGGGCTTGACTTTGGATTTTGAAGGATAGAATGGATCAAATTCAAAGGGATCAGTAAGGGGATTCCTTAGTGACCTCCTGCCAAGCATACACAAATGAAACACCAAACAATTTGTTTATTCCCATTCAACACTTATAGTTTAGATTTTTATCTTTTTAAATTTTGTTTTGCAGACAAGAATACAAGTTGATTACATTTCCTAAGATATTTAGCAGTTCAGAATAACTCAATGATTACCACAATGTCGTTCTTCTGATTCTGAGGCCAATCAGAGGGTAAGTAGGCTGGAATCTTTCTTAGATCAACTTGGATCTTAAACCCCTCGTCACTCTTAGTTAAACACCTCAGGGATGAATATATTAAGCAATATGGTTTTCAGAAAATTATCAAGAATCAAGGGATTTGAGCTCTGGTCCTAGGGGTACGCGTGCACGTGCGATTGTGTGAATGGTGCAACAAATAAGTTTGTAGGAAGTCGTATTTGATTTTATGTTGTTTTTTGACCGCTTTAATTTAGTCCGATTAAGATGTATTTTTTTTAATCTTGTTTAGTCGGTACATAATTAAGTGGTCTTTTTAACTGCAAGGTGGAAGTATAGGGGAGAAATCCTACAGAGATGCAATGTAGGACGGAAAAAAAAGTTGATTTTTTTTGTTTTTTTAATATGCACAAATAAAGAAATAAAATAGATCCTAATTATGCCTAAGAAAAGAGAACTTATCGCGGGAGGACTCCAATTTTTTTAACATCTCTTTGATGTTCGACGCGGCTCCTTTCCAATGCAACTTGTCCCCTGTAGAAAAAGAAATAAATAGGGTAAAAAGCAAAATGTAAAGATTTTTTATATAAAGCACGAATAATTTCCTGTCCTCGACAACAACGCCAAAATGTTGGAACGTACTTTCGAGGGCTGAAGTACCGATTTTTATGTCGGATAGTCGTTGAGAACCCACAAAAATACACTTTAAACAATTAAATCATCGGACTTAACTATATTATGCACCAAGCAAAGTATAGGGTAAGTCAAGGTCAAATCCACAGGGATAGGAATATTCTGCACTTTATTTTGCAAGTAAAGATACTTTTATAAATTTGCGAAATATTTGAATAACAAAAATCGAAATGAAAGTTGGAGAAGACAATAGTGCAAGTCGGTAAGTGCTGATCACTCCCCTTCTATGTGGCAACTTCCAAATGGACTCGTAGGCATTGACTCTTCGCGAAATTGGATATTCTAGCGAGGTGAGTTGGATGTGATTACGACCATGAATCAAGCTCGAACCTCATGTCACATCCCAGTTCTCCAAGAGTCGACGATAATCACCGTTAGTTATGGATCGTCGAGATAGCCTTGACGAGTAACTGCATGAAAGAGAAGATAACAAAATAAGATGGATGTTAAAACATAAAGTAATAAAATAAAAGTGAAATAAAAATATGATGGTTGACAACTCAGGAGGATGCCTCTAGAGTCAGATTCGAAAAGGATCCGAGGAAATGATGGTCGGCGGACGTCTATGGTGTTGGATATTTTTTAACGGCACTTAGGGTGGAGCCTCATGAGTCGGATTCACTGGGGGTCCAAATGCACTAGTCGACGGAATCACTTTGATGCTTCGTCGATAATAGAATGGATTGCTAATTATGGTGGTGGACTTTTGTTAGACGACGCAATAGGTTGGAGTGGAAGTGATTGGCAAATTCGATCATCCCCAACCCTACTCTAAAGTGATATATATACAACTGTACGTCCACGTTTAACCACAGACTGCATCCTTTCACATTGATGCTTGCACCTCTTCGATTGGCACCAAATCCTTGTCATGCCTATTCCATTTGATGCAAGGCATTCATGCCTTTTCACCTTAATGCACTCGAGATCCATATTAACTTCCAGCCGCGTCATGCATGCCTCTTCACATATGACATTGACATCTTTTCATAATGGTAGGTACATCATTATATTCATTAATTCCAATGGTGCACAATTATTCCAACGACATCTTTTTTCAACGTTGGCATCTTCTAGTCACTATTATTTTCATTAATTCCAACGACACCATTATTATTATTGAATATTCTAATTATTCAAATAGATGATGCTAAACTTTATGTATAATATTGTTAGATGGATTGGATAAGGATGGTAAATTTACTTAAAGGGATACCATAGTATTTGTAATGTTTGCACAAAAAGAGTAGTAGTAGATTTATCTGTAGAGAATTGATTCTCCCAGGGATTTACACAATATTATTGATGCTTAAATGTTATGCAATGATGGTACTAACACTTATATCAAGAGGAAATTAAGAATATCTTGCATATATATATATATATATTATAAGTGCTTCGAAATACCTGTTTAATTTGTCATTTCTTCTCTCTTTATTTGGTATAAATTTGATGAGTAAGATGTGACTGTCCATTTTGACTAATCACGGAAACTGGTATGCATAATGCATGCAATACCACTTCTTAAAATAATTATGCTTCATAGAATACATGATTAATCTAATGTAATGGGATGATATTGGCATAGTTATATAATGAATCTGAGATTCATCATACCCCCATGCTTATGATTTGCTAGTCCCTAGCAAATTTAAAGGGGGAATCTCAACACTCTAATATCGACATATAGGAAGGCCGTAACCTTTGAGGGTTAAAAAAATACCCTTTATTTTATAAGGTTTGAGATTAGAAATGAATCTCTTCCGACAATGCTTGATCATCTCAAGTGTCCTCAAGACATGAAATAATGTAGAGTCTTTCTTGATTTAGATTAGGAGATACCTAACATCAATAATGCCATTCTACATGAGGATAGACTCAAGTGTCAAGTGTACTCAATTGACCCAGTACTTTCATCCACAAACCTCTAGCTCTGATACACTAAGCCAGGAAATTCCCGAGATGGCTCAGAGTATTATTACAAGCTTTAACTTCATAATTAATTTAACTCTTAACCCAACTTCCTCCAACTGGTCAACATAAAAAATAATGGGTTAATTTATGGAGTATTTAGGTTAAGGCTTATTTGGTGGAGATGACTTTACTTAGGTTAGAATTATGAGTGAGATCTAATATATGACAATACTGATCATTCTAAGATAATTTTAGAGAAGAGGAAGATATAGATTGCAAATGATGGTCATGAGAAAAATTTTGGGATTTTATCACTTGTGCCCCTCCGAGATATCGCAATTTCAGTTATGCCCCTATCTTTTTGGTAATATCAGTTGTGCCCCTCAATTCTTGCTAATTTATCACTTGTGCCACTCGGGTTAGTGACCGTCCATCCACAGTGCAAACAACCGTTAACTTTGAGGACAAAAGCGGAATTAGTTTTAAAATTTTTAGGTTATATCGTCATTTTACATCCTCTTCTTCCTCTTCTTTCCCCATCTTCTTCCTCCTCCTCCAACCTCCTCCTCCCCAGCCCGCACCTCCTCCCAGCTCCGCCCCAAGCTCCCCCGGGGTTCCCGAACAGCTTGTGGTGGACGCTCGTGCTGACAGTGGTGAGGAATTTGATCGTGGTGATGGTCAGGTGATCGCGGGACGACGTCTTGTATGGATTCATCAGAAGAGTCCAAATCGCCGGGGCAACCGTCATGTACTCCAGTGCCATCTTGACAAGGTTATAATTTTCGCTAGGAAATCTTTACGCCACTTAAGCTTCGGATCTTTCCGCATCCATCTGATAAGAATACACGAAGAGTTGGATGTATCACTGTTTTGCTTGCGTTCCCTTGCGGTTCCGCAGCTCGAGCAAGTCCTTGCATTCTTAGAGAAGCTCTTGGAACTACATGATGACAAAGGCAACTCCAACAGCGATGATGAACATAGCATCGATGAACCGATTACTGTTAGTTGTCCAACCTCAAGTTCAGTATCGAATATAAACTTAAGTCAAGCAGAGAATGAACAGAGCATCGCCGACATTGCCACAACATGGATATCTAATTGGATGCACAGAGTTGGAGAAGGGCTAAAGATTCGCAACTCGATAATTAAGGATCATGCTGACCTGAAAGCTGTGTGTTTGAAGAGGAATGCATTTCTGAAAAGGCTTATGCTGACCTGAAAGCTGTGTGTTTGAAGAGGAATGCATTTCTGAAAAGGCTTGATTCGATGGAGATGGAAAAATCCATGAGCACATACCACTGGACGATGGAAGACTGTTTGTATGATCATAACAATCATGTGATCGAGGGGCGTAGATTATTTGTTTGCAAACAGAATGCCATTTTTTTCAGATTTCTCTCTTTATGCCAACCATAGTGGGAAGAAGAAAATATGGTTTTCAATTAAATATTTACATTTCAAAAAGTACTTCTGGCTATGAATTCTACAGAACTGTCAATAAATCAGTGTGCACTCCCTTACTGGGACTTATGTTATGATTTTTAGCTAATAAAAATGGAAGCTGCTATCAGAAGGATTTGGAACAGGATAAAAGAGAAAGAAGAGAAGATGTTGCGGTGCCAGCCACGACTCCCCCTTCTGTGGTGATCCACTTGCGCCCTAACCGCACCGCCGCCTCCCCTCCCCTTCCCCCGCACGCACCGCCCCTGCTCCCCCTCCCCCCTCCGCCAGAGCTCCAGCCTGCGGCCTCCCCTCCGCCTGCAGCGCCTCACCTCCTGTCCACCGCAGCCACTACCATCGCGTGGCTGTCTTCTCCAGCGCCTCCCCGCGTGGGCCGTGCTGCGGCACCAGCCACCGCTCCCCCTTCCGTGGTGATCCACCTGCGCCCTAACCACACCGCCGCCTCCCCTCCCCCTCCCACGCACACACCGCCCCTGCTCCCCCTATCCCCTGCCCCGCACCGCCGTCTCCCCCTCCCCGCACGTGCCACCCCCTTCCTGGACTCTGCACCTCCCCCGGCTCCTGCCGCCAGGAGCCCGGCAACCTCCTCCGGCCTCCGCACCTCCCCCGGCTCCCGCCGCCAGCCCACACCTCCTACGCATCCTCGCACCTCTACGCATCCTAGCACCTCCTCCCCAACCCTCCTTCTCGTTTGATTTTATTCTGACCATAATACCCCTCATAACCACACCATGATTTGAGTAAACTATGGTTATTTTAATTTTTTGACGGTCAATCTGACGGAAGGGCACAACTGATGACGGTGAAAGAAGTGAGGGGCACAACTGATATTACCAAAAAGATAGGGGCATAACTGATATTGTTATATCTCGGAGGGGCACAAGTGATAAAATCCCAAAACTTTTTGCACAATGGTTCTCCTGGTTTCTTTTTCTTTTTCTTTCTTTCTTTCTTCTTCTTTTTTTTGTTTTTTTCTCTCTTTCTTTTTTTTCGCAATATTTTTTGATATACTTCTCTTTTTCTTCTTCTTTTTTAGTAGTACTTCTTCTTCTTCTTTTCAATAAAACCAATGTGATTTAATACTTTCTTTTGGACTTGGAAAAATTAAAGGACATGTATTTTGTTGTAAATGGAGGATAGAATCTCGAAGAGTATTCCTCTTTTGATGAATAATATAAGAAGAGGGATAAAGAAGTCCGATGAAATAAGACAGATTATTAATGGAAGACTTTTAAAGAAGTAGTGGAGGATTTGAGAAGTATGTAGAAAGGCAAGTAAGAGGCGGGTGTGTGAAGGGTTCCAGTGTACATAATGGGAATTTGCTTGACCAGTTAGGAACACTCTCTTAAATTTTATGGTGGACTCTCTTCCTCACATATATTTGGTGGAACACTCCCGACTCCTCTACTTTATGATAAGCTCACCATCTCACAAACTCTGAGCACAACCATCATCAGACCCCCTTAGCCTTTTGTATGTCAAGCTAGCATTGCAGCACAAAGCTCCTGATCTTTTCAGTATATTATGTTTAGGCTTATTATTGATGTAAAGTGTTAAAAATTGAATCGATGCTTAAGTCTCTTGAAATAAATGCAAGAGGACAAAATAGAGTCATAAGCATTGTAAGCTCAGAATCACTTCAAATCTCATACTTCATATGGTATTTAATGGTGAGGCTATTATTCTCCCTATATGTAAACTTAGTCAGTTGGAGTAGGGAAAACATGCAAATGAGTGCAGAAATGTGATGCAATATGAAAAATGCAATATATATATTGGATAGTGTCCCCCATGCTTATGATATGCCATGCCCCCATGGTAAATGCATATGCAGTAGAATGACTACGTGATTATGTTTAACATATGTTGTGCATTGAACAAAGAGATGACTGAGTCACGAGGGGATTTGCAGAACATGGGTTTCTAAAATGGGCATTGATCTTTCAGATTCAACAATGGGCTTGAGGCATTGTCCATTCACTCAAAGAGTGGTAGTTGTTTTAGAATCAACTATTTCAACAGACCCATTGTCAAAAACTTGTGTGACAATGTATGGGCCTTTCCACTTTGACCTAAGCTTTCCTGGAAAGAGCTTTAGATTTGCATCAAACAACCATATTTTTTAACCACTGGAAAAGGTTTTGTGCGAAATGTTGGCATCATGCCAAATTTTAACCTTTTCTTTGTAAGTAAGGTTATCATATTCTCGGCTGCGAAGCTCAGTTAATTCATTAAGGTCAAGTAGTCGATTCTGGTGGCTTGGGCTAAATCAAGTTTACATTTTTTATTAAGGTCAAGCAAGGACAGGTGCCTGATGAAAATCATGTGAATGCTCTATTGTTGACATCTATCCAGGCCATTCAGCAACAACTGACAGACTAGGCCTTAGCACAGACCGCATTCCAGGACATGTTGAATGACGTCATGAATAAACAAACATGGCGAGGAGGAGGAGACAGACCAACGGGAGGAGGACGTGGACCCCGTGAGGATCCCGATGAGGAAGAGCAAGAACAAGGGAAGCCGAAACCAACGCTGAAAGGAGACATATAACCATGGAGACAACCAGATGATCGAGTGGATCCTCATTCCACTGGTGCATGCTCACTTTTAGTTGAAGCATCAGTTCCTTGCTCTTCTCCCATCATTTCATGGGAATACCGATGAAGAGCCCTACATTCACCTACAATAGTTTTCACACATCTGTCATACCACCCACTACTCCAATGTTCCTTTGGACGTAGTGAAGACGATGACATTCTCCTTCAGTCTACAAGACAAGGACCTATACTGGGTCAATCATCTGAGAAAGGTCGTGATGACATGGGAGGAATTGAAGTCCGCCTTCCTGCACAAATTTTATCTTCTTGGTCGGCTCAACCAGATGCGAGCCAGAATCAACAACTTCTTCCACGGTGCTCACGAGACCATTCATAAAGCCTGAAAGAGATTCACCAATCTGTAAGAGAAGTTCCCCATCGTGAAATTTCGAGGACCATCTTGGTCCAACACTTCTTTGGGAGGCTGAATGTAGAAAGCCAACGTCTAGTTGACGTAGCCTGTGGGGGATCAAATTTCAACAAGGATGAAGATGTAGTCTGGCAGATTTTTGAGGAAATGGTCGAAGGAGAGGCCACCCTCTCTTCATCCAAAGCGTATCAGAAGCAACCCTAGATCCTCGAGAAGCAAGTCCATATGGCAGCGTCTCGAGAGGCAGAGAGAGATGTGAGATCCAACCTCAGCATTATCGAGGGCCATTTTTCAAATGTTGATATTATTGAAAAGCGATCACGAGACCTCGAAAAACTTGCTATTATCGAAAAGAGGACGCTGCACTAAGACAAGCTGGACCAGATCACCAAGCAATTGGAGCTACTGGTGGGCACCATAAGTTCTGTCCAATCGGTGACACCATCTACAAAGACTCACACTAAGAAGAAGGATGAGATATCACCGCTACAACAACCTCAACCGAGCTAGCAGCGGCCGACAGTCCAGCATGTGTACTACGTACATGCGTTCGATCAGGGCCCTCCACAGTAACAGATGGTTGTCTACCAGCTAGACTTCTTTCCATCATCTGATACAACCTTCCCACCACCACCCTTGATTCAAGAAGTTAACGGTGTTTGGAGCAATGATGCACCGCTGGCCCATCCTTCCAGACATCCACAGGGTCAGCAACGAGCCAACAAGGCTTATCACCAACCACAAGGAGGTCACTTTGGGCAGTCCTCACAACCTTCGCCTCAATACCACCAGCCTTCGCTGCACCCCAATCAATGGAGGCAAAATCAGTAGTACCAGTAGCCGTAATACTGCCAGCCACAACCATACCACCAATATGCGGCTGCACCACCGCCGTAATATCAACATTACTCTGATGAATCCATGATCCACAAAATCCTATTCATGAATAAAAATACACTTTTATGCATTAAAATCATGTAAATAAATAAAAGAATAAAAATAAAGAAAATAAAAATAAAGGTAAATTTTAGATATGTATATATGTACAATATGACTTGTAAAAATAAATAAAAATAAAGGCAAATTTATACTAATTTATTAATATAATAATTATATTTCGTAAAATAATTATTGTTTATCAAAAAATTATACCATAATTTAGATAATTTAATTATTTACAACTTTCATTTTTATACTTATTTAAAATACCCATATTTACTATTTAATCCTTATTTATTAAGGCATTTATTAAACTGGCCAACCATGTGTTGACACGTGTCAACACATGGCGCTTTCTTCTTCAAGAAGGCTGGCCGATGAAGTCTAGTCTAACCTCCCACATTCAACCATTTCTACCCGCCACCTCATCACCTCTACCTCCGATCTACACCCTCTATCTTCTTCCTCCAACTACCACCATCCACGACGGCCGTCGATCACCAACAAACTCCTCTCCGATCGTCTATAAAAGCCTCTCCAAGTCACCATCTCCAACTAACTGCTCCTAAGTTAACTACTTCCAGCAAAGACCGGGCCATCATCCCACCTTCACCGCCGTACCCAGCCTTGCTCCGAAGGTAACATCTCCCCTTGAGGCGCCCGCGTGGAATAGGGAAGATCGGAGGAGAGTTCCAAGGTTGAAGCATCGCCTTGCAACGCTGCAGCTGCGAAGTATAGCTCCGACCATCGACCATCGAGCGACTACCAACGGGAGACTACCTCTTGCTACTCACTGGTATTCATTCGCCCTTTTTCAACTTTTTATTTCTCGACCCACATACCTCAATTAGCATTCTTAATTACGTAGTTAAGATCCTTAATCATCCATATTAGACACCCAATAAAAACCTTTCTAGAGTTTGATTGATTTCACCCCATATCACTCTTTCATTTTTGCGGTTTTCATTGAAACAATCTTCCTGGAAACATCTTTTAGATTTGCAAAAATTCTATTTTTTGGCCGATTCACATGCGAATCGAGCAAGAACCTCTTTAATTACAGGTCTATCTTTGATTTGGAGCATCATTTTACTGTCTGGAACTCAAATTAATTGAAGAACAATTGTATTTAAAAAAGCTTTCATCAGCTGCAATACTTGTCTGGACCGCCGCCTTCTTTGGCGTTCCACCACCATGATCCGCCACCTTTGGAGAAGCTCACTCGCATGCGAGCTCGGAGGGAGAAGGAGTCTCCCTCCTGGCCCTGCCGGAGGCTAGAGATCAACATCGACTACCGAGGGTAATTTAAAAAAGAGACCGGCTTCCCACCTGCACAAGGACCGAAAAACATAGCACGAACGCCAGGAAGTGCAGAATCGCACCACATGTCCAGTACGGACGACCCAGATTCACCTGAAGCTTCTAATATCAGACACTCAAAAGGAAGGGGTGTAAAATTTGCATAATAAACCCACGAAGTTCTTGGAATTTACTCCCGCGCCAACAGTTTCTTGAAACTACATTTAGATCCCCACGCAGGGACCTAAATGTAATGCTTTTATTTTTTTTTGTAATCTAGTCCCTACAAGGGACCAAAATGTAACAGAATAAGAATTTTTCTTTGTATTTCTTCCCCTGTGATGTAGGGGAGTTTTAGACCTTTGTTTGTTGTATTTTTCCTTGATTTTTCTTGGGTAGTTACACAACTATCCTAGCGTCATTCTTGCATTTTTTCGTTGATTTTCATCGCATATTTTTCTAGAATCAATTTTTGTAAGTTCGTGTTATTTTTGAGTGATTTCTAAAGTTTGTTATAAAATCAAGAAGATACTGAAATTCTCGAGATTTTCTTTCCTTCATCAAACACCGTCGTACGGTTATTCTGCCTCCTCGAGTTCGACCCAGGGGAACTTACCTGGATAAAAATTAGTTTTGAAGGGATTAAATTAGGAGATATTCTTATCTTGTTTTCTCTTTCTCCAATTTTAATCTTGGAGATTTGTTTGATCAACATGGCTTCTGCCTTCGTGATTTTTTTCCTACAACCGACATCTCTCTCAATTAACTGCTCGCGATAGTCGCGTTATCAAAATAGCGCCGTTGCCGGGGAGGCGTTAGCTTTACCTCGGTTTTTGACCTAATTTCAAGATTTTCCGATCTTCTTGATTTTACGATTTTCTGATTTACTTTTCCATTTTTGTCTGATTTTGTTTTACGGCTTTTATCGATTTGCTTCGGTTTTTACATTTTTTTAATTTCTTTGATTTCTTCGGTTTTTGTTCGCTTTTATTTTTTAAGGATATTTGTGTTTATTTTTCTAACTAATTTTTTTAGGGCCTGTAGGATCAGCTAGCTTCTTCGGAAGTCGAGACAGTTGAAAGTGTAGAGACCGACTCCTTCTCTTACACGTCGGTTGCAGAGGGTAGAATTAGTTAGGTTTTTTCTTTTATTTGTAACATTTTTGTAAAAAAAATTAAGGGCACTTGTCCATTTTTCTATTTTTAGAAGGCCACATAAGGGCATCACGACTTGTACCTCTCTCCCTTTTTCTCGAGGTCTGCTTCACTGAGTCCCATGCATTCGGGGGAGCAGGACACCCACCACGATTTCTTGCATCGTCGGTTTTCTGTGACTTTTTACGAGGCTAGATGCTCGTTTAGGAGTTTTTTTCGATTTTGCGTATATATTTTATATATACTTTTGTCCATAACTCGTACTTTTATGTATTTTCTATATCTATAAAATCCATAAAAAGTTGGTGAGGGTAATTTAAAATCCACCAATTTATTTAAATTATTTATAAAATCTTTGTAAATAAGTAAAATATATTTAAAATCCTTATTTAAAATTCCTAATTTAAAATTCTTAATTTAAAATGTGTATTTAAAATATGTATAACACTTATTTAAGATCCCATATATTAAAATATGTGTAAAATTCATTTAATCCTTGTAAAATCTTTTGTATATAAAATCCGTAAAATTCATTAGTTATTTAATCCAAATAAAATATGGTTAATTTATCTTGTAAAATTCTTGTACATAAACTTGTTTATAAAAATAACAAAATCCATAAAAAATGTAAAGTCTAAAATCCATAAAAATTACAAAATCCTTAAAATTCATAAAAATGATTAAAATTCAGAAAATATACTTCACAAAAATATGGTTGTATTTGCATTAGCATTTTTCAAAATAAGTTTGATTTTTAGAGTTAAAGATTGGGAAAAGTCTAAAGGATAGAGCTTGATTACTACCTTTAACTTTCATTGTAAGGAGCACAGTTAGGAACTGGAATTTAGACTCTTCGAGTCTTTGACATAAATCTTTGGGTTCCATGAGACCATGTTTGGGAAGTCAACTCGAAAAGTGCCTAAGTAGGACACTCGGTGTCATCCGTTTAACTCTTCATCAGTGAGACAATTTTGGACATATGCACTTTGCACTTAGCTTGACTTGCATGGGGCTGCGAAGGGCAATCCATCTCGATAGTGCATTTCTATCCTTGTCTGGTGGCATCGACGTCTAAAGACAGGAGAGATTGGGGTTGCAATAATCTCTTCGAATGAGGGAAGGATCTGCTGGCACAATTTTTTCAAGACCTCAAAAAATGGACGGAATGAAAAGATGATATATCTGTCAAGGCACAAAAAGATGAATGCAGTGCAAGCAACATTACAAAGCCAACTCAAAGAAGAAGCCACCAAATACAAATACGACCACAATGGTCTGAGATTCCACCGAAAAGTCTGCACATCTTAGTGGAGACTTAGCTACACCGACTGGGCTTCATAAGGAGATGCGTCTACATTGGTCACACTCTAGTTCTTTTCTCATTCTTCTACTTTCTCTCTATATTCGATTGTGGACACAACACGAACTAACCTTAGAAGGGAATACCTCCCTCCTCAAGGAAAGAGTCGTTGGATGAGGAACCAATAGGAATGTATAATCGGGATGGGCGGTTTCTTTACTTCTTTCAAGGAGGGAAGAGTTAAAACAATTCAAATACTGTATAGATTTATTTCAAGGTTAATAGAGTTTGCGATATGAATGAGTGGATCTGAACTGGCTATTGAGTTGAACTTAAATAAGGATTTGTGGAACTTGAGGACTGTTGAGGCTAAAATCCTAATCCTAGTTAAGGCTCCGACAAAATGCTTGTTTCAGACCCAATCGGGCTCTATCCTTTGTCAGTTCTCATGAATTGGTTTAGGGAAACAAATTCATTCTAACTTTCTCTCTTTTTCCCTTATTTTTCAAATAAGTGTTTGCTAAGGGACCAGCAAAGTTTAAGTATAGTGGTTGATGAATCCATGATTCATTAACACTGTTTCTGCATTTTATCTTAAAACCCTTAACAAATACATGTAAATATCCATTAAATTTCACTTTTTAACAAAATCCTATTCATGCATAAAAATGCACTTTTATGCATTAAAATCATGTAAATAAATAAAAGAATAAAAATAACGAAAATAAAAATAAACGCAAATTGTAGATATGTATATATGTACAATATGACATGTAAAAATAAATATAACTGAAAGATATATTTATAACCTAATTCCCTAGACCAAGTCAGTATGGATTGGTCGACAAATAAATAAGTAGGGCGAGATAAGGAAGAAAAAATAAAGATAATTAATTTCACATCTCATACACTCCTTATTAATTATCTAATAAATATCAAAATATTAAATATTTTTAATTAATTCATATTAACATATTTTTCACCAAACTCTTTTTATAATTATTTCTAAAAATATATAGAAAAAAATAAAAATAAGTTAAAAATATTACCTTGTATATATACCAAGAAATCCAACTTGTAAATTGTCAAAATCCCAACATCCGAAACATCATAACTTTCTCATACAAACTCCAATTTCGTTCTACTCACTTTAAACTTCATAAAATTATATTATCTAATTAATGAAGGTGATTTCACTAAAATCGGAGTCCGTTTGTAAAAAGTCAATTTTGGGACCTATCCACAACTGGGTTTCTGGGCTATTTATTTTATCTAGAACACACTATTTATCATTTTAATAATTTAATAATTTCTAAATATTTTCTTGATCTTATATTTTAACCTTAATTTATTTCATAATTTTGGAACTATTTGTTATTTTAAATAAATCAAAAACCCTAATTTATAGGTATAAATGAGCTGTATAACTTGTACTTGTATTTATTAATATACTTAAATTAATTTATTAAAATTTACAAAAAATCGTATATAGTTTATTTATTAACCTAATAGTTTATAAAATATAAAAAATAATATACTATTAATTTATTTAGTTAAAAATCCAAAACCTCTTTAATAAGTATTATTTATACTAATTTATTAATATAATAATTATATTTCGTAAAATAATTATTATTTATCAAAACTAATTATACCATAATTTAGATAATTTAATTATTTACAACTTTGATTTTTATACTTATTTAAAATACCCATATTTACTATTTAATCCTTATTTATTAATGCATTTATTAAACTGGCTGACCAGGTGTTGACATGTGTGAACACATGGTGCCTTCTTCTTCAAGAAGGCTGGCAGATGAAGTCTGTTCTAACCTCCTACATTCAAACATTTCTACCCGCCACCTCATCACATCTACCTCTGATCTACACCCTCCGTCCTCTTCCTCCAACTACCACCATCCACACCAACTGTCGATCACCAACAAACTCCTCTCCGATTGTCTATAAAAGCCTCTCCACGTCACCATCTCCAACTAACTGCTCCTAAGCTAACTACTTCCAACAATGACCTAGCCATCACCCCACCTTCACTGTCGTGCCCAACCTTGCTCTAGAGGTGACATCTCCCCTTGAGGTGTCCGTGTGGAAGAGGGAAGATCGGAGGAGAGTTCCAAGGATGAAGCATTGCCTTGCAATGCCGCAACTGCGACGTATAGCTCCAACCATCGACCATCGAGTGAATACCATCAGGAGAGTACATCCCGCTAGTCACAGGTATTCATTCGCCCTTTTTCAACTTTTTATTTCTCGATCCGTGTTCTTCAATTAGCGTTCTTAATTACGTAGTTAGGATCCTTAATCATCCATATTAGACACCCAATAAAAACCTTTCCCGAGTTTGATTCATTTCACCCCATATAAGTCTTCCATTTTTGTAGTTTTCATTGAAACATACTTCCTGGAAACATCTTTTAGATCTGCAAAAATTCTATTTTTTGGCCGATTCGCATGTGAATCGAGCAAGAACCTCTTTAATTGCAGGTATATCTTTGATCTAGAGCATCATTTCACTGTCTGGAACTCAAACTAATTGAAGAACAATCGGATATAAAGAAGCTTTCATCAGCTGCAAGACTTGCCCGGACCGCCGCCTTCTTTGGCATTCCACCGCCGTGATCCACCACCTTTGGAGAAGCTCACCCGTAGGAGAGCTCAGAGGGAGAACGAGTCTCCTCCTGGCCCTGCCGGAGGCCAGAGATCAATGTCGACCGTCGAGGATAATTCAAAGAAGAGACCGGCTTCGCCACCTGCACAAGGACTGAAGAACATAGCACGGACACCAGGAAGCGTAGAATCGCACCATGTGTCCAGAACGGACAACCTAGATTCGCCTAAAGCTTTTAATCTCAGCCGCTCAAAACAAAGGGGAGTAAAATTTTCATAATAAACCTGCCAAGTTCTAGGAATTCACTCCCGCACCAGCAGTTTACTGAAATTAAATTTAGGTCCCTGCTTAGGGACTTAAATGTAATACTTTTATTTTCATTTGCAATCTAGTTCCTACCAGGGACCAAAATGTAACAGAACAAGAACTTTTCCTTTGCATTTCTACCCCTGTGTTGTAGGGGAGTTTTGGTCCTTTGTTTTGTTGTATTTTTCCTTGATTTTTCTTGGGTAGTTACACAACTACCCTAGCGACATTCTTGTTTTTTTGTTGATTTTCATCACGTATTTTTCTCAAATCAATTTCTGTAAGTTTGTGTTATTTTTGAGTGATTTCTGAAGTTTGTTGTAAAATCAAAAAGATATTGAAATTCTCGAGATTTCTTTCTTCATCAAACACTATCGTAGGGTTACTCTACCTCCTCGAGTTCGACCCAAGGGAACCTACTTGGATAAAAATTAGTTTTAAAAGGATTAAATTAGGAGATATTGTTATCTTGTTTTCTCTTTCTCCTATTTTAATCTTTAAATTTTGTTTGATCAATGCAGCTTCTGCCTTTGCAGTTTTTTTCCTACAACTGACATCTCTCTCAAATATCAGCTCGGGAAAGCCGCGTTATCATACTCTCCTCCCTCCTACCATCAATACTAGCTTCCTCCACCTCCTCAGCACCACCAGCAGTCACAACCTCAACTAACAAACACTCAGCAACAACGTAGTCCGCACGCTGAAACTCCCGATGCGAATCATGTGAACCCCACCCTTGATTGCTTGGCCCAACTTATCAAAGGCCTAGCAGACATGATGAAGAAACTAGATGACCTGACCGCCACCAAAACCACCATTCTGACACAGGTCGAAGCTAATCCTAATAGCTTTAAAAGAAAAGAGCATGTAGAATGTGATATCTAGTCTGTGCAGGTAGAGTCAGATGATTGTATTATCCTTTATATAATGCTATCACTCTCAGTAGTGGTAGGACCTTACCTCCATCTTCCACTAGCTATGGGAAGAATAAAGCTTTGATAGATGAATCGTCATCTCCTGCAGTAACTGTTCTAACCACATGGGCGGGTGAGGAAGAAGAAGAAGGAGGAGCCATGCCAGTTGCCACTCACCACCATCTCCACCAACAAAAAGAACAAAAAAATCAGAAAAAATAAAAAGTCCAAAAAGATGATCGCCGTCAAAGTGAAGCCGCACTAGCCACTGAGGAGCCCGCAGTAGTAACCGATCCAACACCAACCTACGGAGACGAGACCAAGCCTTTTGCTTGTCCACCAACATCTTAGTTGCCAGCATGTACTCCTTTTTGTGAACCGGATGTCCAGAATATTGTGGAAAAGGATTTTGTTGTAAAAAAGAACCATGTTTCTGATTTCAATACTGTAAATATTCCTTTTTTTGAACCAATGGAAAATTCAAAAAATGCAAAAAGAAAAAGTGCATTATCCAACCCTGTTGAGATTCCATTTATGAAGGCCATGCAATACATGCCAGCTATGAAAAAGGTTTGAAAGAGGCATGTACAAACAAGCGTCGACCAACATGAAACAACATATACCGACAGGTTGAGAAGCACGTTCTTACCATGGCCACCATTGCAGCCATCAACAACCTTCCATAGAAGAAACAAGACCAAGGATCGCCTCTGATCAGTTGCGAGATTTTTGATCAAGTCTTCGAGCGAACCTTGCTTGACAATGGTTCTTCCATCAACCTCTTTCCCTCATCTACAAGAATTCAGGCTTGGTCCTCTCAAACAAACAAAAATGATCCTTCAGTTTTTGGATCAATCCATCAAGCGACCTAGAGGTCTTTTGGAAGACATTGTGGTAAAGGTGCAGGATATGTAATTTCCAGTTGATTTTGTAGTCCTTGATATGGACTCACCCGCACCCTTACTCCTGACTCCTATCATCCTAGACCGGCCATTCCGGCGCACTTCAGAAGCCATGGTTGACTATGGGTATGGAAAGATCACCTTCAGCTTGGGCAACAACAGAATTACTATAGACATGATTAGCGAGCCCAAAGTCATAATTGTTCAGGGTCATGCAACATTGTCTAAAGAGACTATGAATTCATTGAAGAGATCAGAGATACACCACTCTCTTTGAATGATCCATGGACACCGAAAATCCTCTCTCTAGAGGAGGATGTGGAAAGCACAGTCGACACAAGCTCCGAGGATATTTGGGAGACAAAGTCCAATTTGATGATGCATCTTTTTGATTCCAATGATTCTCTCCAGATCGAACACAACAAGCCTATTATGGATCCGTTCGACACATTGTCAACAACTCAACAGGACATTGAGGTCAGCAATCTTGAAAATTTCTGGCAGAGCATCCTACAACCAGTATCGTATCTGAGGTGACCGAGAAGTTGGACAACTCAGAACCTGAATTAAAGCCACTTCCAACATGCATGAAGTATGTTTTTCTTGCAGGTGCAGAAAACATGTATCCGATCATCGTCAGCAGCAGGCTGAACTCAGAACAAGAGTCTCGACTCCTTGAGGTTCTAGAGAAAAACTGCAAGGCACTTGGTTGGCATGTTTTAGATCTCCACGGGATAAATCCTGTGTTGTGCTCACACCTCATCTACTTGGAAGAGGATGTCAAGCCGTCTTGCGAGTTTCAAAGAATATTGAATCCAAATGTGAGGGACGCCATCATGAAAGAAATCACGAAATGGTGTGACACATGCTTCATTTATCCATCTCCGACCCAAAATGGGTGAGCCCCTTGCATGTAGTTTCGAAGAAATCTAGACTCATTGTGGTTATAAATGATAGAGGAGAGGAGATATCTACTTGAGTACCAATATCCTGACGTGTATGTGTTGACTACCGCCATCTTAATGCAACAACTAAGAAGGACCACTTCCCCTTGCCATTCATTGATCAAGTATTGGAAAGATTGGTTGGCAAGGAGTTCTTCTAATATTTGGATGGGTACTCTGGGTACAACCAAGTGGCAATCACCCCAGAAGATCAAGAGAAAACGACCTTCACTTTCCTGTTCGGCAACTTTCAGGAGAATGCCCACTGGACTGTGCAACTCACCAGTAACATTCCAAAGATGCATGCTTGCAGTTTTTGCCGAGATGGTAGGTAGTTTTATAGAGGTGTTTATGGATGACTTCTCCATCTATGGTGACATCTTCGATTCTTGTCTTGAGCATCTGGATAGAGTACTTCAGAAATACCGTGAAGTCAATCTGGTATTATCATGGCAAAAGAGCCACTTCATGGTCACAGAAGGGATTGTGCTGGGTCACGTCGTTTCCAAACGTGGCATGGAAGTTGACCCAACAAAGGTGAATGTAATTACCAATCTTGAGCCACCTCAGATAGTTAAGAGACGTCATTCCTGGGACATGTGGGATTCTACAGAAGATACATCCGTGATTTTAGTCGCATTGCCCGACCTCTTACAGAACTACTATGCAAGGAGACTGAGTTTATTATTAAACAATAGGTTCACCTTTCATTCAATCAATGGAAGGAGCTAATCACTCAAGCTCCAGCCCTAAGCCGCCAGATTGGTCTCTTCCTTTTGAGATCATGAAGGATGCGCCAGACTTTGCAGTTGGGACTGTTCTAGGATAGAGGAAAGACAAGACACCCCATGCCATTCATTATGCCAACAAAACATTAGATGAAGCTCAGAGAAATTACACCATGACAGATAAAGAATTGTTGGTTGTGGTATTCGCCCTCGAAAAGTTCAAAGCCTATTTGCTCGGATCAAAAGTCACGATTTACACTGACCACTCTGCTATCAGATATTTACAACATAAGAAGGAGGCCAAGCCTAGATTGATCAGATGGATCCTTCTCCTCCAGGAGTTTGATTTGGAAATCAAGGACAAGCCTGGGGTTCAGAACGTGGTAGCAGACCATCTCTCCAGAATAGAGCCGCAAAGTCCTCCACTGAGCAGTGCACCTATCATAGAAAACTTTCCTGACGAGTCAATTCTGGCAGTTGATTCACTCCCATGGTACGCTGATGTTGTCAACTGCATGGTCTTAGGTGTAATTCCAAAAGAATGGACGAAGATTCGGAAAGAAAAATCTTATCGACGATCCATTTCTACCAATGGGAAGATCCTCTATTGTTCAGTGAAGAAGCAGATTGTATTTGGTGCAGATGCATTCCTCAAGTGGAGAAACAAAGTGATCTCGATCATTGTCATTCGCTCGAATCTGGTGGACACCACTCTAGAGACAAAAAGGCAGCAAAAGTATTGCAGTGTGGCCTCTGGTGGCCCACACTCTTTAAGGATGCAACATCATTTGTCAAACGATGCACTGACTGTCAGTGATTGAAAGGAACCCTTATAGCCAAAGATTCCATGCCCCTGAACAGATTGCTGATATTTGATGTTAGGGGAATCGATTTAATGGGTCCCTTTCCCAATAGACAGGGATATGAGCACATCCTTCTTGCTGTTGATTATGTGAGTCACTAAGGTGAAGCTATCCCCGCCCGAGCTGTAGACAGCCGTACAGTGTGCCACTTTCTGAAAAAAAACATCAATTCATGGTTTGGGATTCCGAAGATAATGATATCAGATGGGGGTAGTCACTTCATAAATAGAGAGGTCAAGTAGCTAACGAAGGAGTATGACATCGAGCACCGAGTCGCATCTCCTTACCATCCTCAGACCAATGGTATGGCAGAATTATCTAACAGAAAAATCAAGATGATACTTCAGAAGCTTGTCAAGCCAGACACGAAAAATTGGTCCCAGCTTTAGGACTCAGTCCTTTGGGCATATGGAACCGCTTATAAGTCTCTGTTGAGCATGTCGCCCTATCACCTTGTATATGGAAAGCCATGCAATCCGCCTGTAGAGCTAATTAATAAATCATTATGGGCAGTTAAGATCTGCAATTTGGACTCACAAAAAGGTTGTTAGAAGAGGAAAGAAGATCTGAACAGGCTCCTAGAATTTTGATACTATCCACATGATAACACATTGATGTACAAGGAGAAGGTTAAAAACTGGCATGGCCGGCACATCAAACAAAAGACCTTCGAAGCTGGGCAGAAAGTGTGGTTATTCGATGCAAAATTGAAGATCTTTCTAGGCAAATTGAAAATCAAATGGATAGGGTTGTTTCAAGTTCGAGAAGTGCGTGACAATGGCAGCATTGCGATATTAGAATTGTCTCCTGACGCACAACCATTTGTTGTCAACAGTCAACTACTGAATCCCTACCTCGAGCATAACACTTTCTTAGCTGTTGTCGACTCTATCCAAGTACTGTGCTACGATGATACATACACAACACTATCAATATCAAAAGATTCAGATAATGCAACTCAAAAACTTTTCCTTTAAGATCATGTCTTTTCTTCTTTTTGTTTTCAACTTTTGTTTTCTACTAAAAAATGCAGATGTGCATCACCCATTTTTTTCAGTCTTCTATACTTAGGACATACATTGTCATAAGTATAAGGGGGTGTGCACCCGATTTATTTCATTCTTTGATCCTCTACCCTATCTCCTCTTCTCATCTATACTCAGGGATATCTTACCCTAAGTATAGGGGGATATAGTCTGAGTACGATCGGTTAATTCCCACCCTTGACCCTCCATACTTTGTGTACAGTCTTCTATACTTAGGATTATTTGATCCTAAGTATAAGGTGGACGATCGACTTCTCATTCATTCATTCATTCCTTCATTTGTTATTTCTAGGCTTTTCTATACTCAGTCTGAGTTATGTATTCTCTTTTTCTCTTCGGTCTATGAGGACATAGCTCAAGCTAAGTATAGGGGGGCCGTACATATGGCTTATATACTTCATCCATAACTCGTACTTTCGTAGTTTAAATAATAAGTATGGATAAAAATATTATTAAATTCTTTAAAATCTCCTAATAAAAAGATGCTTATATCTCCTCAAACTCTTTTTGTACATAGTGATTAATAAGTTAGGTGACAATGATTTGCAAAATATTTGAAAAATAGTTTGAAAATCTTTTTGAAAAATCTTTTTAAAACTATTTGAAAAACATTTTGTTAAATATTTTGAACTGTTGTAAAACATTTTGTTTGTAAAATTTATTTTTTGTGTGAAATAAAAATGCTTGAAAAATGATTTGCAAATGGTTTGGAAAACGATTGCAAAAATATTTTGAAAAACCTATATATATATATATATTATTTGAAAAACCTTTGCAAAATAATTTCCAAATATGTGTAAATGTTTATAAAAATTATTTGTAGAAATTATTTTGGACTATAGTTTTCCCAAATTGTTTGTAATATCTCTTTCAAATAAGTTTGAGGAATATATACATCACACTAACATTCTTTATTAACTGTGTAAAACTATCTATAAAAATGATTACTTACCCCTTGTAAATTCTTAAAAATCCAACTCTTGTAAATATAAGATGCATCCCCATGTAAATATTTGTACCTAGTTTTTATCCAATATCTTTAGTTTTCGAAAATCATAAAAACATTTGCAAAACTAAAAATACAAAAAAAACATTTATGAAAATCTGATTTTTTGCATATGCACCATCTTTTCAAAAATCTATAAAAGTGCAAAACCTTGAAAAAGTGCATCATGAAAATATCTTCTGCATTGTACATAGCATTTGCATAGCATTCACATTCTTTCGGATTGAGCTTGATGATTGAACTAGTCCAAATAACGTCGAAGATTGGAGCTTGGTTGGACCTTACTGCACCTAACTTCACTAGAACCTTATGGGAACTAGATTTAAGGTGCTTCAGGTCCATTGGGACTTAATTCTTTGGGACTCAAGGATGGGTTCAAGTCACCTCAACTGACTAACTAGAGCTTTTCAAGACACATGCATGGCTCTAGTCAGTCGTGACCTAACTTGGACACTTGCACCTTTTACTTGGCTCTAATAAGTTGGAGTGGTGAGGGGAAAGGATTTTTTGATTTGAGACACATGAGTGGAAACATTCGTCCTCGTCTAGGGAGGGAAGTGCACCCCAACCCGATCCAGTATCCATGGGGTCTAAAGATACGAGAATGTGGGTTGCAATAATGCTTCAACAGAGGGATAGTCTTCTGGCTCAAGAGGAAAAACTCCTTTTGTAAATGTTGTTGTATATACTATTAATAAACTTAAAAAAATGGATAGGCTGGATTGAAAATTAAATGCCTACTGGAGTATGTACATATGTTGTATATTCAATAAGCAAGCTTGAGCCTCAAAGTTATATCATGTGAGCCTGTAGTTGGATGACATGACTACACTGGTCATGTATCTCAAGATAGGTAGCTACACTGGCTACCGTCCATTCTTCTTTTCACCCCTCCTCTTGAGTCGGATGCCACTTGAACTTAGAAGGGGATACCTAGCTCCTCGAGGAAAGAGTTTTTGGATTGGGGAATCATTGGGTTGTCATTCGGAGAAGTCGGTTCTTTTGTTATTTCAGTTAGGGAGAGCCACTATCACTTACACTGTACAAGTCAGATTCATTTGCGTATGATGTACGCCGGTTCTGACATGACTATTGAGGTTGTTTGAACAGAGTTCTGTGACTCTCGAAGGCTGTTGTGTTTTAAATTTGGTTCCCGACCAGGGTCCACACACATTCTCACACCAAGGTCTGACCTGAGCTCCAAACTTTGATTTTATAAAGACAAGTTTCATAATCAAATTCCATTCTATTTATTCTTTCTTTTTCTTTTCTATTTATTCCTTTTGTGTATTTATTGCATAATTGTTTGTTAGGGACTAGCAAATGCAAGTATAGGGGGTGATGAATCTCCATTTCATCACCTTTATTCTATCATTGGACTTAATACATGTAAATAGCATTAATTTGTATAAAATATCATTTCTCATTTATTTCATTTATTGTGTAAATAATATTATTTTTAATGTTGAAATTATAGAATAAAGAAAAAAAGAAAAGGAATAAAATATCAAAGGTATTTTATGACCCTAAACACCGAGACCAAATCATGAATTGAGTAGGTCGACAAAGAATAAAGTAGGGGGAGATAAGGACCAAAAATACAATAAAAACCCAATTCATTCATTCATCCAATAAATATTTTTTGACACCTATTTTAATCTTTATTATTTATACATCAAATAAAGAAACTATGTACATGAAATTTGTAGATAAATAATGTAAATAAAAATATAAAATTGAGTTTGTACAAAAATAATACATAGTGTACTTTTTATACACAAAATAAAGAGTCAACTTCACAGACCCATGTCTTCCAAATAAAAACTCAAAATATATGAAAATTACTCTAATTTTATATAACTTTCAATAAGCTATTTAATGGAGGTGGTTTCATATTTTTTGGAGTTGAGGTGTGAAATTTAGATTTTGGACCCTCATTGTACAATAGACCCGAATAAAATATTCAATTTATTCATTCCTTATTATTTCTACAATTTTATATTTTTATAATTTTGTAATTATTATTTATAATATATGTACGTATTGAAATCTAAAATAAAACCATAAGAGAAATATAAAGTAAAATACAAAATACATTGAGAAAATACCTATAAGTATAGCTATATAATATATACCCCTATTTATTTTAGTATACAAGTAACATCATAAAAATATAACAAAAATATATTTATACATCTAAAAATAGTTATAAATATATAAAATAATAGAATAAAATAATAAAATAAATTATATAAAATAAAAATAAAATAGTCAAAAATATAAATGAATATACCTATAAATACACCCCTAAAAATTAACTACTAAAAATTAATCCCAAAACAATAAATAAAAATCATATTAAAATACTACACAAAATAATAAAAAAATCACAAAAACTAATAAAATCAATTACTATTTTAAATTATTTATTTTAGAATAAACACTTAGTTTTGTCTTGTAGCGAGCACCCGTGGACCAATCACAGGTCTGGGATCGTTGACCTCCAATCAACTCCCCCTCCAGCCGTTTGACTTGATGCGCATGCCTTTTCCCCGATTTTCCGCCCTTTTTCCTGGGCGTTTCATCAATCCTTTCCCCTCGATATGTTCTCAAGAAATGATAACTGATCTACCTTCATACATGCCATAATCATAGAACCCTTGTACATAGCGTCTATTTCTTACCATTAGTCAGTAAATAAGGGTGCGTCCTCATGTTTATAAATAACTTCCTCCGCCTATCTTTCGAGTTTGATCCCTCTTGGAGCTCATGCGTGCATACTCGTGTGTGTGTGTGTGTGTGTGTGTATGAATCACTGGTGACATGGGTAGTTTTAGTCGCGCTTGGAAGCCTTGGAACAAGGAAAAGAGGAGGTCCACAACAACGCTTCTGTACGCCCTGCTCATTGCCGATCACAATAGGTACAAGAGCTGCTTTTTCACGGTTTTAAGTCACCTTTAGCTGCAACTTTCATTTCCCCTGCTTAGTTTAGGTTTTGATTAATTAGATTAGTGTAGTGATCCATCCGCGTAGTACGTCAGAGCTGATATGTGCATGATTATTTGACATCCTCCGCTCTGACCGCCTCCATATCTTTCCATCTCCGCTTCTCCACCAAGTCGAATCATTTTCCCACTTCGATTCACCCTAGATCGAAGCCGTGCTCTCCCTCTGATCACCTCGCCCGAGCACTCCCATTCGCACCATCTAGACCCCATTCCACGCATAACTGGGTCGAGGCACTTTGCCCTCGACCCACGAGTTTATGGATGCAGGAACTGTGCGTGAAGGAGCCCATCTGAGGCAGTTCCGAGGTTCCAAAACACCTCCAGACCACCATGCACTCCAGAGCTCCTCCGACGAGCTCCGGAGCCTTTTGAGGTGCCCAACTGGTCCGCAACGAGTACATGAACATGTAGAGATACTCGATGGTGATGGAGAACGTCCAAGACGAATGCTGAAACAGAGCGAGTCTCGCTTGGGGTGAGTTCTTGACCTATCCTTCCACCCTCGCCCTCCACCGTCCGATGAAGAGCCACATGCCAGATGCAACATGAGATGTTCGATCATCAAAGACCTTGACCGTCAGATCACGCCCAACGATCTAATCCAGACCGTTGATGATCGAACCGGTATCGTCGCAAGAGAAGATGCCACATGTCAAGTAAATGAACATCACCCGTCCGATCCCGTGATTTAATGGGGTAATTTTTATATCTGAACCCCTACTTTTTTCATTTATTATTTAGTCCTGTAAATAAAAATATCATGTGCAAAATGGATATTTCGCAAATCAGCCGATATACTTATTTTAATTGCATTTGGGTCCAATCCAGCTCAGCTCATGTGTCATCTCACGTGAGCTGGGAAAATTTTAAGGACACCCCTGAGACTTTTTGTATTTACTTTTAGTCTAGTAAAATTAAATATACGTGTATATTTTGGGGAAAAATTGCATCTGAGCCCCTATTGTTTATTTTAATTGTAATTATGCCCCTGCTGGTATATGAATTTTGGTGCTTGGATTTCATTTATTAAAAATAGCACCCTAGGTCCTAAAATTACGCAAAAATAGTGTTAGATGCCCGGTAGCATGTACTTTCACTTTATTTTGCATTTTTGGGCTTTTTAACCATTTATTAAAAATCAAAAGGAGCTTATTTTTGTTCTGTCTAGATTAGAAAATACTAAAAAATATAAAAATGTTTTGAAAAATTCCAAAAAAAAATATTGTCTATTTTAATATATTTTAACTTCGGACCAAAAAATAATAAAAATGGAAAAAGAAAAGGCCTAAAAATTGAAAAAAAACTTAAAACCTTGATAAAAAATTTATAAAATCACTTAAAAATCCAAAAATATGTTTTTCTGATTTATAATTTTCTTTATATAAATATTTATTTACTAAATTGATTTAAGTAATTTTAGATAAATTTAAATCAATTTCGGGTAATTGTTAAATCCCTGATTTGAGGTATTTTTGACTTTAAAAATATATAAAAAGTAGTAAAAATTTCATAAAAATACAAAAACATTAGAAAGATTTATAAAATCTAAAAAAAATTCATTTTGCATTTCAAATGATCCAACATGCCATAGAACCAACTTGCCACAAACACCAAATCTCCGTAATCCCACCATGGGAGAAACTCGTAGAAACACAAAATCTCCCACCTGTATTTTCAGAAATTTCATTAGTATGAAGATTAAGTTTAATATTAACAGGTTATGTTTGAAATGGATTAAGAGAAGAGGATTGGATTACCTAAAACTCCAAATCTCTTCTCCGACAGTCTGCATAGCTCTTCTGATGGTTCTACGCCTCTGAAGCCTTTACCTAACAAGGTCAATAACCGTAGCAGTCTCTGTTGGAGCGTATTTTTGAGGGTTTAAATACCCGATTTTTCTGTCGAATAGTCGTTGAGAACCCACAAAAACACATTTCAAACAAATAAACTACTGGACTTAGCTATATTATGCACAAGGCAAAGTATTGGGTAAGTCACGGTCGAATCCACAAGGATAGGAAGATTCTGCACTTTATTTTGCAAGTAAAAATACTTTATTGATGAGTTTGTTGCAAATTGTTTGACTAACAAAAATTGAAATGAAAGTTAGATACAATAGTGTAGGTCGGCAAGTGCTAATCACTCCCCTTCTATGTGGCAACTTCCAATTGGACTCGTACGCGTTAACTTTTCGCGAAATTAGATATCCTGGCGAGGCGAGTTGGATGCGATTACAACCATGAATCAAGCTCGAACCTCGTGTCACGTCCCAGTTCTCCAAGAGTCGAGGATAATCACCATTAGATAGAGATCGTCATGATAGTCTTGACGAATAGCTGCACGAAAGAGAAGATAACAAAATAAGATGGATATAAAAATATAAAGTAATAAAAAAAGGCGAGATAAAAATATGGTGGTTGGCGGCTCGGGAGGAAGCCTATGGAGTCGGATTCGCAGAGGGTCCGAGGAAATAATGGTTGACGGGTGTCTACGGTGTTGGATGATTTTAGCGGCACTCAAGGTGGAGACTCAGGAGTCGGATTCACTGGGAGTTTGAATGCACAAGTTGACGAAATCACTTCGATGCTTCATCGATAATAAAATTGATGACTAATTATGGTGGTGGGATTTTGTTGGAGTAAATGATGACGGAATAGGTTGGAAGATGGTTTGGTTGGCAAGAATGATGATGGAATGATCGAATGGAATGGGGAAAATGCTTGATGAAATGATTGAATTGCAATGGAATTATCGAGTCTTTGTAATCGAATGTCCCCTAAAACCCCTCTCTCATGGGGCATATATACTATCTTCATATGGCCGTTTCCAATCAAAAGTCGCATCCCTCCCAATTTGGAGATGCGTCTATTCATGTTTTGATATCCATTTGCGCCATTAAATAATTTTAATGCCAAAGGCATTGGTGCCTTCTCGTTGATGCTCTTGACACCTTTTCCATCCACGTTTCATTTCCATTAAATTACAACGACCACAAACAAAACTAACCAAGCATTTTAAATATTATATTATTATGAATGGTGCTTGGATACCATTCATGGCTTGGGTTTATAGACTTGGATATAGATGATATTGGATAATATTGGAATGTTATCTCATATAGTTTTTGGAGTGTAGTTTTTGGTATTAAGTAATATGGTATTCATGATGGATAGCTTTTGCTAAGACACTATCTGTATAAGAGGACATATGTAGTGATTGTTCTCTTTTGATTAGGAAATTTATAGGAAATTGTTATTGTGACCTTGTATTTTCTATAAAGTTGATTTTGCACGTATTGTGTTTCCTTCTATCTTGATCAAGGTATGCAAACTGATATGCTTGTAATACCACCCCTAAAATAATTATACATCATAGAGTATATGATTAATATAATGGAATGGGATGATATTGACTTAATTATACAATGAATATGAGATTCATCATACCCCCATGCTTAAGAATTGCTAGTCCCTAGCAAATGTAAAGGAAGAATCTCAACACACTAATGTTGACATAGAATAGACTGTAGTCTCTGAAATTTATAAAAAAATACTCTTTATTTCATAAAGTTTGATATTAGAAATGAATCTCTTCCGACAATACTTTATCATCTCAAGTGTCCTCAATACAATTTAATTTAGAGACTTGCTTGATTCGATTTAAGTGATACTTAGCATAAATAATGACATTAGACATGAGGATAGACTCAAGTGTCAAATGTACTGAATTGATCAAGTTCTTTCATACACAAACCTCTAGCTCTGATACACTAAGCCATGAAATGCCTGAGATGGGGGCTCAGAGTATTCTTACGAGCTCCAACTTCATAATTAATTTAACACTCAACCTTTTGAAGAAAAAGAAGTAAGGAGGCTTAAGGTGTCATTAACCTTTAATGACCATCATTAATTCTAATTAATCATGATTAAGGAAGGTAATGATATATTAAGGATCACTAATCACCATTAGCGAACACTATCAAAGGTCAACAAAAGGTAAGCGTGAGTCATGAAAGTTAATCACGATTAGTGAAAGTTAATCATATTAGTGCTAATTAAGCGTCATTATCAAATCTTGAAGCTTCTTTAAAATTCTAACTTAAGCCTTAAATTTCGAATTAGCTTTTGTCAAAATCATGGGCAAAAATCATAAGCCACTAACTACAGTTAAGGGTTAAACCATGATTTACTAACCATGGTTAGCGGTTTTCTGAAGCATATAAATAGCCCCACCACCCATTCATTCTCTTTGATTTCCATTACCACCACTACTCCACGGGCTAGGGTCGAGAGGTTGGGAGGAGGAGAGGGAGGTGGGGAAGAAGCGCTAATGAAGCGTTGTCGAGAAGACGAGGAGGAGGAAGACAGTGCGGTCCTCTCCTAGTTGACTTTGTGTGGGAGGTAAGTAAGCTCTAACTTGAGCTAGATTTTCAATTCATCTTTTTTGAATTCGTTTGGTGTTGTTGTTCGAGGAGAAATCTGAGCATAGTCCTGCTCGGGTGCGGACGGCTTGGCCGTTAGTAAGCATACGAGTTCTTCGTATGACTCACTCACCCTTGACAAGAGACTTGTAGATTTTGTAGTATTATCAATTTTATGATTGTTTGATGGAGGAATCTGTGTAACACCCTACTTAGGTGTGAGTGGCTGGGCCGTCAATGAACCTTGTGATTTGTCAAATACTTCACTCACCTAAGACGCATGGTGTCTACCGATTCTCTATCTCTTGCAGTTCTGTTATATTCTTTCTGTTTTCCTCTCGATGATTTTATAGAGGAAACTCTTTCCAATTTTCTTTTGAAATGTCCTGATATAAGGGAAACTCTATCGAAGTTTTCATAGAAATATGTCTCGATAAAAGGGGAAACTCTACTGAAATTTTCTTAGAATAATCACCCCGTATAAGGGGAAGCTCAGCTGAGATTGTGAGAGAAAGTATGTTCTTCGTGTTTTTCATTCATTCTTGGTGTTCTTGGCATGTTCTTAGCATTCTTAATACAAAAATAAAATTTGATCATTTCAGGAGCTATAAATCACCTTTTTCGAAAACAAATCATGGTAAAGTATTGCATACGCAAGAGAGAGAGAGAGAGCTCGATTAGGTAACGGAATCCTCCTCTTGCTATTGAGTTTTCAAGTTAAACTTGATAAAAAATTATGTTTATCGTGCTATGTATTTCGAAGAATACTCAGATGCTTGTTTCATGATTTACTTTAAAATAATTACTAAAAAAGAGTTGGTGTTAGGAATCGTTCTTGAAGTTGCTATGATTTATGTGCAATATTATACTGATATTAGATGAAAATGGACATGGCATAAATGGGATCCACTTTTGATACGTGTTCTATCTTTTACGATATGGATGACTTGGAGTAGATACTACAGATCAAGCATGCAACATGTAGATTTGTCAGAAGAACATCCGTATTGGCAGACCATACTTATATGGTACATGGTTGCCCTGTTATGATAAGTGCACATGAAATGAATGAATGATTTGCAACGCATGGTACTCGACTTCCATTAGGAGGGTTGATTGACTGAAGATGTGGTCATGCCATGTGGAGACATGGAAGTTGGATAGCGGTTGAGTCACGATAGCATGTATTTTAAAGCCGCTAGTACCTAATTAAATGTTAGCCAATGGTTTTACGCTACCGGGTCCTCGAGGATGGTGTGCTTCTTTATTTGTTAGGTTGAGGGTTTGAAACCCAAATATATCAAAAGAAAAGGATACTGGTAGGGTAGTATTGGAGGATTGGTTGAGGTGACATGCGGCGACATAAGCTTACCAGATTAATGCAATCTCCAATCCCAAAGTGTCCACATCTTTGGAGTCCATGAGTGTGGTGAGGTAAATTCCATAGATTTATCCCTGATGTGGAATAGAAGGAATTTAAATTAATGAGAAGAAATGAAACTTTCTAACACAATAAGTTTCACTAAACTACATTACTTTTTACTTTTCTCTTCTTCGTTACTTAGTACTCGCTAATCTTTGTCCCATGATTTCTGGAAATCCAACATGCATCAGAGAGTCATCACAGAAATAGTAGACATCCAGTCATCCTCAGCAGCATTACTTTATAAGGTAGTTGGTAATCTTTTTATACATTTCCTTTTCAACTGATGTACATGTAAAAGGTTATAGTAGGACATTGTACCATGTAAACTTTATTTTGTGAATAGAAAAAAGTTGAAATACTTCCTTATCAGTAATTTTAATTGTAGTCTGTTTCTTTATGTTAGTTGTGATTGTTGAATAAATTATTGCTGAGTAACCATATCTAGATATGGGAGGATCTGATGATCCGAAAATGGGGTCGTGATAGTTTGGTATCAGAGATCGATTGCTCTAGTAAGTTATTCAATAATTGACAACTATGAGAGGTATTCAAAAACTAAGGATATGTTAAGATCCTTTGATCTTAATAATTATCTGCAATACCATTCACAGGTCATTGTCCCTTATTTACATCATGCTAATATGTATAGGACCTAACATTTGACCTTGATTCATCCCAAGATCATGATAGACCAAGACGTGTCTAGGCAATTAGTGGCTATGATGGTAATGCTTTAAGAGATGGGACAAAGGTAGCATGCATTAGTGGAGAAGCTCAATGCACAAGCCGAAAGACCCGAGGCATCAATACCTGTAGTTGCTAGGGTTTAGGGTTCCATTCACCTTTCGGAGGAAGAATCTAGTTACTATCCATGTCCTTTCAGTACATGCCTTGTTTGATTCTTGTGATTCACATTCATTCGTTGCTCGAGGATTAGTACCACTTTGGGTAAGATACCGGTAGAAGTAAAACACTCCTATCTTATCAGGAGTCAGAAGGACACGTATTTATAATCCGAGAAATCCTGGATAACTGTGTAGTACAGATAACAAGATATCACGTACCTGTTTCCCTACTACTTATTGAAATGGATGACTTTCTCATCCTAGGGATGGACTGGCTAGAAAGCCATCATGCATGCCCTGATTTTTGTAGAAGACAATAACTTTTAACCTTTCTAACTTGATGGAGTTCCAATTCCTTAGAAAGACATCCGATGATAATGCCGAATACATCTCTACTCTAAAGGCACAACAATTGTTAGAGAAAGGGTGCCAAGGTTATTTAGCCTATGTATCCACTACATTAGGGTTCGACAGAATGATAGAAGATGTACCTATAGTGTGCGATTTTACTGATGTATTTCCAGATAAATTACCCGGATAACCACCCGAGTGATAGATTGAATTTGAAATCTCTCTCATACTAGTTTCAGCCTATCTCTATCCCTTTAAATAGGACGTTGCCAACTGAGTTACATGAGTTAAAGGTATAGTTACAAGAACTGTTAGGCAAAAGATTCAATCGTCCTAGTACTTCACCATGGGGTGCACTTGCTTTGTTTTTGAGAAAGAAGGATGGGTCAATGCGGTTGCACATTGAGTATAGACATCTAAACAAGAGGACAATAAAAACAAGTATCCTCTGCCAAGAATAGATTATCTCTTGTGCAAGGTTTAACTGTGATTCCAAGATTGACTTAAGATCTAGATACCATCAGTTAAAAATTAAAGATGCAGATATTCCCAAGACAACCTTTCGAACTAGATACAAATACTATGAATTTTTAGTTATGTCTTTTGGTCTGATAAATTCCCCAGCAGCCTTCATGGATCTAATGAATAGATTATTCAGGGAATTCCTAGATCACTTTGTAGTAGTCTTCATTGATGACATGATTATTTACTCCAATGATAAGTATCAGCATGAACACCATCTTTGATAGACACTTGAAACACTAAGAAAGAACAAACTATATGCTAAATATAACAAATGTGACTTTTGGCTATTTGAAGTATCTTTCTTAGGCCATGTTTTTTCTGTGGCAGGAATATCAGTTGATCTTGCGAATGTTAGTGCAGTGATGAGTTGGGAACACCTGGAGGTTGCCACAAAAATACGATCTTTTCTATATCCACCTGGGTATTATAGAAGATATGTGAAGGACTTTTCACGAATAGAATTGCTAATGACTAGGCTGACTCATAAGGAAGTTCCATTCTCATAAGGAAGTTCTATTCATATGGTCTGATGCATGCGAAACATGTTTTCAGACAAAGAAAGGACGTATAACATCTCACCTATCCTTACTCTACCCTATGGGATGGAAGGGTTTACAACGTACATTGATGCATCTAAAGAAGGACTTTGGGGGAGTTCTTATGCAACATAGCAAGGTAGTTTCTTATGAATCACGACAACTCAAGACACATGAGAGAAATACCCGACACATGACCTTGAACTAGATGTTGTAGTCTTCACTTTGAAGATACAAAGACATTACCTCTATGGTATTACTTTTGGGATCTTCACAGATCATAAAAGTTTGAAATATCTATTTGACCAGACATACATCAATATGAAATAGAAATTGTTGTTAATGCTATGGAAAGACTGTGATTGCATCATTTCTTACCATCCTGGTAAGGGGAATGTCGTAACAGATGCCCTTAGAAGAAGACTTATTGTAACACCCCGTAATTTTCGGATTTTTCTGAAACTTTAAAACCTATTCAATATTATACTCAAACGAAGTGTCTCGTCGTGAAATTCCGAGTCCGGATGTGGGAGATATGCCTGTTTTAGTGAAGAGGGGTCATGGTTTTTGAGGGAATTAAGGGTTACGGGTTTTGGTTAATTAATTTCGAATTAGGGTTGTTTTAGGGTTACTAAAACTAAGATTTTAATCCCCAACTATATAAAGACCCACACCCTTCATCTCCCCTCATTCCTACTCCTTTTCCAAACCCTAATCCATCCTTTCTTCCTCCCCAAGTCATTCTCTTATCTCTTTTCCATCGCCTTCTTCAGAGAATCAAGGAGAGAACGGTGTCATGACCGTTATCAAAAACTCTCGAAGTCTCGTTGACTCACGACAAGAAGAAGACGAGGAGGGTCATCGCAAGGGAAAATCAACCCTCTCATCAGATTCGTGATCGGCTATCGAGCACGTGGATCAAAGACGTGCACGAGTATAGGTAATGGATCTTCAACCTCCTCTCGTAAATCGTCTCTTTTATGATTATGGAGAATATTGTTCTGGTGGATGCTATTTACTTTGATCCGATCCCACCCGGATTCCTCTTGCTGTTGGTATTCTCACCGTCTCTTCATGATTTTCCTGTGGGAGAGTATTAGTTTTTCTTGTATTATGAATTTTAGATATGGAGCTTATGAGTTGTGACATTAGGTTCGAGCATGGAATTAAAGATAAATGGGAAACACGCATGTTGTTCAAATCCGAGTATAGATATAGTATATTTTGCATCATGAGGTGTCATGATTAGGGGAACATACTGGTATTCTTTTGTTCATGACATAGTCCTTTCTTTTGCTTTGCACCGAACATAAATATAGAGTATTCAAGGTACATTATATTCGTTGAATGCACACGAGTATAACTTAATAAAGTATAACTTGATAAAGTAGTTGGAGGTTTTATACGTGTGGTAGGAAATTAATCTAGACTATCTAATAGCTTAGAAATCATTTTTTTTGTTGCAACTTTCTGATAAATTCCATGACTAAATCGTCTACGTCATTATTTCTACATACTGTTTGGGAGACTAATTCTTTGGCTATATTTAGTTTGGGCCACCACATGTGAGGATCATACACGTACACCCTATTCTATTTTTAACAACATCCATCTCTATCATGTTTCGCTATTCTTTAATTTTGTTTGTAAGTATTTTTTTTTCAGTCAACGTTGATAAAATAAAAATCACATGATTGTTAATTCATGACCGACCAGTGATATCATTAAATATCCAATTAATCTCACAACGACTACTTATAGATTTAGCATGGTCTTTTTCCATCATGCATCCAAACAACATTGCTTTTATGTGTGGGGTTAGTGGCAGTTTTTGTGTGTTGAGAGGATAATACATAACACTTGATAATACGGATATTGGGATATTTGGTAGTTGGTGTTACAACACTTATCTTTCTGTGTGATATCTACTGGCAAAAACATGTCTTTTTTCTTATGCCTCCCGGATGTCTAATGTGTTGGTCCATACATTCAACATTCTATTAATATAGATGAAAAATGATTTAAGTTAGTAATCGTGTTTTTTTATATAAAAAAGAAGCCGTGTTTGCATGAGTTAGAATCTCAAGATATCCCATATACGAGAACACTAGAATGGTGTGCTGCAATATGGGAAAATTTTAAGTAGGCCTTGGCAAAAAGGCTAATGAAATGGTTAGTACATGAGGTTTTAAATGCAAATAGGCTTGTAATTGTTTAATCAAACGGTTGCAGAATATCAAGAATAATTACTTCTAAATAAAGTGTAATAATGTGTAGTGGTTGGAAAGATAAATAGTACAAGGGGGTGCACACCCTTGTGCTCCGGTTGAGCCGATAGTGAGTCAACTCCACTCGAGGGGCATCATAGAGTGGTGTGGTGGTATGCACTCTGGTGGAATTGAGGTAGATGCACGTGTGCATTGTACCATACGGATCCGTTTTTGTGGCACTTACTAGGGAGCGAGCGAGACTCCTCCGGCAGACTCGATTGACAGAGTTGCGACTCATTGGGCATGTATGTCCGTCTCGAGTGTCAGAGTACTACCAGCTAGACTAACTGAAGGATCGCGCTTGCGCACAGGTTTTTAGGTTGCACTAGGAGTGGAGTGTTGCAGGCTTCATTTCTAGTGCAATCTTTCTCCTTTGATGAGCGAGTCCAGGAAGTAAATAAAATATGGGTTCAGATATGTTAAAGAATTGGTGTTGATTGCGTGCTTGTTAAATGCCTAGAATATAACTGATTGCATATTACCAGATTTTTTTTAAACTGTTCTCTTCTAAACTTGTTCAGTTACCGCAATTGCAATTCCTACCTATAATCTCTTAAATTATAATTTATTTTATCCTTACTGGGTCAATTGACTCACAAGTTACATTCTTTGGAAATCCAACAGGAAATGTCGAGCAGGAGACAAAGGCTCACATCTTTGGTGGTGCGTCTGCAGGACGTTGTTAAGGTCGAGTACTAGTTTCATAGTGGTTTCTGTTATCCTTCCCTTCTGTTTATTTATGATGTAATAAAGGAACTCTGAGGATTTATTGCTACCCTTATATGGACTTTAGTTTTCAACGGAAACTCAGATTTTTTCCCTATGTCCATATATTTGTATAGATGGTATATCATGCAGGTTGTTTATGATTGTTGTTGGATAATTTTGAGAATGAGTGTGTAGATGCGCTCCCGCCGAGGCGGGGCGCTTCATTTGGTATCAGAGCCAGTATTACCCCATCAGTCATAGACAATTGTATGGTAGGAGAAATACCATTGTACATTAGACAAGTAGTCTTCTGACTACTATCAAAAATAAATAAATAAATAAATGATCAAGGTTGACAAATTACCTCCTCTTGGATCTAATCACAATTCCCTTTTTATTTCTACTCATGCAGATCATGCCGCCTCGTAGGGATCAGACTGCACAGCAATTGGCTGTGATGATGGCGATGCTGCAGGATGTGCATCAGAGACAGCTTATGCTCGAGGAGCGATTGTCGAGATCTACGTCCGAAGGGGGGTCTGGAATGGGTGGGGGAGACGGTGATCCACCACCGCCGCCACCACCTCCTCCTCCTCCCCCCTCGCCGCTGCCACCGCGACAAGAGGGCATATTTTCAAAATATCGCAAGGAGAAGGTTCCGAAGTTTCTGGGCAATACAAGCCCAGATGTGGTAGAGAGGTGGCTGAAGCATGTAGAAAAGGTATTTCGCACCATACATGTACCGGATGAGGAGAAGATTACCCTTGCCACTTACTCCTTAGCAGCTATGCTGAGGAATGGTGGAGTTCTATGGAGCCGCAGATTACAACGCCAGTTACTTGGGAGAAATTTACTGAGGCGTTCCGGGAGCATTTCTATCCGCAATACTGGCTAGAGCAGCGCCACGTGGAGTTCACACTACTCGAGCAAGGGAACAAGACTGTGACTGCTTATCTAAAGAAGTTCACGGAGTTGCTGAAGTATTCTGCTAGCACTGTACCGACTGAGGCTGATAAAGCATTCAAGTTCTTTCGAGGTCTCCGTAAGGAAATTCGCGAGAGACTAGTACCCCTTAGATTGGTTACTATGAAGGAAGTGGTTGATGTTTCATCACGAGTGGAGGAGGACTTGCGTGAAGGCATGTCAGTACAAACCAGGCAAGGGGGATCGAGCTATTATGGGAAGACTGCTCGTAGTGATCGTTCGACGGCACGAAGAGGACAACGTATCCACCCCTACCGGCATGGCATGTCTACCAGGCCCGCACATGGAGGAGCTCCTACCTTGGGACAAGCACTTTCCGAGCCATCACGACCAGCACATCCTATGGTGAACAACATAACCGTTGCACGTGTTTGCTACCGATGCAACCAAGAGGGGCACATCAGGTCCATCTGTCCGTTGGGAGCTTCACAGATGCGAGGTACTGTACGAGGGGGACGTCCGCAACACCAGGGACGTGGTTCTACCTCTCGTGGTGGCAGGGGACATCCCAACCAGACTCGAGGCACGACAGGTTCCAGTGGGCCACGAAGAGAAGGACAACTCCATGCCATCACCGATGGGCAAGCACATGCTTCGGGATCAGTAGTACGAGGTATGATTTCCGTAGGTGACTTTACAGCTCATGCTCTTTTTGACTCGGGTGCATCTCATTCCTTCGTATCATGGAGTTTTGCGGATACCTTAGGCCGAGAGCCTATTGTAGTTTCAGACCCTTATCTTATTAAGGGACCTGGAGGTCAGGTGTTTGTTGTGCATCGGGTGTTTCCCGATTGCCCGGTCTATATTGGAGGTTATATGCTCGAGGCCTATTTGCTGCTTATTCAGATAGAGGATTTTGATGTTATTCTCGGCATGGACTGGCTTGAGAATCACCACGCATGTTTAGACTGTTTCCAAAAACAGATTATTTTCAGGATTCCTGAGCTACAAGAATTCATATTTGATGGAAGCATCTCGTTGAGAGGGGTAACCTGCATATCATCATTGCAAGCTCATCGCCTGCTATCTCAAGGGTGTGAAGGATTTATTGCTCACATCATTGGGAATCAAACTCCCATGGAAGGATAGAGGATGTTAAAATAGTAAAGAACTTTCCGGATGTATTTCCTGCAGATTTGCCTGGGCTTCCCCCACCTCGTGAGACGGAGTTCGAGATTTCTATCATTCCAGGAACTCAACCAATATCCATGACACCATACAGGATGGCACCAGCTGAGCTGAAGGAACTCAAGGTGCAGTTACAAGAACTGCTGGAGAAGGGTTTCATACGCCCTAGTACATCTCCATGGGGAGCGCCTGTCCTTTTTGTTAAGAAGAAGGATGGATCTATGCGCATGTGTATAGATTATAGGCAATTGAATAAAGTAACAATCAAGAATCGTTACCCTTTGCCACGCATTGACGATCTATTTGATCAGCTACAAGGGTCATCCATCTTCTCCAAGATTGGTCTGCGGTCTGGTTATCACCAACTACGTATTCGGGATGTGGACATACCAAAGTCTGCCTTCAGAACCAGATATGGTCACTATGAGTTCTTGGTGATGCCCTTTGCTTGACAAATGCCCCAGCAGCATTCATGGACATGATGAATCGGGTGTTTCAGCCTTTCCTCGACAACTTTGTTGTAGTTTTCATTGACGATGTCCTCATATACTCTCGAGATGAGAAGGAACATCACACTCACTTACAGACAGTGTTGGAGACCTTACGGAGGCACAAGCTATATGCAAAGTTTAGTAAGTGTGAGTTTTGGCTTCAAGAAGTATCATTCTTAGGTCATGTTATCTCAGGTGCAGGAGTGTCAGTGGATCCAGCAAAAATCGAAGCAGTCCTTAGTTGGGAACGACCGAAGAATGTGTCTGAGATCCGAAGCTTTCTTGGCTTAGCTGGTTATTACAGGCGGTTTGTGAAGGGATTTTCTCAGATTTCCTTCCCCTCACCCAACTAACCAAGAAAGAGATGCCATATGCTTGGTCAGAAGAATGTGAGAATAGCTTCCAGACTCTGAAGGAAAGGCTCACTATAGCTCCCATCTTGACAATTCCGTCGGGCCCAGACGGATTTACGGTTTACACCGATGCATCAAAGGAGGGTCTGGGTGCGGTTTTGATGCAACATGGTAAGGTTGTTGCATATGGATCTAGACAGTTGAAGCCCCATGAGAAAAATTACCCAACTCATGATATGGAACTGGCAGCAGTTATCTTTGCTCTTAAAATGTGGAGACATTATCTTTATGGTGTTGCTTTCGAAATCTTCATAGATCACAAGAGTCTCAAGCATTTTTTTGATCAGAAGGAGCTCTATATGAGGCGAAGGAGATGGCTGGAGCTGTTAAAGGATTACGAGTGCACCATCTCTTACCATCCTGGTAAGGCGAACGTGGTTGCTGATGCCCTTAGTCGTAGGCCTCATTCAAGTGAATCTCGTCCTCAGCTTAAAGCATGGGATCTTCTTACAGCTTTCAGTGATTGGCATCCATTTCAGAGTAGTCGAGAGACTGTCATAGTTCCATCCCTTTCTCATCCAGAGTTAGTTGAGCGAATCATCCAAGGGTAACATGAAGACCTGAGTATGCAGAGACTCAAGGAGAAGGCTATCGCAGGAACCTTAGTTGGCTTTTCTTATCAAGATGGTGTGCTACGAAATGGGAATCGGTTGTGTGTTCCAGCTGATGTACAATTGAGGGAAGAGATCATGCGTGAGGCACATAGTTCACGTTTGTCGATACATCCTGGTGGCACAAAGATGTATAAGGATTTGAAAAGGAATTTTGGTGGAAGCAAATGAGAAGGGATGTGGCCAAGTTTGTGGCAAAATGCCTGACGTATCAGCAAATTAAGGCTGAGCATAAGAGGCCACCTGGACTTTTGCAATCCCTTCCTATTCCTGAGTGGAAGTGGGAGGGTATATCTATGGATTTCGTGACAGGTCTTCCTAAGACCACTAGTAGTCATGATGCCATCTGGGTCGTGGTTGATAGGCTTACTAAATCAGCACATTTCATACTTGTGAGTATGGCATGCACTCCCTTATAGCTTGCAGTGGTCTTTATCAAGGAGATTGTTAGACTTCATGGGCTGCCGAAGCAGATTGTATCTGATCGTGATCCAAGATTCACTTCTCACTACTGGAGGGAATTCATGGGTTCTTTAGAAGTACAACTATGCCTCAGTTCTGCTTACCACCCTCAGACCGACGGACAATCTGAGAGGACAATTCAGACACTGGAGGATCTTCTTCGAGCATGTGTGCTGGAGTGGAAAGGGTCGTGGAAGGACCATTTACTGTTAGCAGAGTTTACGTATAATAACAGTTACCATGCCAGCATAGGTATGGCTCCTTTTGAAGCATTGTATGGAAGACGATGCTCTACACCTCTGAGTTGGCAGGAGATTGGACATAACCTTCTACATAAGGTAGAGTATTTGGAGGAGACTTCTAAGGCAATCAAGATAGCTCGGAAGAAATTGCTTACTGCACAGAGTAGGCAAAAGAGCTATAGCGATAGGCGACGCACTGATCTTAGCTTTAAAGTTGGAGATTTTGTCTTCTTGAGAGTTTCTCCCACAAAGGGAGTTCAACGATTTGGAGTGAAGGGAAAGTTAGCACCCCGGTTTGTCGGATCGTTCGAGATTCTCGACAAGATTGGTAAATTTACGTACATGATTGCTCTTCCTCCTCACCTTGCTGGTGTGCATGATGTTTTTCATATCTCCAACTTGAGAAAATATGTGCATGATCCATCGCATGTGATTAGTTATGATGACCTTCACGTGGATACTGACCTGAGTTACCCGGAGGAACCAGTTCGGATCATCGATCGTTCAGTGAAGAAGTTAAGGCACAAGGAGATACCTTTGGTGAAGATCCTTTGGCAACGACACAACTCCGAGGAGGCCACCTAGGAACCTGAGGCGGATATGCGACGGGACTACCCATACCTTTTTAAAGGTAATATATAAGCTACTTTCATCTTTTTTTAGGTTGTTATCTTTTACTCGATAGGATCCAACCTTTTAAGGTTGTTATGATTACACCTTTTGTGTCCTAAGTCTCGGGGACGAGACTGTTTTTAAGGTTGTTATGATGTAACACCCCGTAATTTTCGGATTTTTCTGAAACTTTAAAACCTATTCAATATTATACTCAAATGAAGCGTCTTGTCGCAAGCTTTCCAACGAGCCCAAAAACGCGAAATTCCGAGTCCGGATGTGGGAGATATGCCTGTTTTAGTGAAGAGGGGTCATGGTTTTTGAGGGAATTAAGGGTTACGGGTTTTGGTTAATTAATTTCGAATTAGGGTTGTTTTAGGGTTACTAAAACTAAGATTTTAATCCCCAACTATATAAAGACCCACACCCTTCATCTCCCCTCATTCCTACTCCTTTTCCAAACCATAATCCATCCTTTATTCCTCCCCAAGTCATTCTCTTATCTCTTTTCCATCTCCTTCTTCAGAGAATCAAGGAGAGAACGGTGTCACGACCGTTATCAAAAACTCTCGAAGTCTCGTTGACTCGCGACAAGAAGAAGACGAGGAAGGTCATCGCAAGGGAAAATCAACCCTCTCACCGGATTTGTGATCGGCTATCGAGCACGTGGATCAAAGACGTGCACGAGTATAGGTAATGGATCTTCAACCTCCTCTCGTAAATCGTCTCTTTTATGATTATGGAGAATATTGTTCTGGTGGATGCTATTTACTTTGATCCTATCCCACCCGGATTCCTCTTGCTGTTGGTATTCTCACCGTCTCTTCATGATTTTCCTGTGGGAGAGTATTAGTTTTTCTTGTATTATGAATTTTAGATATGGAGCTTATGAGCTGTGACATTAGGTTCGAGCATGGAATTAAAGATAAATGGAAAACACGCATGTTATTCAAATCCGAGTATAGATATAGTATATTTTGCATCATGAGGTGTCATGATTAGGGGAACATACTGGTATTCTTTTGTTCATGACATAGTCCTTTCTTTTGCTTTGCACTGAACATAAATATAGAGTATTCAAGGTACATTATATTAGTTGAATGCACACGAGTATAACTTAATAAAGTATAACTTGATAAAGTAGTTGGAGGTTTTATACGTGTGGTAGGAAATTAATCTAGACTATCTAATAGCTTAGAAATCATTTTTTTTGTTGCAACTTTCTGATAAATTCCATGACTAAATCGTCTACGTCATTATTTCTACATACTGTTTGGGAGACTAATTCTTTGGCTATATTTAGTTTGGGCCACCACATGTGAGGATCATACACGTACACCCTATTCTATTTTTAGCAACATCCATCTCTATCATGTTTCGCTATTCTTTAATTTTGTTTGTAAGAATTTTTTTTTTCAGTCAACGTTGATAAAATAAAAATCACATGATTGTTAATTCATGACCGACCAGTGATATCATTAACTCTCCAATTAATCTCACAACGACTACTTATAGATTTAGCATGGTCTTTTTCCATCATGCATCCAAACAACGTTGCTTTTATGTGTGGGGTTAGTGGCAGTTTTTGTGTGTTGAGAGGATAATACATAACACTTGATAATACGGATATTGGGATATTTGGTAGTTGGTGTTACAACACTTATCTTTCTGTGTGATATCTACTGGCAACAACATGTTTTTTTTCTTATGCCTCCCGGATGTCTAATGTGTTGGTCCATAAATTCAGCATTCTATTAATATAGATGAAAAATGATTTAAGTTAGTAATCGTGTTTTTTTATATAAAAAAAGAAGCCGTGTTTGCATGAGTTAGAATCTCAAGATATCCCATATACGAGAACACTAGAATGGTGTGCTGCAATATGGGAAAATTTTAAGTAGGCCTTGGCAAAAAGGCTAATGAAATGGTTAGTACATGAGGTTTTAAATGCAAATATGCTGGTAATTATTTAATCATACGGTTGTAGAATATCAAGAATAATTACTTCTAAATAAAGTGTAATAATGTGTAGTGGTTGGAAAGATAAATAGTACAAGGGGGTGCACACCCTTGTGCTCCGGTTGAGCCGACAGTGAGTCAACTCCACTCGAGGGGCATCATAGAGTGGTGTGATGGTATGCACTCTGGTGGAATTGAGGTAGATGCACATGTGCATTGTACCATACAGATCTGTTTTTGTGGCACTTACTAGGGAGGGAGCGAGACTCCTCTGGCAGACTCGATTGACAGAGTTGCAACTCATTGGGCATGTATGTCCGTCTTGAGTGTCAGAGTACTACCAGCTAGACTAACTGAAGGATCGCGCTTGCGCACAGGTTTTAGGTTGCACTAGGAGTGGAGTGTTGCAGGCTTCATTTCTAGTGCAAGCTTTCTCCTTTGATGAGCGAGTCCGGGAAGTAAATAAAAATATGGGTTCAGATATGTTAAAGAATTGGTGTTAATTGCGTGCTTGTTAAATACCTAGAATATAACTGATTGCATATTACCAGATTTTTTTTAAACTGTTCTCTTCTAAACTTGTTCAGTTACCGCAATTGCAATTCCTACCTATAATCTCTTAAATTATAATTTATTTTATCCTTACTGGGTCAATTGACTCACAAGTTACATTCTTTGGAAATCCAACAGGAAGTGTCGAGCAGGAGACATAGGCTCACATCTTTGGTGGTGCGTCTGCAGGACGTTGTTAAGGTCGAGGACTAGTTTCATAGTGGTTTCTGTTATCCTTCCCTTCTGTTTATTTATGATGTAATAAAGGAACTCTGAGGATTTATTGCTGCCCTTATATGGACTTTAGTTTTCAACGGAAACTCAGATTTTCTTCCCTATGTCCATATATTTGTATAGATGGTATATCATGCAAGTTGTTTATGATTATTGTTGGGTAATTTTGAGAATGAGTGTGTAGATGCGCTCCCGCCGAGGCGGGGCGCTTCACTTATTCACCTGGGGTGGTAAGTGCTATCCACTTCTGGGGTTTACTGTCATCGCTGAGTGAATGGAAACCATTTAATAGTAGTGTTGATATTATAACTATTCCTCGTTGATACAGACCAGAGATCTGGGATGGAATAAAGAAAGAACAGGAGGATGGCACAATCCTTAAAGATTTGAGACAACAACTTGAGAAGAATGGGATAGAGGGATTCGATATACAAGATGTGTTACATTATAACCATCACAGAGTTTGTGTACCAAACACACTGGAGTTGATGAAAGACATCTTGTATGAAGCACATTGCTCTAGATTATCTATTCATCCTAGAATTATGAAGATGTAAAAAGATCTTCGTCCACACTGTTGGTGGCCGGGAATGCAGAAGGATGTTGCTGAGTTTGTGAACTCATGTTTACCTACCAGCAGGTAAAGGCTTCCTATCAAAAGACACCAGGATAGTTGCAACATCTCCCTATTCACGAATGGAAATGAGAAAGTATTTCCATGGACTTCGTTACTTGATTACCTCAGACGATCAATGGTAAAAACAATGTATGAGTTATAATACATCGTCTGACCAAAGTAGCACACTTTATTCCAATAAGCTTATCTTCCACTCTAGACCAGCTTGCTGAGTTATATATTACACATGTGATCCATCTCCATGGCATTACAAAGGAGGAAGTTTCCGATCGAGATTCATGATTCACCTTACACTACTTGGAGAACTTCATGAAAGCCTTAGGCACACATCTATGCTTGAGCAGAACATAACAGTCACAAATAGATGGTTAATTAGAACGTACTATTCAGACTCTAGAGGATATGCTACGAGCATGGGCCTTAGAATAGAAGGGATCATGGATTAAACATTTCCGTCTTACAGAATTCACTTATAACAATAGTTACTATGCAAGTATTGGCATGGCACTGTTTGTAGAACTATATGGACATAGGTGTACTAGTCCTTTGTGTTGGCAAGATGGAGAGATAAATAACCTTTATGACTCAAATATACTCAAGGATACACGAGAAGCCATAGAGTTTGCTTAAAAAGACTAATAACTGTTTAGAGATCGAAAAAGCTATAGTGATAACCGGTGAAAAGACCTTGAGTTTGACATAGGTGACTTTGTATTCCTCAAAACATCACATGTCAAGGGAGTTCAGAGGTTTACCTTTCATGAGAAGTTGGCACCTAGGATCGTAGTTCCCTTTGAAATTATCTAGTGAGTTGTGAAAGTTGCATATAGACTTGCACTTCCTCCATATTTTTCAGCAATACATGATATTTTTCATGTACTAAATTTGAGAAAGTATATTAAGAATCCTGAGCATAAGATAAGTTATGATGATCTGCATGTTGAGCCAGCCTTGACATACCAAGAAATACCAGTGCAAACTAGATAGGGATATCAAGAAGTCGAGGAATAAAAAGGTCCCTCTATAGTTAAAGTATTATGGCAGAACCAAGAGTTTGAAGAAACCATATGAGACCCCGAGGCAAAAATGAGAGAGAAACATCCCTATTTATTTGAATGATAAGACTATGTATTGTGTATATCTTCAATGTAAATGAAACGATGTTCATTCTCTTTATGGTTATTATGGTTTCAATCCCCTTTAAGGTTGTTATGCATGCACTTCAAGTCTCGAGGATGAGACTTTCTTTAAGGTTTTTATAATTTTAAAGCCTTGTACTTGGTCATATCTCGGATCCTATATCATAAGATCCAGCTCGTCAAGAGGAAACCAAAGGAATTTATTTCATGTGAATCGGACTTTGTTTCAAATTGTTATGATTTTCTGAAGAAAGAGAAGTAAGAAGTTTTAAGATGTCATTAGCCCTTAATGATCATCATTAAGACTAATTAATCATGATTAAGGAAACTAATGATATATTAATGATTACTAATCACCATTAGCGAACACTAATCAGAGGTCAGCAAAAGTTAAGCGTAAGTCATGAAAAATCGTGATTAGTGAAAGTTAATCACGGTTAACACTAATTAAGAATCATTTGCGAATATAGAAGCTTCTAGAAGGCTCTAACTTTAGCCTTAAGTTTTAGATAAGATTTGACCAAAATCATGGGACAAAACCATGAGCCACTAACCGCTGTTAAAGGTTAAACTATGGTTTACTATCCATGGTTAGCAGTTTTCTTAAGCCTTAAATAGCCCCCCACCCATTCATTCTCTATGATTTCTACTATCACCACTACCCTGAAGGCTAGAGTTGAGAGGTTTGGAGGAGGAGAGGGAGGTGAGGAAGAAACGCTACCGAAGTGCTACCGAGAGGACGAGGAGGAGGAACACAATGCGGTCCTCTCCTAGTTGGCTTCGTGTAGGAGGTAAGTAAGCTCTAACTTGAGTTAGATTTTTGATTCATCTTCTTTTTCGATTCGTTTGGTGTTGTGGTTCGAGGAGAAATCTGAGCATAGCCTTTCTCGGGTGTGAGCAACTCGACCGCCAATGATCATATGAGTTCTTCGTATGACTCACTCACCCTTGATAAGAGTCTTGTCGATTTTGTAGTTATTATTGATTTTATGGTTGTTTGATGGAGGAGTCTGTATACCACCCTACTTATGTGGGAGAGACTGGGCCATCAATGAACTCTGCAATTCGTCACATGCTTCAATCACCTAAGATGCGTGGTGTCTACCGATTCTCCATCGTTTGCAGTTCTGATGCATTCTTTTTGTTTCATTGCTATTTTTTCTCTCGATGATTTTACTAAGGAAACTTTTTCCATTTTTATTTTGAAATATATCACGATATAAGGGAAAACTCTGTCAAAGTTTTCATAGAATAAAGGCATGATATAAGGGGAAATTCTATCGAAATTTTCATAGAAATATGTCATAATATAAGGGGCTCTACCGAAACTTTCCTAGAAATATCACCCTGTATAGAGGGAAGCAACGTTGAAATTACGAGAGAAAATTTGTTCTTAGTGTTCTTCATTCGTTCTTAACGTTCTTGGCACGTTCTTAGTGTTCTTGATACGAAAGTGAAGTTTGATCATTTTAAGAACCGTAAATCACCCTGTCTGAAAACAAATCACGATAAAATCCTGCATACATGAGAGAGGGCTCGATTAGGTAACGAAATCCTTCCTCTTGCGGTTGGGTTTTCAAGTTAAACTAGATAGAAATTTATGTTTATCATGCTCTGTATTTTGAAGAATACTCATATGCTTGTTTCATGATTTACTTTAAAATAATTGATAAGATAGAGTTGGCATAAGAAATCATCCTTGAAGTTTCTCTGATTTATGTGAAATATTACACTGATATTAGATGAAAATGGATATGACATAAATGTGATCTAGTTTCAATATGTGTTCTATCTTTTACAATAAGGATGACTTGGAGTAGATACTACAGGTCGGACATGCAACGTGTAGGTTTTTCAGAAGAACATCCGTATTGGCAGACCATACTTAGGTCGTACATGGTTGCTCTATTATGATAAGTGTACAAAAAATGAATGAATGATTTCTAATACGTGGTAATCGACTACCATTAGGCAGGTTGACTGACTGAAGATGTGGCCATGCCATGTGGAGGTACGGGTGGTTGGATAGCGACTGGGTCACGATAACATGTATTTTAAAGTTGCTAGTATATGTGATTAAATGTTACCCTGTGATTTTAAGCTACTGGGTCCTCGAGGCCGTGTGCTTCTTTGTTTGTTAGGTTGAGGGTTTGAAACCCTGGATAATAAAAGAAATGGAAACTGTCAAGGTATTATTGGAGGATTGGTTGAGGCGACGTGTGACGACATAAGCTCACCAGATCAGCGCAGTCTCCAATCCTAAAGTGTCCACAGCTTCAAAGTTCATGAGTGGTGAGGTAAATTCCCTGGACTAATCCTTGATGTGGAATATAAGGAATAAGACTTAAACTAATGAGAAGAAATGAAACTTTCTGGCATAATAAGTTTCGCTTAACTATACCACTTCTTTACTTTTCTCTTCTTCATTACTTAGTACTTGCTAATCTTTGTCCCATGATTTCTGAAAACCCAACCGACATCGGAGAGTCATCACATGGAAAATAGCCATCCAACCAGCCTCAGTAGCATTGCTATATAAGGTAATTGTTAATCTTCTTATGCATTTCCATTCCAACTAATGTACATGTAAAAGGTTATAGTGAGACAATGTACCATGTAAACTTTATTTTGTGAATGGAAAAAGGTTGAAATACTTCCTTATTAGTAATTTTAATTGCATCTGTTTTTTATGTTAGTTGTGATTGTTGAATAAATTATTGCTGAGTAACCAGATGTAGATATGGGAGGATCTGAAGACCCAGAAATGGGGTCATGATAGGTAAGGTTATCCTCTACAATCTTGGAAAGGTAGTCTATCGCTAGGAAAATGTGCTCGTATATGTGGATATTAGGGAATGAGCCCATACAGTTGTTGCCCTAGGTGTCAAATACATCACAGATGATCACTGGGCATTGCACCTTTGAGACCGATGGTCCCTCCCATTCTCTGATGTACTTGATACAAATTAATAAATACATATGCATCATGAGACATGCTCGTCCAATAGAAACCATATTGAGGCACTTTACATGCAGTCCTCCTCCCGGAGTGGTGTCCACCTACTTCCAATGTGTGGCAGTATGTAAGGACACTCTTGTATTCCTCCTGAGGAATACACATCCTGCAAACACAATCTGGTCCTTTGAAGATAAAGAACTGATCCTCCCAATGGTATTTCCTAGATTCTGACTCCAGTTGGTCAATGTTGTTCTTGGGCCAATCTCGGGGAACTTTCTTGGAAATCAAGAAGTTCACCATGTTGGCATACCATGTAAGAAAGCCAACAGAATAGTTTGACTTGTTAGGGAAGGAGTCTCTAATGTGGTCTAGCTCATGGGAATCTCTAATGGGGTCTAGCTCATGGGAATGCTGCAGCTCTATGCAGGATAAGTGGTCATCCACTACATTCTTAGCTCCCAATTTGTCCTTGATCTGCAAATCAAATTCTCAGGGTAACATAGTCCACCTAAGAAGATGTGCCCTCACGTCCTTGTTTTCCATTAAGTACTTGATGGCTGAATGATCAATAAAAATGATTACCTTGGATCCCAATAGATAAGATCTAAATTTATCCAAGGTGAACACTATAGCAAGCATCTTCTTCTCAGTAACGATGTTGTTCCTCTATGCTTGATCTAGGACCATGCTTGTGTAATGTACGAGTGGGAGTCCTCTCCCCTATGCTAACACGACTCCGACTGCAAAATCTAAAGCGTCGGTCATGATTTCAATGGGAAGAGACCAATCTAGGGAATGTAGGATGGGAGCATTCATGATATTCCTCTTTAACAACTAGAAGGTTTCTAGATACTTGTGATCTACAAGGAACTCCATGTACTTACCTAGGGGCTCATTCAACGGTCGGGAAATCTTTGAAAAGTCCTTATTGAATCTCCTATAAAGTACGACATGCTCAAGGAATGATCTCAATTTCTTGATGTTGGTTGGTGGTTGAAGTTTCATAATCAAATCTTCCTAGGTAGGGTCAACCTCCATTCATCTCTTGGAGAGGACGTGCCCCAACACAATGCCCTTTGTAACCATGAAAAGGCTCTTTTCATAGGAGAGCACCCGATTCACCTCACTACTATGTTCGAGGACTCAGTCCATGAGAGAAAGACATGCATCAAAAGAATCACAATGGATCGAGAAGTCGTCCATAATGACCTCCAGGAAGTCGTCTACTATATCAACAAATACCATGATCATGCACCTCTAGAAGGTACAGAGTGCACTGCATAACCCAAATGGCATGTGCCTGAATGCATAGGTACTAAGGGGACATGTAAAGATGATCTTCTCCTGGTCCTCAAGAGTGATGGCTACCTGATTGTAGCATGAATTCCCATCCAAGAAACAAAAGAATTCCTTCATCGCAAGCCTCTCCAAAATCTGATCAATAAATGGAAGGGAGAAGTGATCTTTCTTCGTCACGGCATTCAGGATTCTGTAATCCACACATCGTACTACGACATGGGCACTCGTATCACGATCTCCTCTTTGTACTCGTTGGTGACAGTTTGAATGCCGACTTCTTCGGGACTACATGAAGGGGTGCCTGATAAATCCCATATTTATCTACATTATTCTATATTATTATCTCTCTAGCTTAAGAAAACCAATAAAATTCATAATTAATATTATTAATTAATTAATTTGGTGTTGTGAATAAATGCCTATAATTATTCTACATTAATATGCTTATTATTGTGTTATTATTTTATGTATTTATTATTTACTGAAATCCAGTAAATATTAGAATAATATCGTATATATTTATTTTAACCTAGTTAATAAAAAATCCAAAAAATAAGAAAATAAAATAAAATAAGATAATTTAATTTATTAAATTGTTTGTAAAAATATTTTTTGTATATAGATGATTTATTTTCTCTTTGAGTTCCACATAAAAGTGTAGATCTCATCCAGATCTATAACTTTCATGTTGAACATTTTTCTAACCCCTTTTCTTTTTATTTATTTTTATACTAGTTTTTGTATTTATCTGAATTCTTATTGGGCTACGTCATGCCTTCTGGATGCACCATGTGCCCCCTCTTCATTTCATTCTGACTTGCTCTGGGTCATTGGATCATCAGATCCAATATCTAAAAGTCATCTTCCACCTCCAGACTTGCCCTCTGAAATGACACATCTCTTTGCGCTCGTTCCTCTTATCCAGTTTTTCTTGTCAACCTCCGACAACTAACCTTCCAACTCCCGATGTCTATCCCTTCCTTGATCATTGGTCACCTTCGCACAACCTCCATATACCTCTCCTTTCTCATGTGATTCTTCCAATAGGTAGTTGAAACACCCTCTCCACCACATGATCTGTCATACTCCTCTTCTCAAAACCCTTCTTTGACCACTTTTAACCACATCCTCCACTCCTAAGAGCTTCCCCTAGCCACACTAATCCTCAATGGCAGAGAGAGGGGCTTGTGAGTGGCGATGGAGGGAGCTTGACAGCGTGATCCTTGATCTTCAGTGACAAAGTTGCAATACGACAAGTGGCTTCTTGAGCTCATACACTATAGCCTCAGAGTCTGATGCGATGAACTGAAGCATAAGCTTCACTCCAGGCCTTTTTTCCACATTTGTCTTCTTCATTTCATTCCAGATAAGATATCTGATCATTCTTTTCTTTATGGTTCTTCAGGTTTTCACTAGTGTTATGTTATCTCTCTCATATATCTAAGACATAGAATCGACTATGTAGTCTTCCTCAATCCACACATATTATCCTCTGTAAGCTATCGAATTCTTCATCATCGTGACCACACGATTCTTTCCTTCTTATGAAGAAGAAGGACCCAACATGGGCTTCTTCTTCCATTCACGATCATCCCTTCATTCCATCCCTTAAATACCCTAAAAGATTTGCAGAACCTTGGGATTTGTTTCTCTAACTTTTGCAGGTGACATCAAGCCTTGAATAATCGGAATTTCTGATGAGCTCCGATCTTGACAATACTCACCAGAGTCACTTCGTCGAGAGGGACTTCTAGCACGAGTCTAATCATCTGCACATCTTCTTCTCCTTCGCCATGATTCCAGGAAGGTTTCACAATCTTCAAACCTAACGGAGATACTAAGAGGAGGAGAATGAGTCCCGAGCCTCAGTTTGACCATGTGTAACACATGCGTTTGAGTAGAAATTGTAGAAAAGCCCAAATATTCTTCAGAATCGTAGACATGTCCCCACACTTTGGAAGAATTGCATAAATACCTTAGCGGGTTTATGTATTTGCGTTTTAGTCCATTTTGGACTCATTTGCAATAAAATAAAGTACGTTCCTTCTCATTTATGCCCAAGTGGTGTTTTGTCAATAACTTGTGAACCTTAAATCCGATTTGAATGAAATTGGTGTCGTTGGAAAGATTGTTTCATGCTCTTTAATTTAGCAAATTGGGATTTTGATCTATATTTCATGCATTGAATTTTAGAGTAATAATTGTGGTCTATTCTGCCTTATTAAATATTTAAAATGAAAGTGTACTTAGGTTGACATGGCTCCGATTGACACTGAGTTATCATCAATTAATTCAATTTCAATCACAAGTATTTAGTTTATTTAATCAAGATCATAATTTGTGTTATATGTCCTTGTGTATTCATTTTAAGAGTCTTTTTCATATTTAATAAATGCATAAAAAATTGCATTGAGATTGTCCTAGGAGCTAGAAATCACTGAAATAACTAATTAGCATCTAAGTTTGATTAAATATTTTCTTGCGTCCCTGTACTCGACCCTGAACTTACCCATGTATAAATTAAAACTGAGAACTCTTCATGGAGATCTTCTCTCTGTTCTATTGATTGTCAATTGGCCCGTGCTACGACGAGAGCATTTTGTTATTGTCTTTTGACGATTCATCAAATGGTGTCATTGGCGAGGATGCGACACATTATTTGAATATATTTAGTGTTGATTATTTAGTGATTTTTAGAGCATCTTGGTTAAGTTCTTATTGTATTGTTGATTATTTATTTTGTTTTTATTTCATGTGATTTGTAGCTATTTTGATTTGCTAAATTATTCTGAGATTATTTTTGACACTTGTATGGTTTTATGGTAGGGATCGTAGAGCTGACGACACCCGAAGGACCGCGACGGCGAGGAGCTTGGAGTTCCAACTGAAGAAACCGCATGTCCATTCTCCTCAGAAGATTTTTAGCTAAATTAAATAACATTGTTGTGTACCTTATTGTCTAGTATTTATTTAAGTAATTTGTTAGTTAATTAATTTGCAATTAATTGCCCTATTTACAACAATTTTCGATCGAGTTCTCACGTATGTAAAAAAAGGACTCTTTTATTTTTATTATTTATGAGATTGTGTCAAGAATGATTCTCGACTTGAGTGGCAATCTAGGTCAAGGCACTACGCCCCAAATAGACATATCTTAGGTCCTTTTTGATAGATCTATTTCGTAACTTAGTATACACGCCACTTGATCTCATAAGATCCACAATTGCAAAAATCTTAGAGATTCATTGATACACACGTAAATTACGTTCTATCTAGTCTAATTTAATTGAATTCTTCATCGCTAATAGAACTCCTGTTTAGGTGCAGTTTTTCTCGACTTACATCATATGGTGCAATTTTTACAAATTTAGTCTTGCGTCCACATGGAGATTGTCAAGAATCACTGTAAGTATTCCTAAACGACTACATTCATCATCGTTTTTTGATTGCATTTTTTTCCCTTTTTTCTCCCTCAATTTTTAGCCAACCTAAGGAAAAAGGAAAAAAGGGATTGTACGATTAGGCGATTTTTTGGTCACCTAAAGTCAAGTGATAACCAACATTAAAATTGGTACTGAATTATGCAAGTTGACCTAAATAATTTGGAATAAAATCTACGGGCAGGAAATCCTCATTGTATGTAGGTACTTACCTCCAGACAGAGTGGGTGAGGATAGATCTCTAAGGTTAGAGCCCAAAACCCTAGTCTTCCACCCTAAGACTCTTACAGATTTTGGAAGGTGTAAGTGGTTGCCTCCGACCTTAGAAATACATTTTGGTTGTCTGCACCTATAAGTTCCTTTTGGGGTGTGATATTGAACCTGACAACCCATGAAGATCACTCCATTGATTGAGGACTTATAGGACTTCAACTAGGTGTAGTAGGAGACTCCCTGTGTGCTTGGACAAGATTGTTTGAATCACCAATTTAAAATTACCAAGATAAATATAAGCCAAACTCTTACAACCTTCAAGTGTCGAGTTGGTGAATCAATTCAAGGGTTTGTTTGCATTGTATTGTGTGAGTAATTCCACACATTTACGTGCACAATAGTTACTAGGTTCTTTCTTGAATCGAGCGTGCTCATATTTTCATAACCTCCTTGATATAGAAGATGGATAATTGATCAGAATTTGGTTTAGACTTCACAAACCTTTCATTGAACCATACAATTATCACGTCTTCCAAGGTCCAACCACCTCCTTCCCATGGACCTTTTCGGATCCGAAAAACTCTTGTTTCGATCTGGTGTATAATGATTCATTCTTAGGGAGCAGTTACATCCCAACTGATCCCTTTCTTTCTTTTCTTCTCACTGAGGAAGACCATTACCTTGGTGAGATTGATTCGATTTCCATGTCTTCGTCAAGATCTCACTCCAATACTCTTTTTGATGAAGGTTTAGAAGATTCATTCACGATGCTTCCTAAGAAACAAAATAGAGAGGAGGAAGAGTGAGAAGACCCAGTGCAAATGGTAATGGCTAGGTTAGCAGTCTCTGAACATAATGCAACATTGATGAGAGCGCAGATTGGCTAGTTGAATTTGGGAATAGATGCACCATTGGACGTGACATACAACCCTATACAATACCAAATGACCAACTGGTTGAGTCTAGTCGAGCCAAAAGTTGAGTATGAGTTGAAGCCACAATTTTTGAGTTTGCTGCCTCATTTTCACATGAATGCGCACGAGGAGCCATATGCATTCTTCAAGGACTTTGAGTTGGTCTGCTCTAACCTTAAGCATCTTAGGGTTAGCCAAGACTACATTAGGCTCAAAGTCCTTTCTTTTGCCTTGAAGGATAAGGTGGATTATCAGACTAAGAACCTAGGGGTAGTTGTAATGTTTAGTTCAAGGACATCTTTTTGAAGAAGTTCTACCCTTTGAGTAGAACTAACTTGATGCGCTCATGCATCACGAGTTTCTCCCAACTTCCCAATGAAGTATTCTGTGATACATAGGATAGATTCAAAGATGTCTTGCAGAATTGTCCTTATCATGATTTAGATCTATCCGTCCTAGTCCAGTCAATGTTTTGTGGTCTTAACCCTGAGGTGCAGGGTTTGGTTAGTGTTGCTTGTGGAGGTAGCTACACTTCAAATTTGTGGACACTGTTTAGAAGGTGTTCGAGTAGATGGCTGAGACGAGCTGAACACAAACCACTAACAGAGCTCAGATAGACCCATGCCACTCTCACCTAGAGGGGGAGAGAGGGATACAATAGATCCTTTTGGCATGGGCTTAATAACATGCAAATTAACAGTTGTAGAAAGGATCGATAGGAGGATGGATGATTTGGACATCAACTTATCCAAACTACCAAAGTAGATGGTAGAGCTTGCTGAAAAGGTATCCAAGATCAGGATACCTGCCATGACTGCATCTGCTGCTCCCGTATATCATGTTCATAACTTCAGGGACAACAGGTGTTAGGGACACTCTAGCCTTGGGTAGATGATCAGACTCTTACCCATTCGTGTCAGCAGTAACCACCGTCTGTAGATACAATTACTGAGCTATCTTCCCAGGTGTGGGAGGTAAATGGTGTGTGGTACATCAATGACCCTGTCAGGAAAGGGAGTTCAAAAGATCACTTCTCTTACCAACGCCCCCTGACTTTCTACAACACATCATTTACTCCTACACCTCTTCCAGCACCACGGAGCTTTGGAGCCTATTCTTCTCAAGCACCGAGGCAGTAGCAACAACAACAGTACGTATGCCAGCAGATGTACTAACAGGGCCAGTAGGGCCCCCATTTACAACATCATTCCCAGTAGCAATACCATGGTCATCAGGGCCAGTCTTCATGTTCATCTTTCCCCTTTTCACATCAGTAGTTGTCATATCCAGTCCCATAAATTTCTAATGGTAGATTCTTGATGAGTTACATTATGTTGAGGCATATTTTCAAGGGTTTAAGTATCTGATTTTTACGTCGGATAGTCGCTAAGAACCCAGAAAAACACACTTCAAACAAATAAATTACCGGACTTAGCTATATTATGCACACGGCAAAGTATAGGTTAAGTCAGGGTCGAATCCACAGGGATAGGAAGATTCTACACTTTATTTTGCAAGTAAAAAAACTTTATAGATTGATGAGTTTGTTGCAAATTGTTTGAATAACAAAAATTGAAATGAAAGTTGGAGACAATAGTGCAGGTCGGCAAGTGCTGATCAATCACCTTCTATGCAGCAACTTCCAATTGGACTTGTACGCATGCGAGTTGGATGTAATTACAACTGCAAATCGAGCTTGAACCTTGTGTCACGTCTTAGTTCTCCAAGAGTCGAGGATAGTCACCTTTAGATATGGATCACCACGATAGTCTTGACAAATAGCTACACGAAAGAGAAGATAAAAAAATAAGATGGATATAAAAATGTAAAGTAATAAAATAAAGGAGAGATAAAAATATGGTGGTTGACAGCTTGGGAGGAAGCCTCTGGAGTCAGATTCGCAGAGGGGCCGAGAAAATGATGGTTGGCGGACGTCTATGGTGTTGGATGATTTTTGACGGCACTCGTGGTGGAGCCTCAGGAGTCAGATTCACTAAGGGTCCAAATGCACAAGTCTATGAAATTACTTCGATGCTTCACGATAATAAAATGGATTGCTAATTATGGTGGTGAACTTTTGTTGGATGACGGAATAGATTGGAATGGAAGTGATTGGCCAATTCAATAATGGTAATTGCGAATTTTACGATAGTAATGGTATGATGATTCCCTCCTCCCCAAAGTCCCATCCCATGTGTTATTTATACACAATTACACATCGTCTTTCCACAATATGTTGTATCCCTCCAATCTCTCCATTTAAGACATCAAGGCCATGGCACCTTTTCACATTAATGTAGAAGCTTTCATGCCTATTCACCATAACGTAGGTACCTTTTCACCACCGCATAGGTGCCTTCATCATAATGGTGATGCACGCCATACCTTTCTCTCTTTCTATCCATACATTGGCCAATAATTTTCTAGCAACATGTTGGCTTATTTAATTATTACAATGCATGGTACAAGTGATTCTCGTACATAGTGTATTGTTTCCGTAATTGACGTTCTTACCTCAATTTTACACAGCTGCATACACGGAACAAAATTGATGGCATTGGTGCCCCCTTCTCCATAATTGCTATTACATCCTTTGGTCATCCCAATATTTCCAACAGCCATTAATCAAATCTGTATTTTACTCATGCCAATGGATATGTTAATAATGGCTTCAATTTCTGTAGAATAGTTTATAGAGAATGGGATTAGGGTTGAGCATTGGGCCGGGCCAGCCCGACCCGGTCCGAAACCCGGCCCATGTAGCCCGGCCCGAACCCGAGCCCACAAAGAATTGGGCCGGGCTTTGGGCCTTAATTCAAGCCCAAATGTATATTCGGGCCGGGTTCGGGCTTGATAGGGCCCAAACCCGAAAGCCCGATAACCCGACCCGATAGCTAGGCCCGTTTCAAGGGCCCATACTGCCCGACCCATTAGCTTGACCCATTACTTATGCATATGAGTGATAATAGAATTTAGATGGATATTAAATTCTAAACATATTAATTTAGTAAAGTTAACAACCATCATTGTTATATATACCATCATGATAATAATTTACCATGTTAACAAACATATATTATAAACAATTATATTACATTGGTAATATATTTGTCATGTTTAGAGCATGTTATTGTACATAGCCAATTAGTATCATGAACATGATTCCTTAATATTATCAATGTGTAAAACATATTTGCATGTGTAAAGAATACTCATTTTTATTGGGGATGGGTGGTGTATTTGTAAGATAAAAACAAGCTCAATATGTCCCGGAGTTTCAATTTGGGCCGGCCCGGCCCGAACCCGGCCCATAATGTTTGGGCCGGGCTTGGGCTTGGGCCTAGATTTTGAAAAATGAAACGGGCCTAGGCCCGGCCCGTTAGCCCGTATACTAAAATGGGCTTGGGCCGGGCCAAGCCGAACCCGGCCCGGACCCGGCCCATGCTCAACCCTAAATGGGACCACAAATTGATTTCTTTAGGGATATTAGGTTTGCACTAAGTGATATCTTGGAGTGTAATTCACTATTTATAGTATTCTAAAAAAGCATAATAGTATTGACCTTTGCTAAGAGATTATCCATATATGAGGATGCTCATAGTGTTTGTTCTCCTTAGATCTAGATGAACGTACTGGGCTTATACAAAGTTTATTATTACAACTTTGCCTTCCCCAAAGCATTGACTGTGCATGTACACATTATTATTGATGCTTTAAGTATTATGCAATGATGGTACTAACACTTATATCAAGAGTAAATCGAGAATATCTTGCAATTTACTCAAGTGTTCCTAAATACTTTCTTAATTTATCACATTCTTCTCTCTTGATTAGTGTGCAAATAAATATTAATATGTGGCTACCCATGTGATTGGATTGACTAATCAAGCGAACTGGTATGCATAATGCATGTAATACCATTCTCTAAAATAATTATGCATCATAGAATATATGATTTTTCTAATGGAACGGGTTGGTATTGAAATAGTTATATAATGAATCTAAGATTCAACATACTCCCATGCTTATGATTTGCTAGTCCCTAGCAAAAGTTTTGCAAAGAAGAATCTTCGACATATAGGTTGACCGTAGCCTTTGAGGGTTATATTAGAAAAATACCCTTTATTTGATAGAGCTTGAGATTAGAAGTGAATCTCTTCCGACAATGCTTAGTCATCTCAAGTGTCCTTAAGACATGACTTAGTGTACAGGCTCGCTCGATTCGGATAAAGTGATATCTAGCATCAATAATGTCATAAGCCCTGTGGATATACTCAAGTGCCCCAATGTACCGAATCGACCAAGTTTTTGTCATCCACAAACCTCTAGCTCTGATATACTATGCCAGGAAGTGCCTGAGACGGGGGCTCAAGGTATTATTAGAAGCTCCAACTTCATAATTAATTTAACACTCAACCCAACTTCCTCCAACTGGCCAACAAGAAAAATAATGGGTTAATTTGTGGAGTATTTAGGTTAAGGCTTATTTGGTGGAGATGGCTTTACTTAGATTTAAATTTATAGAGAGACATGAGTGAGATCTAATATTTGACAATATTGATCATTCTAAGATATTTTTGAAGAAGAGGAAGATATAGATGGCATATGATGGTCATGAGAAAGAATTTTCGCACAATAGTTCTCCTGGTTTCTTCTTCTTCATTTCTTTTTTTCTCTTTTTTTTGCAATATTTTTTTTGCTATACTTCTTTTTTTGCAGTACTTCTCTCTCTCTTTTTTTCTTTCTTCTCTCTTTTTTTGTAATATCTCTATTCACTTTTCAAGAGAACCACTATGCTTTAATACTTTGACTTGGAAACATAAAATGATATGTATTTTGTTGTATATGGAGAATAGAATCTTGAAGATTATTTTTCTTTTGATGCATAATAGAAGAAGATGGGGAAAATTCGAATGAAAAGAAACAAGATGGATTATTAATGGAAGACTTTTAAAGAAGTGGTGGACTTGAAGAAGTATGTAGAAAGGCAAGCAAGAGGCTGGTGTATGAAGGTAGCAAGTGTGTACAATAATGAGCAATTGCTTGACCTGTTGGGAACACTCCCTTACATTTTATGGTGGACCCTCTTCCTCGCATATATTTGATGGAAATACTCCCTACTCCTTTACTCCATGTTAAGCTCAACATCTCACAAACTCTAAGCACAACCATTGTCAGACTCCCTTAGCCTTTTGTATGTCAAGCTAGCATTGTAGTACAAAGCTCCTGATCTTTTCGGTATATAATGTTTAAGTACATTATTGAAGCTAAGTGTTAAAAATGGAATCGAGGCTAAGTCCCTTGATTTTTAATGCAAGAGTACAAAAGAGAGATACAGGCATTGTAAGCTCTAAATCACTTCAAATCTCACTGCATGTGGTGCTTAAAGATGAGGCTATTATTCTCCCTATATGTAAACTTAGAGAGTTGATGCAACTAGGTATAGAAATGTGATGCAATATGCATGAAAAATACAATTTTTTGGTGGCCCACATGCTTAAGATTTTCCATGCCCTCATGGTAAATATGCAGTAAACTAGATAATGGATGATGTATGAGATGAGATGCGCAATGAACAAAGAAATGAGTGGGTCATGAGGGGTTTTGCAGAACATGGGTTTCTGAAATAGACATTGATTTTTCAGATTCAATGACAGGTTTGAGGTGTTGTCCATTCACTCAAAGGGTGGTAGATGTTTTAGAATCGGCTATTTCAACAGACCCATTATTAGAAACTTGTGTGATAATGTATGGACCTTTCCATTTTGACCTAAGCATTCCTGGAAAGAGCTTTAGCTTTGCATCAAAAACCCATACTTTTTGACCAATGAATAAGGTTTTGTGGGAAATGTTGGCATCATGCCAAATTTTAACCTTTTCTTTATAAATAAGGTTGTTATCATATGCTTAGCAGCGAAGCTCAGTTAAATCATTGAGGTCAAGTAGTCGATTCTGGCCGGCCTGGGCTAAATCAAGGTTACATATTTTTATAGCCCATAGTGATCTATGGTGGATCTCGACTGGTAGATGACATGGTTGCCATAAACGATGTGATATAGACTCATCCCTAGAGGAGCCCTATAGGCAGTGCGATAGGCCCATAATACTGTATTAAGGTGTTGAGACCAATCTTTGTGATCAGAACGAACATTTTTTTGTAGAATGGTTTTTATTTCTCGATTAGAGACCTCAGCTAAGCCATTAGTTTGGGGATTATAAGAGGTAGAAACTCAATGTTCAATTTCATTATTCTTCATTAGTTTTCGCACCGAGTTATTAAGGAAATGCGAACACCCATCACTTATAATGACCTTAGGTATGCCGAAGCGAGCAAATAAATCATTCAAGAACTTGATCACTGTCGCACTATCGGCAACACGAGTGGGGATGGCTTCGACCCATCTAGAGACATAGTCGACTGCGAGAAGGATATACATGTACCCATTGGATTGAGTGAAGGGACCCATGAAGTCAATGCCCCATGTGTCAAAATTTTCAAATACATGGATAGGATTTAGAGGCATCATGTCTATTTTTGTCATAGTCCCTGTAGTTTGATAGGCAGGGCATGATTTAACAAAATCATGTGCATCTTTAAATAACATGGGCTAGAAAAAATCACATTGGAGTACTTTTGCAGTTGTACGTTTTCCAGAGTGATGTCCACCACACCCAAAAGTGTGGCAATGAGATAGGAAACTTGAAAATTTAGAATCAGGTATACAACGTCTCCGTATACAGACAGTCCCTTCCCTAAATAATAAAGGATCTTTCCAATGATAGTATCAGGAATCAGCTATGAATCGATCTCATTTTGCCTTGGGCCAATCCTCAGGAATTCGAGATGTGACTAAGTACTTTACCATATCAACAAACCATGATAGTTGTGATATTGCAAGAATGGACTCATCAGAAATGATTCTGATATAGGAATGAGTTGGTCGGTTTGTTTGGTTTCAGAGTCATGGAGTCTGTATAGATGGTTGGTGACAATATTTTATGCTCCCTCCATATCTTTGATTTCAATGTCAAATTCTTGTAGCAAGAGTATCCATCTAATCAATTGTGGTTTGGAATCTCTCTTGGAGAGTAGGCGGCGTAGTGCGGTGTGGTCAGTGTAAACAACCACATGTGAACCCAGTAGGTACGACCTAAATTCTTCAAGTGCAAAGACAACTGCTAACAGTGCTTTTTCAATGACTGTGTAATTTTTTTGTGCATCATCAAGTGTTCTGCTAGCGTAATGGATGGCAAATGGTTTACCATCTTTCCTTTGGCCTAGTACAACCCCTACTACATAATCTGAGGCATCACACATTATTTCAATGTCTAAGGTCCAATCAGGGGATTGTAAAATTGGTGTTTCGGTGATAGTCCTTTTTAATGCCTCAAAGGATCTGAGGGCATCTTCAGAAAATTCAAAAGCTCGATCCTTTGAGAGTAACTCAGTAAGAGGTTTAGCAACTTTTGAAAAATCCTTTATGAATCTTCTATAGAAGCCAACATGTCCTAAAAATGATCGAACACCTTTGAGTTATGTAGGTGGGGAGAGGTGAGTTATAGTCTCAATTTTCGATGAGTTCACCTCAATGCATTTTTCCAATACCCAATCAAGAAATCCAAGGCACTCATCGAAGGAATCACCGAATACAGAGAAATCGTCCATAAATACTTCCATAAAATCTCCCACCATATCGGCGAATATGGCTAGCATACATCGTTGGAAGGTAGCCGGCACATTACACAACCCAAAGGGCATCCGGCAAAAAGCAAATGTACCGTAAGGACATGTAAATTTTATTTTCTCTTAGTCTTCAGGTGCAATGGCAACCTGATTATAACCTGAATAGCCATCGAGAAAACAAAAATATTCCCTCCCTACGAGTCTTTCGACAATTTAATCTATGAATAGGAGGGGAAAGTGGTCCTTCTTCCTGGCGATTTTTAATTTTCTGTAATCAACACAAACCCTCCACAAAGTGGTTGTAAGAGTGGGGATCTCTTTACCCTGATCATTGGTGACTGTAGTAAGGCCAGCATTTTTTGGTACAACTTGTAAAGGGCTGACCCATCGACTATCTGATATTGGGTAGATGATCCCTGCATCTAACCATTTGCATATTTTCTTTTTGACTACTTCTCGTAGATTTGGATTTAGTCTTCTTTGCATTGTCTTCCAAATAAATATAGTGGGTACATAAGGACATACTTATTCCCCAAAGATCAGATATTGTCCAACAAATTACCCGTGAATTCTTTCTCAAAACCTCCATTAATTTATTTTCTTGATCTATTTCCAAGTGGGCATTGATTATTATCGGGTATGCCTGATTTTCTTTATTTAAAAATACATATTTTAGGTCCCTGGGTAAAGGTTTTAATTCAACTATTGGGGGTAGGATTTGTCTCTTGTGAATATTTTATTGAATTTATGGGGTGGGTGGGTGAGGTGAATGTAAGATTTTCCTCATTATTATGAAGTACTTCAAAAATAGGAGGCTCTAACATGGGCATAATCATTTCCGAGACATGAGAAATTAAAGCATCGAGTTCATCCCATGCTTGGTCTAGTTCTAAGATATTTGAATCTGTCAATGGTTCGTAAGGTTCAGTCTTGATGGAATCAAGGGCTTCAGCCACTATAGCATGTTGTCTTTCAAATAAATTACCATTTGAAGTCAAAGTCACCTCAAGAGGGTCCCTAGCGAGGTTCAAGGGAGTTAAATCTTCTATGATTTATTTAATTGTTGAACATTCTTCGATCTATCCATAATCCTCAGTATCATGTTCTTGAGATGTGGGGGTTGATAACACCAAAAACCCACTAAGACCCGGGTGAAGGTAATGGAACAAGGGTCGTTGCGACCCGGATCTCAGAGAAGGTGTGTATCAAGAAAAATAGACCACTACGAGAAATAAAATCAATCAAAAATGCGAAAGCGGTCTCGCTATGTGATTAACCTGGTATAGCCCCCAGGGTCGAACACAAGGAGCACGGATTGGCTAGAAGCCTACGAAGTAGTGAAAATCAAATAAAATGAAATAAAAGTGATTTTTAGTGGTTTTTGTTAATTTTTATATTTTTTTGGATTTTCAAAAGATAAAGAAAATAAAAGAAAGTAAATACAAGCCAACTTCAACAATTTATTTATCACACCAAAAATCAAGCAAAAATTTAAGGAAAAATTGTTTTTATGTTTTTTAAGTTTTTAAGTGTTTTTGGTGATTTTTTGGGATTTTTCTAACGGGTAAATTATTTTCTAAAAATCAAACAGTGCTAAACAGGAGGGGTACTGTCCAGCAAGGCTTGAAACTCAAAAATAAAATATCTAAAGTCTCACTAAGCCCTGGAGGTAATTTTCCTGTATACTAGATAGAATAAGGAAAATTTAGGCACCCTAATTATTGTTTTTGGATTTTTAATTTATTTATTATAATTTTTATGGGTTTTTAGGGGTTTTGCAATTTTTAGAGTTTTTAGGTGATGAAAAATAGCCAAACTCGGCTGGAAAATCAAACAGCAAGCAAACAACAATGTCTAAATTTTTTAGAATTTTTAAAGATGTTTTTATATTTTTTTGGTATTTTTAAACCTAGACAGTAGCTAAAAAGTAGGTTTTTGAATTTTTAAAAATACTAAATGAAAATAAAAATGTCCTCAAAAATCACAGAAATTCCTACACCATGGCAGGAGCCACGTGTCAAAATCTCATTGGATTTGGAGGTTGTTTGATATTTTATTCAAAAATAACAAGGGGGCACTGTGCACAAGGACCAATGTGCAAATACCCGAGATTCTGGGGGCACTGGTGCAAATTACCCAGCAAGTCACGCGCGTGGCGCGTGGCTGGGGCACACAGAGACCAAATGGTAATAAAAACCAAGTCTGAGGGCCTTTTGATAACTCGTATCAAAAGCCCAGGGACTCGGTTACAAAAAGCCCACTAAAATTCGCACATGTCAATAGAAACGCTCACAGGGGCATAAATGCAATTACTCAAAAATATTCATTCATTCCGTAACAACCCAGATCTACAGGACAAAAGATGTAAAAAGCCCAAAGCTACACGTGACGACGCACGTGGTCACATACAAACAGGGGCATACATGCAATTAACAACAACCACAAGGTCCACAGTGCAAATAACCCTACGTAAATAAAGTTTTAAAACTATTTACAGGACTGGAAATAAAATGAAAAACTAAGAGGGGGTCCTAAGATATTTACCCCTTTATTGGTCGACGGCCAGATGCGCGCCACGTGGGTGATCGGACGGCTGGGAATGGATGGCGCTTTACTCCTTCAGCTCTTGGGCTCAATCGACGGTGGAGAGAGGGGACACGTGGACGATCAAACGGTGCTGGGCTTCGGTGCCTCTCTCCTCTGGTGCAACGGTCCTGATGAGTCCCTCGGGTCGATCAACGACTGCGGCTCCTCGAAAGATGGACGGCTGAGATTAGAACTGGAGCTGAGGCTTCATCGGAGGGCTCTGGAGGATGGTGAAAGAACTCGACGCCGGCGAACTTCGCCGGCCTCCTGCGTGCGCTACACTCCTCCTCAGCTGCTGCTGGATATCGGAACAGGTTCCCGGTGAAGGCCCGCAGCTGATGGTGTTGGCCGATGGCCCAGCCGAACCCTGGAGGGGCTCCGGCGAGGCTGGCGGCGCGAAGCTCCGGTCTGGGATGTAAGGGGGGCTCAGACACCTCCCTTTGGACCTGCAAAGCAACCAGAAAGCTTCGCGGGTCGAGGGCAAAGTGCCTCGACCCAAAGAAGCGGGGTGATGGTGAACGGTGCGGTGGGGCGAAGGAGCTCCGGCGATGGGTAGACGGTGGAGCTTGACTCCCAGCTCCGGGGCGAGCTGGGTTGAACGAGTGGGCGTAGAAAGTGCGTGGGGAAACGGCGGAGGTGATGGGGTGCTCCGATGATCGAAATAATACGCAGGATGGTCGGAATCAGGGAAGCACGGCGAACGGTCGATTTGGGGGTAACTCGAAATTAGACTAATCAAGAAAGAACGGAGGTTACCTGGGTGGTGCTGTAGACTATGCTGGAGCTCAGCTGGCTCCTGGTCCTCGCCTCAAGGGTCGTCAACGCCCGAGGCTCGAGCTCCGGGTGGTCGTCGGAGCACGGCTGCAAGAAGCGGCCGGATCAATGGACGTGCACCTCCTCCTCTCTGCAACACGGGCCGGCACGAGCTGTCACCTCGGTGGACACAGTGGAGGTCACGGGAGTGAAGGTGGAGAGCCAAAGATAGCGTGAGAGTGCGGCGGAGCTTGGACTTTATAGTGCTAGGGGTCCGGGAAGAAGAGGATCGGGCGAGCTCGGGAGCGCGCGGATCCCGAGGGAGCGGCTCCGGCGAGCATGCCGGATGCAAGAGGGACAATCCGGACCCGGGGCTTAATGGGTTGGCGATCGGATCTGATGGGGGAAATGGGAAGAAGTCGGGTCGAAACCCAGATCCGCGGCTCTGGTGGTCCTGGGGGAGGTGTTGACCGGGGGTCAACAATCCCCCGTGGACCAATCAGAGCCCGCCAATTATTGAAGTTTTATTTGATTTTTTTGGGGCCTTAAATGGCCGAATTTTCAAAAACTCAAAACATGAAAAATGTTTGTTTTAATTTTTTATATTTTTTTGTGATTTTTAATTAATTTTTGGAAATAAAAATAAAGTATATACATAGTAGCTATACATCGGTATATATACACTATATTGGTTTTTGATTTTTGATTTTTAATTAGTTGTTTTTATACATTTTTATTCCCATTTTATATTTTATTTATTTATAGGATAAAATGAGGAATAAAAGGCCATTTTTATTTCATTTTTATTATTTATGTACATGGGTTAATTAATTAGTTATATACATTTATGTACATGGTATATATACAAGGTATTTTTGTATTTTTTTAATTTTGTAATTTTTATTTGATTTTTGTTTTGATTCTTTTGATTTATTTTATTTACAAAACATAAAAAGGAATATTTACAAAAAGATTTAAAAATAAATTAGGTTATTTACAAGGTGAAATAAAGTAAGGATGATGGACTATGTACATGGTGAAGGGTTCTTTTTGGTGTTTTTTTGATTTTTAGATTTTTATCTTGTTTTTAATAGTTCCTAAATATATACAAGTATATTTTTGGTTGAGGAAAATATTATTTATTTATTCACATAAATATTTACACATGAGCCCCTATCTCCCTCTACTTGTGGCTTTTATGCGGTCAGGCCCATGCTGAGCCCTCCCTTGGGTTAGGTTGCTCAATATTTATTCTAAATATTTCCCTCTTTTTCTTTTTCTTCTTTATTCTTTTATTTTTGCACAAAAACATGCTAATTATTTATTTTTACAAACATGCATGCTTTTGCTAATTTTCCCTATTTACACATATCTACATGCATTTGCATAGGTTTTTGTAGCTAAAATATAAGAATAAAGAGTGATGAATGGGTATTCATCACCCCCCTATACTATACTTTGCTAGTCCCTTAGCAAACACTTATTTGAAAAAGAAGTGCAAAAGAAAGAAAAAGGAAAAAGAAAAAGAGAATATGCAAGGATCAAGGTTGATTATTGAACTTGCCTTCATTAAATTGAGGTATGGAGCTTAATCAGATCTTTGGATTATTGATGTGTCGGAACCTTATTTAGACTTAAGCTTAAAACCTAACAGCCTCCAAGTTCCACTATTCTATAACCAAGACTCCTCAATGCTCCAGATCAGAACAAGTCATCAATCACAAACCCTGAAGACCATGAATCTTTCCTTGTCCTGTGAAAGTGAGGTCTAAGCTCTCCACCTCAGAAATGGCAACTTGACAACCCTCCCCAACAAGGTAACTCTATGACCTCAATCTGGCCACTCTTTCCTCGAGGAGCGGGGTATTCCCTTCTAAGTTCAAGTACAACCGGCACAAGAAGAGGGGGAAGAAGAGAATGGGTCAAGGCCAGTGTAGCCAAGTACCCTTGGGAGCTTGACCAGTGTAGCCAAGTCTCCCTGCTGCAAGCTACAACAGGTGGATCATGAAACCAAGCTTTGCTTATTGCACTTATATACATACTCCGGTGGGATTATCATTTTCTCTCAGACCCACCACTTTTTTGGAGTTCTTTTCTTTTTCACATTTTTTTTTTCGAGTGCATCTATACAACATGTACATGTGCAGCATATATACAAGGAGTTTTTCCTCTTGAGCCAGTAGACTATCCCTCTTTTGAAGCTTTATTGCAACCCACAACTCCCTGTCGTTAGACTTCATGGCAACCAGACCAAGTTGAGACGCACTTCCTTCACTAAATGAAGAAGAGAGGTTCCGCCTAGAAGTACTATCCTCATATGCTACCCCAAGTCAAGGAAGACTGCCTCCTCACCACCTCATCCGTAGAGAGCTCGGTGCATAGTGCGGTTGTCCAAGTAAAGCCATAATCTATATGAGTCATGTGTTGTTGTTAAGTGCTCTACTTAGGCTCATTGAGATGACATGTGATCATAGCCTAGTGGACTCAAAGAATTAAGTCACCATGGACCTGAAAAGCCTTAAACCTAAGTCCTATAAGGTTCCTCTTAGAAATTAGGTGGATTAAGATCTTAATCAAGCTCCATTTCTCAATTTGAATTCCAGGCTAGTTTAAATGTCAACTATCATCCAAAGAAAACTATATACATATGTACAAAAATATGCATATTTACACAACATTTTACAATCATGCAAAATTTTTGAAAAATGTTTTGAAATCATGAATGATGATGCATGAAGTGCAAGTTTTGCAAAAAGGGTATTTACACACATTTACACAAGATTTTTGCAAACTTTTGATTTTTCAAAACATTTTGGAAAAATTTTGTACTATATACATAATTTTGATACAAAAATATTTACACAAGCTTTACACAAAAGATTTTTGAAATCATTTTTACAAAAATAATTTGTACACTAGCTATGTATGTGCAAAATAAAAGAAGATATGTACATGAAAAATTTTTAATTTTTGTGGTTTTTAGCCATTTTTATTTATTAACACACTCACACAAAGTACGAGCTATGGCTAAAGTATATATGAAATATATACACACCCCCCTATACTTAGCTCGAACGATGTCCTCAGAGTCAAGAGCGATGAAGAAGACATAACTCGTGCTATGTATAGGGAAGTGAAAAGGAAGGCTATACAAAAGGGAATGAAAGTCAAGAGGGACTCGGGCCTTCCCCTTATACTTAGAATCAAGTAATCCTAAGTATAGCAGGCTGTACACAAAGGGAAAACCGAGTGGAGAATGTACAGGGTCTACCCCCCCTATACTTAGGGTAAAATATCTCTAAGTATAGGCAGCAAAACAGGGGTAGACAGAAACAAAAGAAATACCCAAAATGTCTCACATCCCCCCTATACTTAGGGTAAAGTGCACCCTAAGTATAGCATAATCACAAGATGCAGAAAGGGATGTGGGACTAAAGAATGTGCTGATATGGACATCTGGATCTATGTACAGCGGAGGATCAGTAAAGCTCAGGCGTGAGATGTATTAGATGTGAGTCAAAGACCACATCTCACGCAAAATGAATAGGGGCAAGATCAACGACCCGCGGCTCATGATCTAGAAATGGCTTGAGCCGCTGGCCGTTCACTCGGAAGGTACTCTCAGAAGACAACTCGGATATATCGATGCTACCGTTGTCGTGTACCTTCCGAACCAGATAAGGTCCTTTCCATTTGCTCTGTAGCTTCCCTGGAAATAATCTAAGCCTCGCATCAAACAGCCATACTCTCTGTCCAATCTCAAAATGTTTGTGGCTGATATGAGAATCATGCCACTCCTTGACTCTCTCCTTGTAATGTAGGCTGCTCGTGAAAGCTGCATCTCTAAGCTCTTCCAGGGCAGCTAGCTCTGCCCTCCTCTGGTCTCCTATACCATCTGGATCCATCAATATGTCTGTAACTGCCCAGAATGACTTGTGCCTCAGCTCAACAGGTAGGTGACAAGGCTTGCCGTACACGAGGCGAAAGGGAGATGTGCCCAAAGGTGTCTTGAAAGACGTCCTATATGCCCACAAGACCGAGTCCAATAACTGTGACCAATCCTTTCGGTCAGGGCGGACGACTTTCTGCAGAATAGTCTTGATCTCCCTATTCGACACTTCGGCTAGACCATTCGTCTGTGGATGGTATGGTGTAGCAACACGATGGTCTATGCCGAACTCGGTAGCGAGTGCCTTCACCTGGTCGTTGATGAAGTGAGATCCCCCGTCAGAAATAAGAACTCGTGGAACCCCGAACCGCGTGATGATATGCTTCCTCAAAAATCTGCAAACTGTCCTCGCATCAGCGGCTCGGGCGGGGATAGCCTCCACCCAACGACTCACATAATCTACGGCCAACAGAATGTACTCAAATCCCTGACTCTTAGGGAATGGACCCATGAAATCGATGCCCCATGCGTCAAAAACCTCACAGAAGTGAATGGGCTGCATCGGCATCATATCACGCTGTCCACAAGTGCCCATCCTCTGACAGTCAGTACACCTCTTCACGAACTCATCTGAGTCCTTGAAGAGGGTAGGCCACCACAAACTGGATTGGAGCACTTTCTGTGCCGTTCTCCTCCCAGAATGATGTCCTCCTGCCTCGAGCTTGTGGCAGTAAGCGAGGACGCTATGGTGTTCCTCCTGAGGAATACACCGACGCCAGACGCTATCCCCTCCCTCGTGGTAAAGGATGGGATCCTCCCAATGGTAAGACTTGGCCTTCGCAAGGAAGGTCTCAAGCCTCTGCCTGGGCCAATCTTGTGGGACTTTCCCAGCAACGAGAAAGTTCACAATATCGGCGTACCATGGGAGTGAGGCGATAGCAAGGATCGCCTCATCTGGGAAGGTATCTCTGATCGGCTCAATCTGCTCTGACTCCTCAGGCTGCTCTAGTCGGGATAAATGGTCCGCCACCACATTCTTGACTCCAGGCTTATCCTTAATCTCAATGTCGAACTCCTGGAGTAGAAGGATCCATCTAGTCAGTCTGGCCTTGGCATCCTTCTTTGCCATGAGGTACCTGATGGCGGTGTGATCTGTGTACAAGGTCACTCGGGATCCAATGATATACGATCTGAACTTATCCAGGGCAAACACTACTGCTAGCATCTCCTTCTCTGTGACCGTGTAATTCCGCTGAGCGGAATCCAATGTGCGGCTAGCATAGTGTATCGCAAATGGTACTCCATCCCTCCTCTGTCCCAGCACTGCCCCTACGGCAAAATCGGAGGCATCCGTCATGATCTCGAATGGGAGAGACCAATCAGGTGGCTGGAGGACAGGAGCCTCAATAACACATCTCTGGAGAGTAGCAAACGACGAAAGACACTTGTCATCAACAAGGAACTCGATGTCTTTCGTCAAGAGGTCAGTCAACGGTCGGGCAATCCTGCTAAAATCCTGAATGAATCTCCTGTAGAATCCAACGTGCCCCAGAAATGACCGTAACTGCCTCAGATTGGACGGCGGTGTGAGTTTTCTAATGACATCAACCTTGGCCGGATCCACCTCCATGCCCCTGTTGGAGATGATGTGGCCAAGCACCGTCCCTTGAGTCACCATGAAGTGACTCTTCTCCCAAGATAGCACCAAGTTGTACTCAATACATCGCTGGATTACTCGGTCTAGGCAGTCAAGACAGGAATCGAATCCGTCGCCGTAGACCGAGAAATCGTCCATGAAGACCTCAAGGCACTCCCCTACCATGTCCGAAAAGATCGATAGCATGCACCTCTGAAAAGTCGCAGGGGCATTGCATAGCCCAAATGGCATGCGTCGAAAAGCGTATGTGCCGAAGGGACAGGTAAAGGTGGTCTTCTCCTGATCCTCAGGAGCGATGGCCACTTGGTTGTAGCCCGAGTACCCATCCAGGAAGCAATAGTGGCTCTTCCCTGCCAGTCTCTCAATGATCTGGTCAATAAAAGGCAGGGGGAAATGGTCCTTCTTGGTGGCTTGGTTGAGTCTCCTGTAGTCAACACAAACCCTCCAAGAGGTGGGTACCCGTGTAGCAATCTCCTCTCCCGACTCACTGATCACAGTCGTGATGCCCGTCTTCTTGGGCACCACATGCAAGGGGCTGACCCACTTGGAGTCGGAAATGGGATAAATAAAACCTGCACCCCACCACTTCGATATTTCCTTCATGACAACCTCTCTCAGGTTGGGGTTCAGACGCCGCTGGAACTCACGCGACGGCTTCGCCCCATCCTCGAGATAGATGTGGTGGGAGCAAACTGATGGATCAATCCCATGGAGATCTGCTACGCTCCATCCGATCGCCTTGCGGTTCTTTTCAAGAACCCCCATCAGACGGGATTCCTGCTCTCCAGTCAACTCAGCGGAGATGATGACTGGGTACATCTCAGGATCGCCCGCAAGGAATCGATACTTCAGCGAAGTAGGGAGCGGCTTCAGCTCTGGTATGCTGGGTGCTGGCAAATCTGGCTGTGGAAGGAACTGAGTGAATGCTGCAAGGTCGGCCAAATCTGCCTGGGAAAGTGAAAGTGTACTCTCGCAAACTGGGTCGGGAGAAGGCGGCTCAACTGCACTGTCTCTGCTCTGCTCTGCCTCTACCTCCTCCTCTGTAGGCTCAGGTGAACTCAGGTCTGGCATCTGATCATAACAATCGGCCCAATCAGACTCTGAATCCGAGGGATCTGCATCAGAAACGGTGGCATCAGCACCACCATCACAAAACACTGTGCTGCGATCGAGGACCGGCTCTGCTGCCGCAATTGTATCCGAACCCAGGTCTGTGCTCTCCAGACTCTCCTCTGCTATCATCTCTGCATCAGCTGTGTCTGAAAGTGAGAGGGTAGTCTGTGACTCCAGGTCTGCCCAAGCTGCCTCATCATCAGTGATCACAAAATCACAGTCCTGGTGGATGTCTGCCTCTGCGTCTGTCAGCTGCTCTGAGTCGGTACTGGCATCTGAGCGGGATCTGGATCTGGCTCTGTAGTCCTCGACCGTCTCTATTTGTATACTCTCGCCCTGGACGCGAAAGTACACCTTCCCACTATCATGATCAGTCACCGCCTTGGCTGTGGCCAAGAACGGACGACCAAGTATGATGGGGGTATCGGCCACTGATTCAGGGATCTCCATGTCCAACACTACGAAGTCCACGGGGAATTGCAGACCCTGAATAGTGACGATAACGTCTCGTAACAACCCCTTCGGCCTCTTGACAGATCGATCAGCGAACTGAAGGACTGTCCTGCTCTGTCGAAGAGTGCCCAACTCGAAGCGGTCGAGAAGGGCTGCCGGAAGTAGGTTGATCGAAGATCCGCTATCTAAAAGAGTACGGTCGAACCACTGCTCTCTGATCTGGCATCTGACATACGGGGCCCCTGCATCTGGCCTCTTGGCTGGCAGTCGGTTCTGAATCGCAAAGCACGTGGCTTTGGTCAGCACGTGAATCTCTGAAGTGTGGTTCCTCCTCCTCCTCCTAACTGTAGTCCTCTCTCTCAAAGATCTCTGGAGGAGGGGGATGTGCTGCAAAGCCTCCTGGAGGGTCAGCTGGATATGGAAGCGATCAATCATGCTCTGGCTGAACTCCTCAAACTCTCTCTTTTTTGGGTCAATTTTCTTCCCCTTCCCCATCTGAAGGGCTCTAGGGAAGGGGATCACTGGGTCCTTCTCAGATGAAGGACTAGGAAAAGATCTACGCGGTTCGCGGACCGGATCCACACATACATCATGCACCACAGTGGGACCAAAAGAATGTAAACCTTTTCCTTTATTCATCACAGAATCCTGAGATACATGACCATGAGGAAAAACAAAATCGGATCTCTCTCTACAAACACCGGTGGCCTCGGTACCACCACGGATGGGCTGCTCTGCTGCTGCTGGCGAAGGTAGACGTCGAGCGGTATCAGTACCGCTCACTGGCTCGGCTGCTGCTGGGGTGGCATCAGTACCACCTCCTCGATCTGGTGAAGTGGCGGCCTCAGTATCGCCGGTGGGATCAGCATCCTCGGTGGCCTCAGTACCACCGTCATCGACTGGAGCGGCCTCAGTACCGCTCTCCTCCTCCTCCTGGGGCGCCTCTGGATGGTGCTCAGCTGAGGCGCCGCCGCCGGCTGGGGTCCTACCGCTCCTAAGCGTAGCAAAATCAACATCAAACAGATCTGAAGAAGTATCATCAAATGGATCGCTAGGAGTGGCTAACTCAGTATGTACTACCTGCTCAGACTTCCGCTTCAGGTTGTTCGGATTGGGCTCTATCTGTGCAGGTATGGCGGCCTTCCCTCTCACCAAGTCCCGCATCTCATGGCGGAACTCATCCATCTCCCGTCTGAAGGTCGCCTGCTGGTCCGTGAGGAGGCGGGCGATGTCATCCAAGGCAGGGCTCTCATGGGAGCCCGACGGGTAGCCTCTCTGTGGGTGAGGCTGCTGGTACTGCTGTGGGTGAGAGGGGTAGGACGAAGGGTGCTGCTGGTGCTGGTATCCCGGGTGAGCCTGCTGCTCACGCCTCCCATACTGTCCCTGCTGCTGATAGGAACGAGGACCATAGGAAGACTGCTGCTGGTAGACTGGGGGCTGCTGCTGCGGCTGGTGATGGTCTCTCGGCTGGGAGTACTGCCCTCCCTGTGCTGACGGCTGCTGCTGGGGTTGGGCACCACCACTCCCCCACCTGAATCCGGGATGATCTCGTCGGATCCCAGGCTGGGGACGGTCGTACCAGATCCCGTTGACATCCATCAACGGCTCTGCATCCAAGGGGGCTGGGGGTAGCACTGCCAACGGCTGGTCCGGCTTGTAGACCACCATCTGCATCTCTGGAGATGGTGGGGACTGGTAGGTAGGCTGCGGCTGCTGGTACGGCTCCGCCTGTACAAGGTGAACCTGTCTAGGCTGCGCTGAGGCGCTGGAGCGCTGGGACGAGCTGCTGCTGCTGCCGGAGTCGCCTCGCGACTGAAGACGGGGCTGAGAAGCCGTCTGTGTCTCCTGGAGACACATGATCTGTGTCTTCAAGTCGCTCAAGACCTGTGCCATCTGATCCATCTGTGCTATGCTCTGGCACTGCTTCTTCTCTATCAGCTCCATGCGGTCCAGCTTCTCGCTGATGATGCCCATGTCCGCAGCTGACGACTCTAACTGTGCTGCTGCTGTGGCTGCGGACGAACTGGCTGGACCTGCATCTACCCGTGCGATCCTCTGGTACTGCACGGGTCCTGGCTGAAGTGGCTGGGTCTTCTGTGTGTAGAGGCGGGTCTGGGACATAACCATGTAGTTCTCCGCCATCTCCTCAAAAATCGCCCAGACCTGGTCATGGTCCTTGGCGAAGTAGGACCCGCCACAAGAAGCGTTCACCAGGCCCTGTAGCTCTGGTGACAACCCACTGAAGAAGCTCTGAACTAGGTTCGGCTTCGTGATATCATGGTGTGGGCATCTGTCTAGGAGCTCTCTGAACCTCTCCCAAGCCTCGTGGAACTGCTCGTTGGGAAACATGGAGAAGTTGCTGATCAGGGCCCTCGCCGCGTTGGTCCGCCCGAGTGGATAGTACTTGTTCAAGTACTCGGTGCGGAGCTGCTCCCAGGTGTAGACGAATCTTCCCAAGTGTTTCAGCCAGGTGGCTGCTCTGTCTGCTAGGGAGAAGGGGAAAGCCATCATCCGTATGGTATCTTGGTCCACGTGCCTGTCGTGGACAGTACTGCAAATCATCAAGAACTCCTGTAGGTGGAGGTGGGGCTCCTCTGTAGCCAGTCCATGGAACCTCGGAAGCATCTGCAAGGTGTTCGGGGGGAACTTGAAGTCCCCCACGATAGCCGGAACCACCACCCAGTGGTGCATCAGTGTAGAGCCGGGATTGTGTAAATCCCGCATCGGTCTCGGTGGTCCTGCTCCTCCTGCGGCTGCTGCCGCTGCGGCGGCGGCCGCGGCTGCTGCTGCTGCTGCTGCGGCTCGTGCCTGTGCCTCATCGGGCTCCTCGGGCTCGCTCTATGCATCTCTCTCTGCTCTGAGCCTCTCCATCTCACGCCTCATCTCTATCATAAATGCTCCCTGATCGCGGAGCTGCTGCTGGACTGTCTCTAACTGTGCGATCAGGGTGGAGTTGATCGCTCCCTGGTCCAATACAAAGTGCTCGGGTCTGCGGGAGTGATCGTCAGAACTGCCGGCCATCGCGACGTCTGCAAAATCGAAGGAGCCCAACTCAGGTGCTGTCAAATGAATAAATCTCTCCTCGGGCTCAGGTCTCTCAGGTAAGTCAGAAAGGGGATCGAGGGGGAACAGGGTGGAATCATACTCGGGCTCAGAGAGCGGGTCTGAGCTCTCGCGAGCCAACCTAGATGATGTGGTAGACGCGCCCGAAAGCGGTGCGGCCAGAGGCTGCCTAAGAGATCGTCTACCCATCATCTTGATCTAGCGAGTAAGGCGGATGGGATCTGGAAAAATTACGATCAGAAAACAAACCCCCGGTTCACCAACACAACACGAGCTGAAGACCGTGAAAGTTCGGTCAAATTATCTTGTCTATTTTATTTTGGTGAACAATCAAGATAGCAGAGCGATTACGTGACCTGTTGGGAACCCGATGCTCCCAAGAGACTGGCCCAATCCCAAAGCTAGATCTTTCCCAGCCAGTACAGGTTGCGGACCGTTTACCGGCTACCCGATCAACCCGCTCTGTTAAGGATGTCACGGCCCGCTTTACCGGGTACCGGAGAGATCCTCACTGGAGAACGACTAACTCTAAGACTAGTAGTCTAACGGAAGTTCAGGCGTGGCTCTATCCTAGGGTGTGGGTCACTCTCTCGCACAAGCAAACCAATCAATGCGGGGGTTGCTCTCCCCAAGACAAATTTTTAGGGTGAGCGAGTTTTAAGGTCGATAATTTTAAACAGTCCCAATTTTATGGTTTCTCTTTTTTAGGTATTTTTCAAGCAAACAAAATCGCCTAACGAATTTTTCGGTTTCTCCTGGTTATTAAGTCCAAAAACGGGGGGAGAAGTCGAAAAAGCCGATGCACGAGAAAATCAATGATGCATGCTGAGTAAGAAATGCGTACCTGTCGCCAGCACTCTACATGCAAAATGATCCGCGCATAAAATAAAGACAGAAAATAAACTAAGCTATATGATGCACGGTAAAAAGTCGAGTCCTAAACAGGCAATTTCTATTGATCGTGAAGAACAATAGTTAGTCAACCGAATCGAGTCCGGAGTCCGATCTTGGGAGTCACTCGGTGCCCGCCACAACGGGTCCTGCCAGCGCTGTATGTGACTCCTAACGGCACGTGGTCTCAAATCCAATCAAACTAACTTTTTCAGTGAATTTTAATAAGGTCCAATTACGTTCTATAGGAACAGATATTCTATTAAGTGTTGGGCCTTAGAGATCCTACGTCACAATCAACAAAAATCCTAAGTCTAGGGGCTCGAATAAAACCGCGAAAAATCCGGAAAATGACAGTAAGAAAAGAAAAAGAAAACCGCGATAAAAGCCGCGTAAAAACCGAGGGTCCTAATGGGTCCCCCGAGCACGCCGGTGCTCGGCGAAACAGACCCGCTACGGTCTAAGTCTAAGAGTGTCTGAGTGTCCTGTATTATTACAAATAATGAATAATAAATGAACTAGAAACTATCCTATCCTCTCCCACTCAACTCTCTCCTCTCGCTCTCTCCTGCGGCTTCGTCGAGAGAAAAGCCGCCTCCAAGTGCCGCGGCTGCACCGGCTCCTCGAAAGTCGCCTCCGCGGTCCTCGGGCCCTCGCAAGAAACAGAGAAAAGGGTGGTCAGACCAATAAAATAATCAAATAAGAGATGAAAATAAAAATGAGGATATATGTGCAAAAATGGAAATAAAATAACCACACAAAAATAAAACAAAAATAAAAAGAAAAGAAAATCAAAATAAAACAAAATAAAACAAAAAGAGGATAAATACAAAAGCCGCGAAAAGCCGCGAGCTCCGAAGAGCCGCGAAAAACCGCGAAAACAAAACGAAAATAAAAATCAAAAACAACTACTAAGCCGTGCTCCCCGGCAACGGCGCCATTCTGATAACACCAAAAACCCACTAAGACCCGGGTGAAGGTAATGGAACAAGGGTCGTTGCGACCCGGATCTCAGAGAAGGTGTGTATCAAGAAAAATAGACCACTACGAGAAATAAAATCAATCAAAAATGCGAAAGCGGTCTCGCTATGTGATTAACCTGGTATAGCCCCCAGGGTCGAACACAAGGAGCACGGATTGGCTAGAAGCCTACGAAGTAGTGAAAATCAAATAAAATGAAATAAAAGTGATTTTTAGTGGTTTTTGTTAATTTTTATATTTTTTTGGATTTTCAAAAGATAAAGAAAATAAAAGAAAGTAAATACAAGCCAACTTCAACAATTTATTTATCACACCAAAAATCAAGCAAAAATTTAAGGAAAAATTGTTTTTATGTTTTTTAAGTTTTTAAGTGTTTTTGGTGATTTTTTGGGATTTTTCTAATGGGTAAATTATTTTCTAAAAATCAAACAGTGCTAAACAGGAGGGGTACTGTCCAGCAAGGCTTGAAACTCAAAAATAAAATATCTAAGAGTCTCACTAAGCCCTGGAGGTAATTTTCCTGTATACTAGATAGAATAAGGAAAATTTAGGCACCCTAATTATTGTTTTTGGATTTTTAATTTATTTATTATAATTTTTATGGGTTTTTAGGGGTTTTGTAATTTTTAGAGTTTTTAGGTGATGAAAAATAGCCAAACTCGGCTGGAAAATCAAACAGCAAGCAAACAACAATGTCTAAAGTTTTTAGAATTTTTAAAGATGTTTTTATATTTTTTTGGTATTTTTAAACCTAGACAGTAGCTAAAAAGTAGGTTTTTGAATTTTTAAAAATACTAAATGAAAATAAAAATGTCCTCAAAAATCACAGAAATTCCTACACCATGGCAGGAGCCACGTGTCAAAATCTCATTGGATTTGGAGGTCGTTTGATATTTTATTCAAAAATAACAAGGGGGCACTGTGCACAAGGACCAATGTGCAAATACCCAAGATTCTGGGGGCACTGGTGCAAATTACCCAGCAAGTCACGCGCGTGGCGCGTGGCTGGGGCACACAGGGACCAAATGGTAATAAAAACCAAGTCTGAGGGCCTTTTGAAAACTCGTATCAAAAGCCCAGGGACTCGGTTACAAAAAGCCCACTAAAATTCGCACATGTCAATAGAAACGCTCACAGGGGCATAAATGCAATTACTCAAAAATATTCATTCAGTCCGTAACAACCCAGATCTACAGGACAAAAGATGTAAAAAGCCCAAAGCTACACGTGACGACGCACGTGGTCACATACAAACAGGGGCATACATGCAATTAACAACAACCACAAGGTCCACAGTGCAAATAACCCTACGCAAATAAAGTTTTAAAACTATTTACAGGACTGGAAATAAAATGAAAAACTAAGAGGGGGCCCTAAGATATTTACCCCTTTATTGGTCGACGGCCAGATGCGCGCCACGTGGGTGATCGGACGGCTGGGAATGGATGGCGCTTTACTCCTTCAGCTCTTGGGCTCAATCGACGGTGGAGAGAGGGGACACGTGGACGATCAAACGGTGCTGGGCTTCGGTGCCTCTCTCCTCTGGTGCAACGGTCCTGATGAGTCCCTCGGGTCGATCAACGGCAGCGGCTCCTCGAAAGATGGACGGCTGAGATTAGAACTGGAGCTGAGGCTTCATCGGACGGCTCTGGAGGATGGTGAAAGAACTCGACGCCGGCGAACTTCGCCGGCCTCCTGCGTGCGCTACACTCCTCCTCAGCTGCTGCTGGATATCGGAACAGGTTCCCGGTGAAGGCCCGCAGCTGATGGTGTTGGCCGATGGCCCAGCCGAACCCTGGAGGGGCTCCGGCGAGGCTGGCGGCGCGAAGCTCCGGTCTGGGATGTAAGGGGGGCTCAGACACCTCCCTTTGGACCTGCAAAGCAACCAGAAAGCTTCGCGGGTCGAGGGCAAAGTGCCTCGACCCAAAGAAGCGGGGTGATGGTGAACGGTGCGGTGGGGCGAAGGAGCTCCGGCGATGGGTAGACGGTGGAGCTCGACTCCCAGCTCCGGGGCGAGCTGGGTTGAACGAGTGGGCGTAGAAGGTGCGTGGGGAAACGGCGGAGGTGATGGGGTGCTCCGATGATCGAAATAATACGCAGGATGGTCGGAATCAGGGAAGCACGGCGAACGGTCGATTTGGGGGTAACTCGAAATTAGACTAATCAAGAAAGAACGGAGGTTACCTGGGTGGTGCTGTAGACTATGCTGGAGCTCAGCTGGCTCCTGGTCCTCGCCTCAAGGGTCGTCAACGCCCGAGGCTCGAGCTCCGGGTGGTCGTCGGAGCACGGCTGCAAGAAGCGGCCGGATCAATGGACGTGCACCTCCTCCTCTCTGCAACACGGGCCGGCACGAGCTGTCACCTCGGTGGACACAGTGGAGGTCACGGGAGTGAAGGTGGAGAGCCAAAGATAGCGTGAGAGTGCGGCGGAGCTTGGACTTTATAGTGCTAGGGGTCCGGGAAGAAGAGGATCGGGCGAGCTCGGGAGCGCGCGGATCCCGAGGGAGCGGCTCCGGCGAGCATGCCGGATGCAAGAGGGACAATCCGGACCCGGGGCTTAATGGGTTGGCGATCGGATCTGATGGGGGAAATGGGAAGAAGTCGGGTCGAAACCCAGATCCGCGGCTCTGGTGGTCCTGGGGGAGGTGTTGACCGGGGGTCAACAATCCCTCGTGGACCAATCAGAGCCCGCCAATTATTGAAGTTTTATTTGATTTTTTTGGGGCCTTAAATGGCCGAATTTTCAAAAACTCAAAACATGAAAAATGTTTGTTTTAATTTTTTCTATTTTTTTTTGATTTTTAATTAATTTTTGGAAATAAAAATAAAGTATATACATAGTAGCTATACATCGGTATATATACACTATATTGGTTTTTGATTTTTGATTTTTAATTAGTTGTTTTTATACATTTTTATTCCCATTTTATATTTTATTTATTTATAGGATAAAATGAGGAATAAAAGGCCATTTTTATTTCATTTTTATTATTTATGTACATGGGTTAATTAATTAGTTATATACATTTATGTACATGGTATATATACAAGGTATTTTTGTATTTTTTTAATTTTGTAATTTTTATTTGATTTTTGTTTTGATTCTTTTGATTTATTTTATTTACAAAACATAAAAAGGAATATTTACAAAAAGATTTAAAAATAAATTAGGTTATTTACAAGGTAAAATAAAGTAAGGATGATGGACTATGTACATGGTGAAGGGTTCTTTTTGGTGTTTTTTTGATTTTTAGATTTTTATCTTGTTTTTAATAGTTCCTAAATATATACAAGTATATTTTTGGTTGAGGAAAATATTATTTATTTATTCACATAAATATTTACACATGAGCCCCTATCTCCCTCTACTTGTGGCTTTTATGAGGTCAGGCCCATGCTGAGCCCTCCCTTGGGTTAGGTTGCTCAATATTTATTCTAAATATTTCCCTCTTTTTCTTTTTCTTCTTTATTCTTTTATTTTTGCACAAAAACATGCTAATTATTTATTTTTACAAACATGCATGCTTTTGCTAATTTTCCCTATTTACACATATCTACATGCATTTGCATAGGTTTTTGTAGCTAAAATATAAGAATAAAGAGTGATGAATGGGTATTCATCAGGGGTGACAAGATCTATAGGAACAATCTCACCATTGACTTTGAATTCTACTTTCTCGGCTTCATAGTCAAAATGAGCCTTGGCGGTGGCTAAGAATGTCGACCAAGTATAATAGGAGTTTGAGAAAGTATTCTAGCTAGATCCATATCCGATACAACAAAATCAACTGGGAATCGATGTCCTTGGACCACGACTAAAACGTCCTCCAGTATTCCTAATGGTCGCTTTATAGATCGGTCAGCTAATTGCAAAATCATAGGAATTGATTTTAGTTGACCTACTACATAATATTTTAGTGCGACCGCTGAAGGATATGGTTAGAATCCTCAAGCGCATCACGGAAGCGTGAGCGTCGTATCAAATACGACAAGGAGCGACTAGTCGCACTAGTTGCTCAATGCAGCGGAATTTAAAAATTTTCATTCGACGAAACCACATGATCCAAGAACACTTGGATCGTTTCGTCTAAACCACAAACAAGTAATAGGATTACCTCTTGAAGCGTGGTTGCGATCGAGTCTCTAAACAAAGAGACCTCCTGTCTCAAGTCCGATCCGACGGAGGAGACGCTTGTGAGCGCGGGGATGAATCGCGTACTTCTCGCAATCCATGTTGATGATCCAAGCGGCGTCTCTCCTGATCTCGACACACGAGATCCGACATCTTCTTCACGAGCGAGGCGCACCGAAGCAGATGATCGGGCAGCATAACGATGACGCTACGGTGATGGAGACTTCTCTCTAGGTCATCCATGGTGGACGACCATGAGAGAGGGAGAGAGAGTAGACGTGTAGAGAGAGAGAGAGAGATGTGCTTCTCAAGCATTATGTGTAAAGAGAGAGCATGGTATGCCTCTCTATTTATAGTATTTTGGGATCCATGGATCTCAATCCATGGGACATATAAAATCAATGGATGAGATTGATTTATGTCAATCCAATGGTCAAGATTGTTGTTGGTAAAAGCCAACAACTTGTAATTTAATTTAGATTAAAATATATTTGACAAAATCAAATACAAGTCAATCCTAAATTAATCCAATAAATAAGGAGAGAATATACATGGAGATTACATCTCCATGTACATTCCATGTGGACGGCCACCCATTCCAATTAGGAATTGGGTACCGCCCACCCTTTCCATATGGAGGGCAATCTCATGGAAATCCATGAGATTGCATGCCTCCTTAATATTCTCCATTATTTATTTCCAACAACTTTTTGTTGGTATTTTATTCATCAAAAATAATTTACAATTATATTTGAGAATATTGCAATCTTGACATTGGAAAAATGTGAATCACATTCACAACCCAAAACAACATATAATTTATATTATCAATTAATTACACAATGTGTATCCAATACACATAATAATTAATCAACAAATATAAATTATAATTAGCTCTCTATAATATATTATAAATCACATTTATAATATATTATGAATAATTGGATATTACTATCCACATTATTCTTATCCATAATAATTAAATCACATTTAATTATATTGGATAACTTATTCTCATGTGCTCAAATAATATGAATCACATTCACATTATTTATATCTTTGATAATCAAATCACGTTTAATTATCCGAGATAACTCTCCTTACAATATGAATTAAATTCATATTATTCATAATAATTAAATCACATTTAATTATCCATTTTCTCAATGCTTGGATACATATATCAACAATAGAATTATCCATGAACTCTTTCAAGGATAATGCGCTTTCTCCGCGAATACTTGGAGATAAGGATAGGGCGATTGTATTGTTCCACGTATAGTGACATGGATATTGAGATCATATCTCAAATCCAGATCGCGGGCCTCCCATAGATGCTTGATTAAATCAAGACCGCAAATCTAATCTTCTCATTGCATCTGAATCACATTCAGATCAATGTCCAACATTTGGACCAAGATCAGATTACTTCTCTACTGAGAGGAGTCACTAAAATCCATACCCGTTTCATCACTCCCTAGGAATGGAAGCGTCATGGTTGTACAATCGTTTATGATCACATCACCCTCAGGTATTCCCAATACCTGTACATCCTGCATACTGGAAGACTTAGAATAAACCCGAAGTATTAAATCAACTTTACACTGTCAACTTCAGGGTTTTATCAGTAAGTTTCTCATTCGATCATTGGGAGTCTGTATCTATCATATACTTTCCAAAAGCATATATCATACCTAGGTCTTGATCATATACTTTCCAAAAGTATATATCTAACCTACAAATTCAGTCAAGCTTCCAAAGCGAGACGACCATGCGCATGGAATTTGATTCTTACCAATATCTCATGAGTGAGCTCATGTCTTCCGGTTCAGTAACTGAACCTGTATGATCCCTTTGAGAGATCGTATTACTCATATACCCTTATATGCATACCAGCGCACCAATGTATAGACCTTGATTAGGTCATCATCCTATTGGTCTGCCAAATGTACATACTCAGACATATAGTAACACATCTGTCTCTGGTCAGAGGATGTGTGCCTATATCATGACAGCATATGATATAGGACTTTGGTTATCTTGATCTCGTTAAGTCAACTCTTTGACCTAACTAATCTGACACCTCCGAATCTCTATTCCTATGCAGAGGACCTGCATCAAGAAGTCGGTTAGATATCAGCCTAACTAAGAAAAGATTGCCATCTCCTACTCAGACTGGAGATCATATCTTAATAATCATTTGACGGTGCTTGATGAGTCCTCAATCTAACTCATTATATATTCATCTAAGCACCAACCTCTATGATTCAATAATTGAATCAACAGTTGTATGATCATTAAGATGGCCATGGTACATAACCCTAATTGTACTAAGGGACCTATTATGCAAATTATTTATTCTTCATTTCAGATCAGGGAAAGATATTCGCAATAACATTTATTGCATAATGGCTCACCGTGGGCTCGCATGTCCAACAATCTTCCACTAGCCCAAAGAGCCATTAATAGGCTAATCATTTAAACCTACACTCATGTGACAATCATAGGCTATTTAGAAAATAGCTAGGTAAGCTGATCATTCACTCTATTCCCAAGAGACTACGCCAAGTCCTTTTACGGCACTTGCATATCTCCTAGTAACAATGCTCGCATTTAATGCAAATGTTGCATCTTATGCAACTAATACTCAATTTTGTTATAGTGTCCTTGACACTATAGCTCGATAATTATTACAATCAGTATGTCCATAATCCTTATCAGAATACCTTTATTCCCAGAGATCTCTATCTCCTAAGGTATCAACAGTTAAGATCCTTATAGATTACTATCTACAAAAACTTTTTGAAGATAAAACTTTAAGATCACTATCTCTAAGTTTCATCATTTTTGAAGATATTGTTATTACTGCAACCAAGTGTTTTATCTCCATAGTAGGATTAGTAACAGTTTACTACTCCCACTACATGGAAGACATCTGGCCTTTTTACACGTCATGCACACATCTTCTCATAACTGATGCACAAGAGTAAGCAGTTTGCATTCACATCCTCAACTCTTTGAGGTGCTATCCCTTTAGATAGGTTAGTACCATATCTTAAGGGAAGGAAGCCTTTCTTGGAATTTTCCAGAAAATGGAATAAGTCCAAGGTGTACTACAAATGTGACGGTCCCAATATGCTTTTCTCTTTGCTTCTGAACGACTTCAGAACTAAGATCTAAGAGGTATCCTTGAGATCGTATCTCAAGGTATGGAACAACCAAATTATAAAACACTTATTATTATTATTATTCTTATATCATTTTAAATGATTAGAATAACATCTACATTTAGCACGATGAACACAATGGCACTCCCACTAAGCTTCACATGGTTCACCAAGATTTTTTTTTTTGAAATCATAACATTTATAATTTCATCAAATCTTATGTTCCAACTACAGTAAGCTTATTTGAGTCCAAAGATGGAGTTCTTTAGCTTGCACACCTTGCTTTCCTCAACCATGAAGCCCTGGGGCTACTTCATATGAATATCCTCAGAGAGGTATTCATAGAGGAATGCAATCTTGACTCACATCATGAAGATGTCATAGTCATGTTGTGTATCTATAGTTAGCAATATTCTGATGGGTTAAAGCAAGGTCACTGGAGAGCAAGTCTCATCGCAGGCGATGTCTTCTCTTCGGTGTGTAGCTTATGGCTACGAACCGTGCTTTGAAGGTCTCTACCTTCCCATTAGGTTTCCTGTTTCTCTTAAAGATCCATTTACACCTTAATGGGTCTGACACTTATAGGTGGATCCTCGAGGGTCCATATACAACACTTGTATATGAAGTCTACATTAGACTTTTATTTCTAACATCCATCTTTCCATGTCATGATCCTCAGGAGCTTCGTCTCATGAAGTCTGATCATTGTCACATTCAACTGACACATGGAATCCATCCTCAAACTTATTTGAAGAGGTATTAATGTTTCATCTTTAATTGTCTATTTAGTTTCTGATTTCAAGAGCCTCATTATATTCTCAGGATTAAATGAGTTCCTTTACTTCATTTTCATCTTGATTCTCAAGAGAGTCATCCTCTAAGAATCACATTCTCAGAGATGAGATCCTTTAAGAATCTCAAGGTCATAAAGTAGGTATCCAATACCATTCTTTATTTTCCTAATGAAGTAGCACTCTCTAGTGCCAGATTCCAGCTTAATCACATGGAACCTTATTAAGAATATATATAATGTAGTCTTTACCACATTTATATATATACCAGGAAACTAAGAGATAATTATGCTAAGATTAATCATTGATCAAATCATGTCACACATGATCAATTGTATCTCCCTATAACTCCATTGAGTTAAGGTTCATTAGGAGGATTGAGATAGGAATGATATTCACATCTCCATAAGATATTCCTTGAATTCATCTAATAGGTACAAGCTACCTTGGTTAGATCAAATCCATTTCATCTTCCTTCAAACTTTGGTTCTAAACCAAAATTATGAAATCTTTGAACATTTCAAAGGTTTCTTAGATGAAGAGAAGAAATTTCATATCATACATAATCATCAATAGATATCACATATCCATGATGTTTACTATGACATAGATGATTCACATACATCAATATGTACGAGATCCTGAATACCTTGACATCTTACATCTTTCCCAAAGAAGGGTGTATTGAACATTTTACTTTGAATACAATATTCATAAGTATGCAAGTTTTGAAATTTTAGACGTTCTAAAGTTTAATCTCTTACTTGTCCATTGATCTCATCAACAGACATATGTCCAAAACATTATGCCAGATCATTGTCAAATGATCTTTATCCTCCTATTGATCTTTAAAGGTTTAATTTTCAGTATTAAAAATCTTAATGAACCATTCATTAATTTTCTAATTTAGTGGAGTCCACTAGATGTCAGGTTACTATCTGAAATATCCCCATCATAACTCTTTATGATAGGTCTATTCCAGAATTCATGTTTATTCCCAACATTTAGAAATAAGCTGAGTGTATTCTAATATCCAGGTTACAGAGACATTCTCTAGGACCAAGGGCTCCCACTGAAAATATGAAGTCTATTGATCCAATGGAAATTGTTGCAACAATTGCATCACTTCCAACATGATGATCATTAAACCTTAAGATCAAATTATTCTAATACAGATGCAACCAATTGCAAGTGTCATTAGAAGATTGAGATACAATTATTAGACTTTATCTTATCAAATAAGCAAGTCAATTTCAATGATTATATGTAGATTATTCCGATGTACTATCTGATTCCTTCTCTAAGGATTCTAGATAGATTTGATAGTCATACTATCAACACATCAACTTATTGCAGTATTGGCATTCATCCAACTCTTTGGATGTCATATGGAAGTCACAGAAGTACAGTCAACTCTTTGACTATATTTCTTACATGGGTCCAGCCCATGCTTTCACTGAGCTCCCTTTATCTATAAGCAACCATTGCTCAAGACAAAGGATCTCTTATGTTGAAATCAAAAAATTTCAATATAAGAGTATTTCAACACTTATACATGCTTCATTCAATTCATACAATATGAATATTATGAAGCTTCATGAATGACTAGAGTATAGATAGTAGAATGATGACATTCATCGTATCTACATCCATCTAAAATCTTAAAATATTGGTTCAGGTAGGTACTCAAACAATTTGAATACATCATCTCTTATAGAGCCACCATTCTGCATGATGCAGAGAACCACATCATTCATGATTAAATGTTGAGGGCACATATGTATGTCAGAACATCTTCTTAGAATTTTATTATAAGGATTATTTGATAATTACGATCATTATCGACATGTCACTTCAAAAGTACATTCGATGAGATCAAGACTTATAGAGACATACAAACCCTAGGGTTTCAGTCCTATTGTCTATTTAATTATCATTCCTCATTATTATGAGGAAACTTGCATATTGCAACCACATACATTATGTGTCCAATTGCAAGTACAATATCTGGATCATGGGTCCAATCCAAGATATTCTACTGGTTATTATTGAGTATAATATTGAGTGGATTTAAAGAAGGATTATCTGAAATAAGAAATTTGCATAAACATATATAAATATATAATTTACTTTGATTCAGGAATTTTATATCAAAGCTGTCTTACCATGTCAACAATGAAAGTTCATTCCCTTAATCACTTTCAATGTAAGAGATATACTTACCATTATATCTCAAGCAAGATCTGGGATCTTCTTCCTTATCTTATTACATCCCAATAATATGAGAACCTGTAACTTGGATAAAAAGAAGTGGGAACACATTCCGCCTTGCAAGTCCAACTTGCATCTCCCAATTCGGTCTTTAACACTCGGACCCACCACCCCTAAGGTGATGTTGACCCGTCATTAATTGAACCAACTGTCAATAGGAATACAACTCGCTATGCGCAATCCAATATCGCCCCAATAATATGAGGACCCGATATTGGGGTTACTATGCATACGTCCTTACTCTTTCGAGAAGCGACGAGCCCCATCCAAATGGATCATATGCAGGAGATGTCACTTCGGACAGGCGTCTCCTACATATAATATCTGGCGACGGAACCCTTCACCTTGACGGGAGACCATGGATGTCACTTATGTGACCCTCCATATCATATTCAAATTATAATTAATTATTATGAATCACATTCATTACGATTAATTCTTCCAAGGGAAATAATAACTCTATTCATAATAGAGTGTTCTTAATTAGATATAATTAACTTAATCATATTAATTTAATTATCAATCCAATTCAATCAATCAAACTTGATTGTTGTGCTTGAATATATATGGTATTATTCTCAAAGTACGTATTAATTCATATTTTAATAATTAGAAAAATATAACTTGATCCCTCAGACATTATCTCGGCCCTACTCGCTGTCATGGCCAGTGCAGGCGAGAGTGGGACGGACCACATACGTTGCAACCCGCTACCCCAGCGATCTCTGACTAGTCACCATATCTGCCTCGGGAAAGGATAATGCCAAATTGATTAATTTGTACTTGAGATGATCATCAGTTCTTCAACCGAAATTATACCATATAGTAATCAAAATAATTTTGATTATAAGGAAATTTGCTAGACAAATTTCCAATCCTATTCAAGCAAGGAGTTTGATGATTGTGTTTTCAATTATGATTTAGATCAAATCTAATCAATTAATTGGTTGAGGCCAAGTCAATTAAGGAAATAATCATCTTTCAATATTTCTCAAATATTTTCCATAATTATTTCTTGAAATTAACAATTAATTTCATTAATTGACAATCACATGGTTCTTGATTAGGAATGTAATTTCAGCAGTGACCCCTACTTACTAAAATTATCATATCTCAATCATATTAAATCCAAATTAGACAAAATCAATTTTCATGGATTGCTAATTTCATTTAGGACAGAATCCAAGTGATGTTTCACGCATTTCTAGGCGAGTCTAAAGAGTAATTAACATTTTAATCACGTTCAGATCTACGGTTCCCGCAACAGTGCATACATGTTCATTAAAACAATCATATCTCGAGCATACGAAATCCGATTTACGCAAACTCAGATCTTATGGTTTCCTTATTTAATGTAGAACAAATTCCAAGTATTAAATTCGTGTTTAAACAATTTAAACAGTACCGAATTTATTTACTAAACAGATCTGCGAAATCAAATGCGATAAAAACTTTCGCGACCTTAACGAACCCAAGTCGTCCTCGGTTAGCGAATCATATTCGAAACCATCGACCTAAGGCTCTGATACCACTTGAAGGATAAGGTTATAATCCTCAAGAGCATCACGGAAGTGTGAGCGTCGAATCAAATACAACGAGGAGCGACTAGTCGCACTAGTTGCTCAATGCAGCGGAATTTAAAAATTTTCATTCGACAAAACCACATGATCCAAGAACACTTTTTGGATCGTTTCGTCTAAACCACAAACAAGTAATAGGATTACCTCTTGAAGCGTGGTTGCGATCGAGTCTCTAAACAAAGAGACCTCCTGTCTCAAGTCCGATCCGACGGAGGAGACGCTTGCGAGCGCGGGGATGAATCGCGTACTTCTCGCAATCCATGTTGATGATCCAAGCGGTGGATCTCCTGATCTCGACATACGAGATCCGACATCTTATTCACGAGCGAGGCGCATCGATGCAGATGATCGGGCAGCATAACGACGACGCTGCGGCGATGGAGACTTCTCTCTAGGTCATCCATGGTGGACGACCATGAAAGAGGGAGATATAGTAGACGTATAGAGAGAAAGAGAGAGAGAGATGTGCTTCTCAAGAATTATGTGTAAAGAGAGAGCATGGTATATCTCTCTATATATAGGGTTTTGGGATCCATGGATCTCAATCCATGGGACATATAAAATCAATGGATGAGATTGATTTATGTCAATCCAATGGTCAAGATTGTTGTTGGTAAAAGCCAACAACTTGTAATTTAATTTAGATTAAAATATATTTGACAAAATCAAATACAAATCAATCCTAAATTAAACCAATAAATAAGGAGAAAATATACATGGAGATTACATCTCCATGTACATTCCATGTGGACGAACACCCATTCCAATTAGGAATTGGGTGCCGCCCACCCTTTCCATATGGATGGCAATCTAATGGAAATCCATGAGATTGCATGCCTCCTTAATATTCTCCATTATTTATTTCCAACAACTTTTTGTTGGTATTTTATTCATCAAAAATAATTTACAATTATATTTGAGAATATTGCAATCTTGACATTGGAAAAATGGGAATCACGTTCACAACCCAAAACAACATATAATTTATATTATCAATTAATTACACAATGTGTATCCAATACACATAATAGTTAATCAACAAATATAAATTATAATTAGCTCTCTCTAATACATTATAAATCACATTTATAATATATTATGAATAATTGGATATTACTATCCACATTATTCTTATCCACAATATTTAAATCACATTTAATTATATTGGATAACTTATTCTCATGTGCTCAAATAATATGAATCGAATTCACATTATTTATATCTTTGATAATCAAATCACATTTAATTATCCAAGATAACTCTCCTTATAATATGAATCAAATTCATATTATTCATTATAATTAAATCACATTTAATTATCCATTTTCTCAATGCTTGGATACATATATCAACAATAGAATTATCCATAAACTCTTTCAATGATAATGCGCTTTCTCCGCGAATACTTGGAGATAAGGACAGGGTGATTGTATTATTCCACGTATAGTGGCATGTATATTGAGATCATATCTCAAATCCAGATCGCGGGCCTCCCATAGATGCTTGATTAATTCAAGACCGTAAATCTAATCTTCTCATTGCATCTGAATCACATTCAGATCAATGTCCAACATTTGGACCAAGATCAGATTACTTCTCTACTGAGAGGAGTCACTAAAATCCAGACCGTTTCATCACTCCCTAGGAATGGAAGCGTCATGGTTATACAATCGTTTATGATCACATCACCCTCAGGTATTCCCAATACCTGTATATCCTGCATACTGGAAGACTTAGAATAAACCTGAAGTATTAGATCAACTTTACACTGTCAACTTCAGGGTTTTATCAGTAAGTTTCTCATTCGATCATTGGGAGTCGGTATCGATCATATACTTTCCAAAAGCATATATCATACCTAGGTCTTGATCATGTACTTTCCAAAAGTATATATCAAACCTACAAATTCAGTCAAGCATCCAAAGCGAGACGACCATGCGCATGGAATTTGATTCTTCCCAAAATCTCATGAGTGAGCTCATGTCTTCCGGTTCAGTAACTGAACCTGTATGATCCCTTTGAGAGATCGTATTACTCATATGCCCTTATATGCACACTAGCACGCCGGTGTATAGACCTTGATTAGGTCATCAACCTATTGGTCTGCCAAATGTACATACTCAGACATATAGTAACACATCTGTCTCCAGTCAGAGGATGTGTGCCTATATCATGACAACATATGATATAGGACTTTGGTTATCTCGATCTCGTTAAGTCAACTCTTTGACCTAACTAATCTGACACCTCCGAATCACTATTCTTATACAGAGGACCTGCATCAAGAAGTCGGTCAGATATCATCCTAACTAAGAAAGGATTGCCATCTCCTACTCAGGCTGGAGATCATCTCTTGATAATCATTTGACGATGCTTGATGAGTCCTCAATCTAACTCATTAGATATTCTTCTAAGCACTGGCCTCTATGATTCAATAATTGAATCAACAGGTGTATGATCATTAAGATGGCCATGGCACATAACCCTAATTGTACTAAGGGACCTATTATGCAAATTATTTATTCTTCATTTCAGATCAGGGAATGATATTCGCAATAACATTTATTGCATAATGGCTCGCCGTGGGCTCGCATATCCAAGAACCGCTGGGAGGAGATTTATCGAGGCACCATTATCAAGTAGGTTATGCATAAAAGTCACATCCCCAATGATGCATTTAGTAATGGGGCCCCTGGGTCTTTCAATTTAAGGTGAAGGAGTTGAGAAATGGCATTAGATGATGCGAGCTGTAGCACACGCCTTTCTTCCTCGTGTTGGTCATTCTTTTTATTTCTCCTCGACTTTCTTTTTGGAGTGCATTTTTCTTTTAAGAAGCGTGAATATTCAGGAACTTGTTCTATAGCCTTAAGGAGGGGGATTTGAATGATAAAATTGGAGAATAAATTCTCCAAATCATGAGTCAAAGCCGAAGGTCATTTCTTCACTTTTCTTCGCAGGACCTCTGGAAAGGGAATAGTCAGTTGTGTAAAGGTTGGTGGTGGGGATATAGAGGGTGGTTGTGTAGTCAGTGATGATTGGTCTTTAATTGGTGAATCATTCTCATGTGTTTGATGGTTTTGTGCTAGTGGGAGTGTGGTCTATATTTGAGGTGTGCTTGTGGTGCGACCACTTCTCAAGTGGATGGTATCGGCAAAGGCATTTGACTCATTTTTGCTTGTATTAGTTGAATTTCTAAAGCTCACTGGTCCTCGAGAAGGTTATTGTGAATAGACAGGAGGGTGGATTTGTGAGTTGTTAGGATTTTGTACCGTTTGAGCAGGGAGTTGTCGCTGAGGTGGTAATTGAGAACGAATCTTGATCGATTGTTTTTGGAAATCACCTTGACTTTGAGACAGTTGCTTTTGAACCTCAACTTGATTCTGAGCCAGCTGCTGTATGAGTTTCATCAAGTCACAATAATTAGAATCAAGCCCTTGCGATGGTGTAGTCAAGGGTTGTAGTGGTGGTTGTGCTTGTTGTGTGAATTGGTTTGATTTGGCCCTTGTTTGGTGACTTGACACCCTGAATTATTGTTTGTTGGGGCCTTCCATGCAAAATTTGGATGGTTCCTCCATCTTGGATTATAGGTGGAGGAATAGAGGTTGCTATTGGAATTCCCCTGCACCTAATTAGCAGCTTCAGGATTAATTTGTTCCTCTGAAGGGATAGATGATTGGTAAATCTCTAATTGCATAGGTGTTTGTGGAATAGGGGCTACCCTGCAAACTGATAGGGTAGTTTTCTCTAATACGAGACTCCCTACGATTTTAGTTAATTGATCCACTTGTTTAGCCATGAACTACACTTTGTCCAACTTTGAAGCAATGATTTGAATGTCCGAGGATGTGTCTAAATTTGTTGTTGCATAGTCTATGGCTTGGACTGGTCTTTTCTGTCTATTGTATAACTCTATAGAATAATTGTTGACAGAGTTATCTGCCATGTCCTCATATAGTTGCCATACAAAGTTCTCATCCTTATTTAAGTAGTTGCCTCCGCAAGAGCCGTCGACAACTCTTTTGTATGATTCGTTTAACCCTCATAAAATATTTGCACTAGCTTCCATTTTTCGATTCCATGATGTGGGCATTTGTGTAAAAGATCTCTAAATCTTTCCCACAGTTCGTGGATCGGCTCCGTGGGTTTTTGGGTGAAGTGAGAAGTAGCATGCCTAAGTGCATTGGTCTTACCAATGGGGAAATATTTCTTTAAGAATTCCTCTCTCAACTCAGTCCATGATCGAATCGGGACTTCATAGCTACGAAGCCATTGACTCGCTTTTTGTTGAAGGGAGAATGGGAAAGCTCATAGGTAAACATGTTCCTTGTTTACCTCTCCTCTGTTTATTGTATCGCAGGCTGCTATGAAATTCTGAAGGTGCATTATAGGGTCCTCGGTCTCTTCTCCTCGAAATTTGGGTAGGAAGGAAATAGTTGCAGGTTTTATTTCAAAGTTTCCCGCTTCTGTGGGAAGTTGGATGACCGATACGAGTTGATGATTAGCATGATTATAGTGATTTTGTATTGATATCAGTGGTGGGTTCTTTAGCCCTTGATGTGCTATCAATTGTTGAACTTGGGCATCTTACACCTCTTGGCGTTTTGCCATTTGTTGTAATTGTTGCTTTATTATAGTGAGTGGATCGGGGGGAGGTGGCACACTAGCCACATGTTTTCTCTCAGGCTTGACTTTGGATTTTGGAGGATAGAATGGATCGAATTGAAGGGGATCAGTATGGGGATTCCTTAGTGACATCCTACCAAGCATACGCAAATCAAACACCAAACAATTTGTTTATTCCCACTCAACACTGATAGTTTAGATTTTTTATCATATTTTAAATTTTGTTTTGTAGACAAGAATACAAGTTGGTTACATTTCCTAAGATATCTAGCAGTTCGGAATAAGTCACTGATTACCACAATACCGTTCTTTTGGTTCTGAGGCTAGTCAGAGGGTAAGTAGGCAGGAACCTTTCTTAGATCAACTTGGATCTTAAACCCCTCATCACTCTTAGTTAAACACCTTAGAAACGAGTATACTAAGCAATATGGTTTTCAGAAAATTATCAAGAATCGCAGGATTTGGGCTCTAGTCCTAGGGGTACACGCGTGCGCGTGCGATTGTGAGAATGGTGCAACAAACAAGTTTGCAGACAATTTTTTATGATTTTTTGTGACCACTTTAATTTAGTCCGATTAAGATGTAATTTTTTATCTTGATTAGTCGGCACATAATTAAGTGATCTTTTTAAATGCAAGGTGAGACTATAGGGGGAGAAATCCTACGGAGATGCAATGCAAGATGGAAAAAGAAGTTGATTTTTTTGTTTTTTTAATATGCACAAACAAATAAAAAAATAGATCCTAATTATGTCTAAGAAAAGAGAACTTATCACAAGGGTGCTCCAATTTTTTTACTTCACATTGATGTTCGACAGACTCCTTTCTAATGCGACTTGTCCCCTGCAGAAAAGATTTTATATAAAGCACGAATAATTTCCTGTCCCCGGCAACAATACCAAAATGTTGAGGCATATTTTAGAGGGTTTAAGTACCTGATTTTTACGTCAGATAGTCGTTGAGAACCCACAAAAACACACTTCAAACAAATAAATTACCAGACTTAGCTATATTATGCACAAGGCAAAGTATAGGGTAAGTCAGGGTCGAATCCACAGGGACAGGAAGATTCTGCACTTTATTTTGCAAGTAAAAATACTTTATAAATTGATGAGCTTGTTGCAAATTGTTTGAATAAAAAAATTGAAATGAAAGTTGGAGACAATAGTGCAGGTCGGCAAGTGTTGATCAATCCCCTTCTATGCAGCAACTTCCAATTGGACTCGTACACGTTAACTTTTCGCAAAATTGGATATCCTGGCGAGGCGAGTTGGATGTGATTACAATCCCAAATCGAGCTCGAACCTCGTGTCACGTCCGAGTTCCCCAAGAGTCGAGGATAATCACCTTCAAATACATATCGCCATGATAGTCTTGACAAATAGCTGCACAGAAGAGAAGATAACAAAATAAGATGGATATAAAAATATAAAGTAATAAAATAAAGGTAAGATAAAAATATGGTGGTTGGTGGCTCGGGAGTAAGCCTCTGGAGTCAGATTCACAGAGGGGACGAGAAAATGATGGTTGATGGACGTCTATGGTGTTGGATGATTTTTGACGGCACTCGTGGTGGAGCCTCAGGAGTCGAATTCACTGAGGGTCCAAATGCACAAGTCGACGAAATTACTTCGATGCTTCGTCAATAATAAAATGGATGGATAATTATGGTGGTGAACTTTTTTTGGATGACGGAATATATTGGAATGGAAGTGATTGGCCAATTCGATAATGGTAATTACAAATTTTACGATAGCAATGTATAATGATTCCTTCCTTCCCAAAGCCCCATCCCATGTGTTTTTTTGATAGGTAATAAGTACTTTGTATTCCAGTATACTAAACAAAAATTACAAGGGGATCACATTCCAGTGTGTAGCTAACCAAAAATTAAAGGCCTCCACAGCCAACAGGGCTGTAGGGAGAGCACCAAATATTTAACCACTGCAAAGCACAACAGTTTCGTGTAAAACACAAAAAGTGTGAAACAAAATCCAGTCAAAATGTCAGTGAAATCCTCGTGGTGGAGATTATAGTTCTTGCCAGCATTTGCGCATTAGAGCTGCGCCCAGAGTTCCAACGGTTGTTACGTTCTTTCCATATTTCCCAAACGGTGGCCGCAAGGGCACAACAGCCCAACCTCCGGAGGTTGATAGAGGGGAGTTGGTCAATCCATTGCACAGTGTTGATGAGTGACCGGGAAGGCGACTACGGAAGACCCAGGCCCACCAGAACCATATCCCACGCATCCACAACATAGCTGCACTGCAAAAATACATGTTCGCAAGTTTCATTGGCGTTCTGGCACAAGTAGCATACAACAGGGAGATTAATCCCAATCCTTTCTAATCTGTCCAAAGTTGGTAGCATATTGAGGAAAGCCTGATACAACGTGCAGGAGTGCCTAGGCACCACTCCCTTGCTCCACACAACGCCTGCCCAAGGATCCAACGGGCCCCGATGCCTGATCGCATCCACCGCCGACAAGAAAGGGAAACCATGAGGCACATTAGAAGGAGAAAGTGAGTTAGCAGAGCTTGAAAAGCATCCTCAGAAAGTGTCTCTTCCCCGGAGTAGCGCCTTCCAAATCATCGAGTCCCCACGCTTGGCCCTAGCCTCACGGAAAGAGCAGCAAGACATGTATTTAGACCTCATGTAGTCTGCCCAGAGAGAGTTATCCGCAGTGAGGAGCCTCCAGGTCCACACCAGCAGTGCTGCGTCACACAACATCAATGTCGACCGCAGGCCCAGTCTACCTTCAGACTTTGGGAGGCATATCGTGTCCCAATAGACATAGTGCCTCCCAAAGCCCCAGAGGAAGTTTGCACACAATTTATCAACCCTAGATGCTTCCCCCCTTGATATAAGGGACCCGCCAACCCAATATAAGGAGATACCATTGATGACAGAGCAAAGGAGTTGCGCCCTCCCAGCCAAGGAGAGTGTACTAGCCTTCCATCCACCAATCGTTGCTTTAATTCTGTCCTCAATATTGAGCGTGGGAGAGCCTCTGCCAAGCGAGGTGGTAAGCGGCAGCCCGAGATAGGATGTAGGAAAAGCGCACCTAAACACCCCCAGCCGAAGGGTGCAACCGAAGTTAGGGGGCGCATTTTTCAGTCTGAAAAGCTTACTTTTGCGGGCGTTCATCCGTAGCCCGGAGATATTTTCAAATTCACCAAGGACACTGGCAACCACAAGTAGCGAGGAGGAGGGGGACTTACATAAAAATAAGAGTATCCACATAAATGATGTGCGTGGGCGCCAAATTTCTCCCCCGGCCCATAGGCTTGAGCAACCTTTTATCCACAGCCGCCTCCACCAACATGGAGAGAGATTCCATACCCACAACGAAGAGGAGTGGGCTTAGGGGGTCTCCCTGCCTCAGACCACACGTGCCTTTGAAGAAACCAACGGAAGTCCCATTCAAGAGAATGGAGAAGGAAGTAGTAGTGATGCAGTTCTTTATCCATGCAATCCACGTGCTGTTAAAACCCATAATATCTGGCGCCTTTAGGATGAAAGAATGGTCAATTGTGTCGAACGCCTTAGTGAGGTCCACCTTAAGGTACGCTCTCTGGGAATTCCTTTTGCAATCAAAGGCACCAATCAATTCTTGTGCCAGGCGCGTGCTGTCCCCAATCGATCTGCCCTTGACAAAGGCTGTTTGATTAGAGGAGATTAGATTGGGTAGCACAGCCACCAAACGTGTGGCAAGAAGATTAGCAAAAAATTTATAAATCACATTGCAACAAGCAATGGGTCTATAGTCTCCCAGCCCCATTGGGGACTCCACCTTAGGGACCAAAGTGAGAAAGGAATGGTTGACTTCACGAACCATATTGCCCCCGCTATGGAGAAAGTCCATGGCAGCGCAAACGTCTGACTTCACCAATCCCCAGTCTTTTAAAAAAACCATCATTAAAACTATCCGGGCCCGGGGCTTTAGTGGAAGGAATGCTACGGAGAGCATCCCAAACCTCTAACTCGCCCCAAGGGCGTACTAACCAGGAGCTAACCTCACTCGTGAGCAAAATGCGAGGGGCAGGGGGGTCAGGCCTAGAGGTTCGGTTACCACACGGGCCAACAAGAGCCTCGAAAAAATGTATCGCCTCCTTAGCGACCTCGGAGCTCGTATCCACAAGATTCCTGTTACCATCCAGAAGGGATGGAATGTAATTCCTCGAGATCCTACTCTTCGCCAAAGAGAAAAAGAACTTTGTGCTCATGTCGTCGAGTTGTAGCCAATCCATCTCTACTCTTCTGTTTCCAGGCGGACTCGAGGTCATCATCAAGCTTAGTCATGTGCTCCTTGGCATCCAACTCAAGTTGAGCAAAATGAGGGTCAAGAGGGGAGTCACTTAACACGCCATTGATCTTTGATAGAACAGCATCCATTTCCTTAGCCTCATTGAATATATATGCCTCCTTGCGCGCCCATTCCTGCAAGGCCCTCTTCACGGCCTTCACCTTCTGCATCAAATGAAATAACGGATTGCCCACGACCCGTGTCGACCACGCATCATTAACAATCTCTAAATAGCCCTCCCTAGAGGCCCAATAGTCGAAGTAGCGGAAAGGTGAACGTCTACAAGGCCGATGAGCGAAGAGGATAGATATAAGATGGTGATCGCTGAACCTAATCGGCATGTAAACGAGTTTCGAGTGTGGAAGCTGAGAATTCCAAGCCTCGTTGACCAAGGACCTATCAAGACGAGCGGCGATCCTGGAGGGGCCAATAGAAGAGTTGGACCAGGACCAAGGGTTCCCAGTCGCGTCGAGGTCCATAAGATTGCAGTCATCTATGCAAGTGTTGAATTGTTCCATTGAACCTCTCCCAGGTGGCAGACCACCCATCTTTTCCGAGCAGTAGCGAACAATGTTGAAATCACCGAGGACCACCCAGGGGGTATGGTTAGGGATATGTAATCCCCTCAAGTAATCCCAAAGGCCCCTGCGAGCAGAAGGATTGTTATCACCATAGACCATAGTGACAATGATGCTAAGACCCCCCAAGTTAACGCAAGATAGGGTAATAGTCTAGTTGTGTGTATTAAGTGTTGTACAGGTCCACGTGGACACCTTCCATAGTATGTAAATGCGGCCCAGATCAGTGTCATTGTGCACAAAACTCCAACCTAAAGGAATACGCGAAGCAAACGAGCTTCTATTAGCCGGACTTATCTTGGTCTCCAATAGGCCGATGAGATCGGCATTGAATTCTCCATCACTTCTCATCAAAGATTTCAGCAATCCCCTTTGCTTGCGTGGCCGGTTCAGCCCACGCACGTTGAGGGCAATAATTAACATTAATGATGCTGAGAGTGGCCTGCACAGCCAGGGGTTTTGGCAGATCCAGGAAGAGTCTTCTTCTTCTTGTGTGTTGTTGTAGTCCAATTTGGATTAAGAGTGGTCAACGTTTGTGATTCCACATACCCACTAGGGACATCTTGAGTTGGTGATGGTTCCTGAGATGCCGGGGTGTTGAGATCGACCTCCATCGCAAACCTGGAGGAAACCCTCTTAGCCGGGGCCTAGTGACGCTATAAAAGGGCTTTGGGTCCAAAAGGAAAGGCGCTGAAAGGCCTTCCAGCCAGCCTCCGCAATCCTTTCCCCTGAGGATTAATTACGTCTTCCTGTAATGTCGCCGCAAGGGTAGCATTGTGTCCAACTGTGATAGACACTCGTCCGCCACATTATGCCCATCCTCCCTCTGCACCACATCGGAGGAGCAAGGCTCCAGATCCAAAACGTGAGGGACTGGCCAATCCAGAATCCACAGCAGACCCTCCGATGGCGAAGGGGGACTTTGACTGCAGGGAGGGCTATTGCGAGTCGTATCCCGATGGAGGCCAGACTTCGGACACGACGATTGAGCGGTGTGTAAGAGTGAGCCGCCTTCAAGAGCTGGGAGCGGCGAGTGGGGAAGCTGTGAATGGGGGGTAATCACACTTCTTCTCGGCTGCTGAGCAGTCCACGTATAGAGAGTCCTTTGGAGCTGAAGTTTTGGTAACACCCTTCCCCGGCTTATAGGCGATGGTTTCGGTTAACAGCATCCTTGCTTCTGAATCGTCTACGGCAATACCAGCAGCTGCCATTCCAGCGACTGAAATGGTAGGACAAGTAACAAAGGGACACCGTGAGGTGCTGTGATCAAAGGAGACACAATGGTCGCACCGGGGCGGCTTCCATTCCAGCTCGACACTGATCAATTGTCTCTGCCCATTATAGAATACCAGCGGGACCTCCTTGGGTATTTCCTTAGCAGCGTGAATAGAGATGCAGCAGCGGGCGTAGCCATCCCTCTATCCGGTCGCGGTTGCAGCGTCCATGAATAGCGGTGTGCCCAACAGGCTCGCAAGTTTGTTGAGGATGGCATCAGAGGAATGTCCGAGACTTAAACCATGGAACCTAACCCACAGAGGTATTTCCGATAGCAGGCCCCTCTCCAGGCAAGCACCAGCTTCCCACCTCCGCAGGACCACGAGCCTTCCCTGGAATAGCCATGGTCCCCCATCCAAGATGCGCTGACAGGACTCCTCCGAGCTGAGCTTCAAGTAGAAGAATCCGTTCGGCCGTGGGAACAACTTAAAAGCCCCGTCGGGCTTCCATACCTTATCTATGAAGTTGAGTAGTAGTTTTCTGAAAGGGGCCTTACCCAGGACATAGAAGACCAATGTGCATGCCCATTTCTGGTCGAGGGCATCGACATCTTCCTTGGTAGCAAAGGCTACATCCAAACCATCCAATCGAACAGGGGGGATGAACCCCATGCGGCGGGAGACAGGGAGGGAGCGAGGTGAGCCACACACTTCACGCCAGGGACGCGTGGTGGGAAGGGAAGGAAGGGAGGGCCGAGGGGACGCACCCGAGCACGATGGGGAAGGAGACGAAGAGACGATGGAGGCGGGGAGAGGGGGCGACGAGGGAGGAGTAGGAAAAGAGGGGCAGGGGGTTGCATGAACGGCGGAGGGGGAGGGACATCAGGAGGTGGGGAGGAACTGGTGGCGGCGCTAGGTTGTCATCGGGGGGGTCAGGAGGGGGGAGGGACATCAGGAGGGAGAGGGTCATGTACAAGTTTGATATAGCCTTTATTTGTACGCAATTACACATAGTCTTTCCACAATTACACATAGTCTTTCCATCAGGAGGGGGGAGGGACATCAGGAGTTGCCATACCATGTGTTATTTATACGCAATTACACATAGTCTTTCCACAATACGTTGCATCCCTCCAATCTAGAGATGCAACTCTCCATTTAAGACATCAAGGCCATGGTACCTTTTCACATTAATGTAGAAGCCTTCATGCCTCTTCACCATAACGTAGGTGCCTTTTCACCATAATGGTGATGCACCCCATACCTTTCTCTCTTTCTATCCATACATTGGCCAATAATTTTCTAGCAACATGTTGGATTATTTAATTATTACAATGCATGGTACCAGTGATTCTCGTACATGGTGTAATGTTTCCATAATTGGCGTTCTTACCTCAATTTTACACAACCACATACATGTAACAACATTGATGGCATTGGTGCCCCCTTATCCATAATTGCTATTACATCCTTTGGTCATCCCAATCTTTCCACGGCCATTAATCACATCTATATTTTACTCATGCCAATGGATATGTTAATAATGGCTTCAAAATCTGTGGAATATTTTATAGAGAATGAGATCACAAATTGATTTCTTTAGGGATATTAGGTTTGCATTTTAAGTGATATCTTGGAGTGTAATTAACTATTTATAGTATTATAGAAAAAGGGTAATAATAGTGACCTTTGCTAAGAGGTTATCCATAGATGAGGATGCTCATAGTGTTTGTTCTCCTTAGATCTGGATGAACACACTAGACTTATACAAAGTTTATTATTACATCTTTGCATTCCCCATAGCATTGATTGTGCATGTACACATTATTATTGATGCTTTAAGTATTATGCATTGATGGTACTAACACTTATATCAAGAGGAAATCGAGAATATCTTGCAATTGACTTAAGTTTTCCTAAATACTTTCTTAATTTATCATATCCTTCTCTCTTGATTAGTGTGCAAATAAATATTAATATGTGGCTGCCCGTGTGATTGGATTGACTAATCATGCGAGCTGGTATGCATAATGCATGCAATACCACTCCCTAAAATAATTATGCATCATAGAATATATGATTTATCTAATGGAATGGGTTGGTATTGACATAGTTATATAATGAATCTATGATTCATCATTCACATAGGAATGAGATATGAGATTCGCAGGTTGGCCTCAATTGCTTTTGCACGATGAGCATACTGCCCCATCTGCATCCATTCCTGCCCAAGCTCAGGCTAACCCTAATATGCTGGACAATATTCTACATCAGTTGATACATGATCAGGTATACTACTCGGGTTCTCACAGATCTGAGAATGAGATCCTTCCTTTTGATTGTATTAATCACATGTCACTCAGGATCGGAAGGACCGTGGTTGTTCTTGATCAGGAAAGGGAGATGGAGAGGACATTTGAAGTTCACCTTGAGGAGTCTTCGAAGGATGATGAGGCAATGCATCACCAGCAGAATCTTCATCATGAGGTGAAGACACAGGCGAGAAGAAAGAGGAGGAGTACGAGAACTTCATTGTAGCACAAAAGATTCAGAATCTACAGAGGGCCTTGCACCTTCAGTTGAGGAGAATGCACATTCAACATGCATTCTCCAACCTGTATTAGATGATGTTATTTCTGATTCCAAATTGTTTGTAGAGGATTCAGTTGTGAAGAACTATTTTTCAAATAATAAAAAGCATGTTTTATTTATAATTCAGATTCTTCTCATTCATTTATTGCTTGTTCAATCCCCTTTCCCTCATGCTCTTACGACAGGAAAGCATAATGTTCAAAAGATTTAGGAAGATAATCCTAAAATGGCATGGTTTTGTATGGACAATATTATGGTGAAAGTGCCATTTGATGAGTATGTGGCTAGTCATCCTGCTTTTTAGAAATACTTGAAGATACGTCGTACACCTAGCAGGGTTACTAATAAGAAACTAAATAGTTATGTCAAGACTCGTGTGTTGCCGGTTGCCACTACTTATTGTCTCAAGAACGAATAGCTACCACGAAAGAAGAGATATCTTGGTGTGCATTATGTGGTGAGTCATATTGAAGACATAGCATTTGCACGCACTCTCCTCGATAATGGTTCTTCGATCAACTTACTTCCTTTTACCTTGGATGAGACACTAGAGTTGGGTACACTTAGAAAACCAAGAGCATTACTCCAATTCGCAGATAAATCTATGAAAAATGCAAAGGGAGAAATCAAGGAAGTTATTATCTCGATTGCTGGACAAGACTACATAGTTCACTTACTATCCTTGAAATGGATATCCCCAATCATTGGAGAAATTCACAGATTGTCCTTGGATGACCTTTCTTAGGACCGTTGAAGGTTCGTTTTATTATTAGATGGGGATGATGAAGTTTCGTTCTCCATGCGGAGAAGTGGAACTCAAACTGAAGCATATGAAATGGCAGAAACCTGACTCCAAACCAGGTATAGATTTCTCTTCATCTTCAGTGGCAAATTGCAGATTGGTTAGCACAGTTGGGGTATGGAAACAAAATTCAACAGGACTGAGCGAGACCCTCTCATATGGAGAGGAAAGTGGGCATGATATAGTCTGCAAGGTTTTGCCAGGTTTCTTGAGAGACAGATCATCTATCTATTCCTTTGATGACTCAGAGATCTTTTCAAATATGTTAGTTCCTATCTCTAAGGGGAAATCGAAGGAATTAGATTCAAAGTCAGATACGACTTTGGTCGAACTACCATGTTTATTTGGTGATCCGACTCCTTGTTCAGTTCAATTGGTGTCCAACACTATAGAGTCAACACCACCTTCATGCAACACAGAACCATATTCAACGACAGTTCAACCAGATTTGATTTATGACATTACATTACCAGAGCTGAAGCCACGACGTCCTACACTAAAGTATTCCTTTCTTGTGGGACCTAAGAATAGATTTTTTGTCATCATTAGTTCTAAGTTGATTGTAGAACATGAGTCTAGACTGTTAGAAGTGCTTGAGAAGAACCACAAGGCAATATGGTGGACTGTGTCAGATCTAGTGGGTACTAATCCTACTCTCTGCTCACGCCACATTTTTGTTGAGGTAAATGCTAGAGGTTCCTGTGAATTTCATGGAAACTTAGTCCAAATCTTCATGAAGTAGTTAAGAAAAAGGTTGAGAAATGGTGTGGAGCATGATTCATATACCCTATCTCTGACTCCAAATGAATGTCCCCCCTACATGTTGTCCCAAGATTTCAGGAATTCAGATGGTCACCAATGAGGTAGGAGTTGAGATCGCAACATGAGTACCCACATCGTAGCATGCCTGTGTCGATTACAAACATCTGAATGCTGCGAGAAATAAATATCACTTTCTCTTACCTTTTATTGATCATATTTTAGAGAGATTAGCGAGGAAGGAGTTCTTCTATTTTCTTGACGGGTACTCCAGCTACAATAAAGTAACCATCGCCCCTGAAGACTAGGAAAAGGAAAATTTTAATTGTCCTTTTGGCACATATGCTTTCAAGAACATGCCATTTGGGCTATGCAATGCTCCAGGTACTTTTCAGCGGTGCATGATTACCGTATTTGCCAAAATGGTCGGGGATTTCCTAGAGGCCTTTATGGATAATTTCTCAGTCCATGGTGATTCATTTGATACATATTTAGCACCCTTGGACCGAGTTCTTTAAAGGCATATGCATGTTAATATTGTACTTTCTTGGTAAAAGAGTCATTTTATGATTAAGGAGGCTATCGTATTGGGGCATGTCATCTTCAAAAATGGAATGGTGGTTGACACTTATATGGTGAATGTGATCAAGAAACTTGAACCACCAACCAACATCAAGTCAGTGAGATCATTTTTAGGGAATGTTGAATTTTATTGAAGATCCATTCAAGATTTTTTGAGGATTGCTCGTCCACTGACTGAGCTCTTAGGTAAAGACACCGAGTTCATTGTAGATCACAAGTATCTAGAGTCCTTTGAGCTCCTAAAAAGAAAGATTTGTGACTTTCCCATTTTGCAGGTTCCTGATTGGTCTCTTCCCTTTGAGATCATGACCGATGCATCGGATTTTGCTATTGGAGCCGTATTGAGGCAGAGGCGAGATTGGATTCCATTCGCCATTTACTACGCGAGCAAAGTTTTAGACCCGACTCAAAAAAACTACACTATGACCGAAAAGGAAATGCTCGTCATAGTATGGGATTTGGAGAAATTCAGATCTTATATCTTAGGAATAAAAGTGATTGTATACACAGAACATTCAACCATTAGGTATACAATGGAAATAAAGGACACGAAGGCATGTCTTCTTAGGTGGATATTATTGCTCTAGGAGTTTGATTTGGAGATTAAGGATAAACTTGGAGTTACAAATGTAGTGGCTGATCATCTATCAAGATTAGATTTGAAGGATTCCCCTGATGAAGAACCAATCAGAGAAACCTTTCCAGATGAGTCTATATGTGTTATAGATTCACTCCGATGGTATGACAACATGGTGAACTATCTTGTCTCCGAGCAAGTTCTCCATGGTTGGACTAGGAGCAGTATTAACCGACTAAAGATAGATTTGAGGAAATACCATTGGGAGGACCCATTCCTTTTCTTTGAAGGGTCGGATTATGTCTGGAGAAGGTGTATTCCTCTGGATGAATACTAGTGCCCTTAGATATTGTCATTCTCTTGAGATTGGAGGACACCATTCAGGAAAAGAACCGCTCACAAGGTACTTCAATGTGGACTCTTTTGGCCAACCTTGTTTAGAGATGCCACTGATTTTGTACGGTCGTGCCCTGTATGTCTAAGGATGGGAGGGGAAATTGGCTATAGAGATGAAATGTCCATGCAGCTTGTGATTTTCTGTGATGTTTTTGATGCATGGGGCATTGATTTCATGGGTCCCTTGCTAAATAGTCATGGATTTGAGTACATCTTGTTAGCGGTGGATTATCTGTCAAGATGGGTGGAGGCTATCCAAACCTGAGCCATAGACAGTAGGACTATTTGTAAGTTCTTAAAGGATCACATTATTTCAAGGTTCGAAGTCTAAAAAGGGTTGAAACCTGGTGGGGGTAGCTATTTCGTGAATATAGAAATGAAATCATTAGATAAGGATTATCGATTTGAGCTTCGAGTGACTAGTCCTTACTGCCCTCAATCGAATGGTATGGCAAAGATTTCTAATAGGGAGGTGAAGAGTATACTTTAGAAGCTAGTCCATCCTGATAGGAAGAATTATTTCCGACTGTTGGACGAAGTTCTGGGGGCCTGTAGGACGGCTTACAAGACCCCTTTGGGCACATCACCTTTTAGAATGATTTATGGCAAGCCATGTCATTTGCCTGCTAAATTGATTCACAAGTCTGCGTAGACAATAAAGAAAATTAACAGGAGCTGTCACTTAGGGAAATTGTGTGGAGACCTGAACCTCAATGAGTTTATGGAAATCCACAACAGAGCATATGATAACAACACCATCTATTAGGACAAAGTTAAGAAGTGGCATAATTCATATATTAGACGCAATAAGTTTGTCCCTAGACAAAAGTTATGGTTGTTTAATGTGAAGTTGAAGAAATTAAAGTCTAAATGGACTTGTCCTTATATAGTTAGGGAAGTGCATGGAAATGGAAGTGTAGAGATATCTTATCTCACAGATGGTGTATCTTCCTTATTGGTCAACGAGCAACTGTTGAAACATTTTGTTGAATCCAAGAACGACTGACTCCTATTGAAGTGATTGACTTCATGCTAGTTGATTCATTTGTAGATATTTCAGATACAACATGAAGTAGCAGCAAAAATATTCAGATTATAAAGATTCATTATCTTAGAGATTCATCTATTCTTTCTGATTGTATTCTCTGGTGGGTGTGAATTCTTCTCTTACTCTTTTCATACTGCTAACTTAGGCTTGTGAAAGCCTAAGTATGGGGGGTATTCCACCTAGTCTACTATTTATTCTTCTCAGTCTCTTAATTATATATTCACTCTTTATTGTTAGCTTACTTTGAGGCTAAGTATTTGTGGGATTGAACCCCTATGATTCTTATTGACCTATTCTTTTTTGTACCCTTATTTGATGACATCCAGTGCTACACTTAGGCTATTCACAGACTATGTATAGGGGGGTCTGACCTATTTGTTTATCCATGTTTTTCACCATCCTCTTCATGCTTAGTATGGGCTATGTCTTTCATTCCACTTTGTGCCATGAGGACATAACACAAGCTAAGTAGGGGGGGTATCTGCATATATTGCATATATATACTTTTCGTTATAGCTCGTACTTTCACATATTTTGTATTTTTATTTTTATGGGGATTTGAATTTTTTGTAAAAATAGTTTTGAAAAATATTTGAAAAATTCATATATTTTACTTTGTTTGTAAAATGTTTTGCAAATTATTTTCAAAGGAGTACAGATTGTGCTTTGACTATACACTCATTATTTTCTGTACAGATTTACATATATTCTTTTATAATAAAAGTAAAAATTAAAAAAAATGAAAAATAAGACTCAAACCTTGCTTTAGTTTTCCAAGAGAAGTCTTAGTGTCTGAAAGAATGACTTGGGTGCAATGGTTGTATTATGAACCGTCGGATTTTAAGGCTATAAAAGGTTTCCTAGACCTAGTTCTCTATAGAGTTAAGCACAGAGGAATGTTTGGATTTAAACTCTATTATTTTGGAAGATCAAGTCGATAAAGAGTTCTTTGAAGAGAGTGGTACCGCTTGAGGAAGATGATATTTTATTAGAAGAGTTAGATATGGAGGAACCTACACCTTTTCCCGAGGATATTCAATCATCTTAGTGTCGTCTTTTTGTATGTTAGGTATACCTTTTAGGCCTAGTTTTTATCTTTTAAGGAAAATCCAGAAGTCTGTTGCAGGATCAAAAGACTGGATCTGTCTTCCCTCTATTTTGGAGAATTTTAGTGCTTCCCATGTGGATATGGATATTACATTTGAGGTAGAATGGCATCATTCTGAGCAATTCATTTTTCAAGTTGATGAGGATATTTCATATTCCGATTATAAGGTGTACTCTATGAGGAGAAACAAGTTAAGCATAATGCAACTTGTGATTTTAAACCCCCAAAAATTCAAGGTTGATATTTGAGAGTCCGAAGTTTGTTGTGTTGTGTGGATATCATGTAGTGTTCTATAAGTGTTTTTGTGCTCTAGTGCTTTGTCGTGTCCTGTTGTTGTCCTTAAGGGTACATGTTCCTCTAACTCTTGTAAATAAAATATTCTTCAAATAACTTTGTAAATACTTACCTTATTAATTGGTGTTCTTTCCTCACACTTTCACTTTGCACTCAAGGTCTGTTGAGATCTTTAACACTTGGTTTATGAGGTCTAGAGACATAAAGTTAACATGTCTTAATTATTAGGGTCTTAGATTTAAAAATTCACACTTCCCTAGTTTAAAATATTTGTGTGCTATATTGCATGCTCAATCTCTTCTTTAAAGAATATGACCATCACTCACTTGCACAACTGTGTTCATGATTGAGATGAGTCAAGGTTTCACTTGAGGAATTGGGATTTGAGATTCAAGTTTGGACCCAATTTTATGATAGTCAAGGATGGGATAAGACTAATAAAGGCTTAGTGAAACGTGAGTGTCAACATCTTAACCAGTATGGGATGTGGTTCTCATACTAATCTCTTGACCAAAACCTAAGTGCCAGGCTGTGTAAATCATTAAATTAATTTGTTGATTAGTGTGAACCAATCCTTGGAAAAAGCAGTGGAGCTAGCTGAAAAGAAAAAAATATTGACAAAAAGAAATGTTAAAAGAATTACAAAGTTAGATCATATGAGCTTACACCAATGGCGAGAGCTCCCAACCTTTAAGTGCCCATTTGGCCCAAATCATTAGGCTTTTATGAGTCGGGATATTAACTCAAAAAGGGCTCTACATCGTAAGCGATACAAGTTTGGGTGCAAATATATTAGACACTTGAAAAAGATGCACCCGGTGTACTCTCAGGAAAACAAGTACAAACGACTCAATCTCTTTTGACGGACATACTGATGAGCAACAAAAATCAATCGTGTTGAGTTAATATGGTATTTGTGAAATAACTTGTTGCAATGAGAGGGAGAAAAGAAATGACACTATTGTGTACCTCCATTTTTTAGCCTCCCATCCACACTTTGAAGTCTGAAAAAGTAAAAAGACGATGGATTAAAGAAATAATATATTTAATCCCTAGTGTTGAGGGTTGGGTCTTTAAAAGGATCTCTGGTATTGGGACTTTAGGTGATATTTCGACTCTACTCTCGTGACTGAAGTCAACACATTAATGTCATACCTTTTACATATATGTATATACTGAGAGTCTAATAATTAGAGGATTTGATTTCCTTTTGATTAAGACCAGGTTGATCTTAGGGTCTTAGGATCTCTAAAACCAAGTATTTTGGTTTTCTTAAGCCTAGTCTCTTTACATGCACATGTCAGGGAATTCACTGATTGATTTAACTCTTTAATTGGTTTAGATGAGCTTAGCTTAAGTATGGGGGTGATGAAGATTCATCTGCATTATTCTATATTATTATCTCTCTAGCTTAAGAAATCAATAAAAATTCATAACTAATAATATTAATTATTTAATTTAGTGTTGTGAATAAATACCTATAACTATTGTACATTAATATACTTATTATTGTGCTATTATTTTATGTATTTGGTATTTATTAAAAATCCAATAAAAATTAGAATAATATCGTATATATTTATTTAACCTAATTAATAAAATAAAAATCCAAAAAACAAGAAAATAGAATAAAATAAAGTAATTTAATTTATTAAATTACTTGTAAAAATATTTTATGTATATAAATGATTTATTTTCTCTTTGAGTTCTACATGAAAGATGTAGATCTCATCGAGATCTACAACTTTCACATTGAACATTTTTCTAATTCCCTTTTCTTTTATTTTATCCATTTTATACTAGTTTTTGTATTCATTTGGATTCTTATTAGGTCATGTGGTGCCATCTGGATGCACCACATGGCCCTGCCTCTTTATTCCATTCCGCCTCGCTCTCGGCCTTTGGATCATTAGATCCAATGGATGTGAGTCATCTTCAACCTCTAGCATTGCCCTCTGAAACAATTCATCTCTTCACGCTCGTTCCTCTTCTCCAGTTTTCCCATCAACCTCCAGCAACCACCTTTCCAACTCTCGACATCTATCCCTTCGTTGATCGTTGGTCACCTTCGCCCAACATCCATATACCTCTCCTTTCTCATATGATTTTTTCAATTGGTAGTTGAAACCACCCTCTCTACCACATGAACTTCTAAACTCCTCTTCCTCAAAACCCTTCCTCAAACTACCTATAACAACATCCATCACTCCAGAGAGCTTCCCCCAGAAACACTAATCCTCAATGACAGTGAAGAAGATGCTTGCAAGCGACAATGGAGGGAGCTTGATTGTGAGATCCTTGGTCATCAGAGACCATGTTGCAGCATGTCCAGTGACTATTTGAGCTCAAACACCATAGACTCAGAGTCTGATGTGATGACCTGAAGCAGCTTCACTCCAAGACTGTTTTCCACTTTTATCTTATTCATTTCATTCCAGGTAAGATCTCTGATCATTCTTTTCATTGTGGTTCTCCAGTTTTTCACTAGTGTTCTATTACTTCTCTCATACATCTAAGCCATATAATCGACTCTGTAATCTTCCTTAATCTATGTGTATTATCCTCTGTAATCTATCTTGTTCTTCATCATTGTGACCACATGATTCTTTCCTTCTTCTTGCAAAGTAGAAGGACCCAACTGGGGCTTCTTCTTCCATTCACAATTAACCCTTCATTCCAAACCCTATACATCCCAGAAGATTCACATAACCTTGGGCTTTGTTTCTCTAACTTTTGTAGGCGACATCATGACTTGAATGATAGGAATTTCTAACGAGCTCCGATCTTGAAAATACTCACCGGAGTCACTTCATCGGGAGGGCATTCTAGCATGAGTTTGATCATTTGCACGTCGTCTTCTCCTTCGCCATGATGCCAGGAAGGTTTCACAACCTTCAGACCTAGCGGAGATGCTCGTAGGAGAATGAGTCTCACCAGAGCCTTTCTCAACCTCCACTGCTTGCGGAGGAATAGGAAGAACATGTGTAGCTATAGCTGTTAGATCTCATCTTCCAGATCAAATTCGACGGTCAGTAATAGATTCGAGCCTCCACCCGAGGCAGTGATTCATCCCTACGGCATGGAGCACTCGAGCTTAAGCTGAGTGACCGAAGTTCACCACATGTACCCGAGCTGTTTCTCGAGCCTTAGTTTGACCACGTGCAACACATATGTTTTTGGAGAAATTGCAGAAAAATCCAAATATTCTTTGGAATTGCATATTAGTGCCTACGCTTTGGAAAAATTGCACAAATACCTCAACAAGTTTGTGTATTTGTATTTTAGTCCATTTGGACTCATTTGTAACAAAATAAAACATGTTTCTTTTCATTTTTCCCCTGCAGTGTTTTGCCAATAACTTATGAACCTTAAATCTGATTTGAATGAAATTGGTGTCGTTGGAAAGCTTATTTCTCTCTTTTAAATTTATTATAAATCACAATTTTGACATATATTTCACGCATTGAATTTTAGAGTATTAATTGTGATCTAATCAACCTTATTATTCATTTAAAATGGAATTGTACTTAGGTTGACTTAACTTTGATTAACACAGAGTTATCATCAATTAATTTATTTTAAATAAGTATTTTGTTTATTTAATCGGGAGCATAATTTGTGTTATATGTCCTCGTGTATTCATTGTATGAGTGTTTGTCATATTAAATAAATACATAAAAATGATTTTAAAAATTGCATTCTTTTTACACAAGTGTGTGTTTGATTAAATAATTGCTTGTGTCCATGTGTTCGACCCTAGACTTACTCAAGTAAATTTAAAATCAAGAGCTCTTCATGGAGATCTTCTCTCAATTATGTTGATTGTCAATTAGCCCATGATAAAATGAGCCGCCCGCTTGGAATCGGAGATGGGATAATGACGCCCGCATCACACCACTTCTCAATATCCTTCTTTATCACTTCCCGCAAGTTTTGATTCAATCTATGCTAGAACTCATGTGAGGGCTTGGCATTTTCCTCAAGGTAAATGTGGTGGGAACAGAGAGTGGGGTTTATCCCTTGAAGGTCAAATAAACTCCAACCTAATGCCTTGCGATTCTTTTCAAGAGTCTCTAGCAAATAAGATTCTTGTTCTTCGGTCAAACTAGCACTGATGATGACATGAAGTTACTTTGATGGGCCTGCAAGGAAGGTATATTTTAGTATAGAGATAACAACTTGAGATCTAGCACTATTTGATTACCTAGTATGTTTGTCTCAACTGTCTTTGAATTTGGCTTGGTGTTGGAATTGGTTGGATCTGAAGTGATGGTGGCCAAAAACTACTGCTGTGAAAGGGTTAGATCATAATAAAGTCAAATAATCAAAAAATACAGCATCCAATTCATTATCTTGGTCCTCTAATTGACTTGAAGGGAACATGTCCGACAAGCCTAAGTTGGCCTCTGAGTCATCGAAAATGAAGGGGGATGCATCTGAAAGGTTCTCTATGACTGGTAGGGGATTTTGTAGAAACTGTCGAACTGCCTCATCTATACACATCTCTCCTGGTGAGAGGGACTCATCGTCCTCTACAGGTCCCTACTGCTAGTGATAAACTTTGTCAAATCTGTAGCATTTAGCTTCTGACGAGAGATACTCGATGCTGCTCCCTGAGCCAAGTCTCTACTGCCTCAATTGCTGCATCTCTATCTCTACACTTTCATCACGGGCACGGAAGTATATCTTTCCCAAACTATAATCAAATACTGCCTATGCTATCCGCAGAAAGGAGTGACCAAGAATGATCTAGGAATCTTGCCATATACGAGGATATTCCATATATATGACTGTGAAGTTCACCTAATAACTAGGGAGAAACATAGAGAGGGTCGTATGGTTTCACAAGGCAAAACTGCAGTCGATGTATTAACCTCTTGAAAGTCCCCAGTTAATCAGCAGATAACCCACACATTAAATAAAAGTAATGAAATGCACAAAGTGAGTTAAAATTTATTATTCTCTACTATATGATGCATAACAAGTAAGCACACAAAGATCGAACTACAGAGAGCAAAATGGGTAGCCTATGGTTATTTATGAACAAAAAGTTTATTTACAACCATGTCATTTATCATGTATATACATATATCTTTTTATGGGTTTTTAATTTTTAATTTTTTATATACTTTTTGTTTTTAATTTTTTAATTTTATAATTTTATATTTTGTTTATATATTTACAGATTTTTATATTTCCTTTTTTTAATATATAAGGATAATACAACTATATAAAAGGGTATATATACAATATAGAGTAATATATTTATCAATACTAATAAATATAAATAAAATAAAAATAGTTTTTTTGTTTATAAACTTTTCTAATGTTTTTGTAATTTTTCTGAAATTTTTGTTATTTTTTATGTTAATGTCAAAAATATACCAAATCAGGGATTTAATACATATCCGAAACTGATTTGAATTTTAAAAAAATACGAAACAAGGTCCAAAATTACTCAAATCAATTTTAATATATGTATATTTATATAAAGAAAGTTATAAAATAGAAAAACAGATTTTTGGATTTTAAAATGATTTTTTAGATTTTTATTTTGGGATTTTTCAATTTTAAGCTTTTTCTTTTGCCATTTTTAGTGATTTTTGGTCTGGGGTAAAAATAGAGTAAAATAATATATATTAGAATTTTTCAAGACGTTTTTTTATATTTTTTTGTATTTTATATTGGAACAGAACAAAAAGAAATCCTTTTGATTTTTAATAAATGGTTTAAAAGCCCAAAAATGCTAAATAAATCCATATCATAAAAGTACATGGCAGGAAGCATCTAACCCTATTTTTGCAAATTTTTAGGAGTACATTATCCATTTTAAATAAATAGATCAAATGCACAAAAATACATGTCCTAGCAGGGGCATTTTTGCAATAAAAATAAATATCAGGGGCTTGCAAGCAAATTTCCCATAATATACAACATTTATTTTATTTTACGAGACTATTTAACATTTACAAAAACCACTAGGGGCATACATGCAATTTGCATAGTTCACGTGGAACGACACGCGAGCTGAGCTGGATTGGACCCAAATGCAATTAAAAAATATACAGGGGCTTTTTTTGCAAAATATCCATTTTATTTTACACTTTACTTTTAATTTACAATACTAAGTAATGAGAAATAAAAATGTGAGGCTATGATATGCAACTTACCCAAATAACAAGCGCGATCAAACAGTTGAAGAGCTTTTACTTAACACAAGGCATTCGTTGGGCGCGCGAGGATGGTTCCATGATCGGTGATAGGATTACACAAGGCATTCGTTGGGCGCGCGAGGATGGTTCCATGATCGGTGATATGGATTAGATCACTGGAGGGGATCTGACGGTTTAGGCGTGGGCGATTGTACAACTAATGAGTGATTTGGAGAGGCGCCTCCATCTGACGGCTCTGAGCTTGGTTCTAAGAACAGGGAAGAACATGAGCATGTTCTTCCTTGTTCGCTTGATTCCTCGAACTCTGAGGCTTCTCCAGTGACATGAGATGCTCTTTACATTCCTGATGCAGATTCAAATCTAGGGGTACCATTCACAAGGGCTGGGGGCAGCCGAAGCTCTCCAGTGAGGTCGGAGAAGTCAGCGGTCTCAAGTATCTCGTTCCTATGCAGAATCGGCCCTCCTCGGGGTCCTTTGGGTTCTAGGACCTATAAGAAAGGTTCAAAAGCATGAATAGGGGGTACTAGAGGGCTATTTGGTGGGAATGGGCAGAGTGAAGCGTGGCAGAGAGGTTCCGATGGAGGGAGACAAAGTTTAACCTTGTTTTCCAAATTCGAGCGGGATCTAAAGGGGCAAAGGTGCATGATTCATGAAGAAATGATCGAAGAAGGGAGTGAGGTGGTTGGCGTATCGAATAATAGTCGAGTATGGTGAAAGGATGGTGGATGGAGCTCGAGAGCTCCAGCAAAGGAACTTAACCTAATCTACCTAATTAACTAAGGAAGACATGAAATAAATTGCTCGAAATCAAACCTGCAACTAATTCTAAGCTAAAGAAAAGTAAGGACACAACTCTTGTACCTGGGAGTCGGACATGGACCAGGGTCGTCGGTGAGGTCGGCCGTGGGTGCACCTTCATCCTCTTGGAGCTCCGCCCGGCCATGAGAAGGCTCCTCCTGTCATGAGGGGATCTGTTAGACCAAAGACCAGGGCTCCTAGACTCGAAATGGTGACCAAAGAGGTGATGGAAGATAGAAGATTTTATTTATAGACGACGCTTGTCACCCTTATTGACCGAATTATTGGAAGTAGATCAAGTTATGTACAAGCAATCTATAATTATGGCATGTATCATGGAAGAGTAATGATCAATTTTTCTGAAGAGATCGAGGGTGATTGATCGATAAATCAAGCGGGAAAATGGGTGGAAAATAGGGAAAAGACACTCACATCACTCAACCTACCTGGAGGGATAGTTGAACAGAGGTCAACCATCGGAGGGACCTAATTGGTCCAGATAAACTCGCTACAAGACAAAACTCTAGGATTATTAGAAAATAATTAATTAAAAATAGTATTTGATTATTTTTGAGTGTAAAACAAAAAGTGTTTATTTTTTATTTAGTATTTTATTATGATTTTTATTTATTTTTTGATGTCATTTATCAGTAGCTAATTTTTAGGATTATATTTATAGGTATATTTATCTATATTTTGGCTATTGTATTTTTATTTTGTATATATTATTTCATTATTTTATTCTCTTATTTTATATATTTATAACTTATTTTTAGGTAAATAAATATATTTTTATTATATTTTTATGATATTATTTGTATACTAAAATAAATAGGGGTATACATTATATAGGTATAGTTATAGGTATTTTCTCCATGTATTTTGTATTATATTTTATTTTAATGTTTCTTTTATGGTTTTATTTTAGATTTATATTTTTAATAGAATATAAATGATATTTACAGGCTTATATAAAGAATAAAGAATAAAGAATAAAGAATGATTTCTCCTTTTATTTATATACAAGTATTATTATAGGTATTTTGCCTATATAATTACATATACTTATTTTATTTTGTGTTTTCTTTGTGATTTTATTCTAGTTTTAATATGGACATGTGTTATAAATAATATTTACAAAATTATACAAATAGAATGTTGTGAAAATAATAGAGAATAAATAAATTGAATATTTTATTCATGTATGCTATACAATGAGGGTCCAAAACCTAATTTTCACAGCTTAACTCCAAAAAAATGAAACCACCTTTATTAAATAGATTATTAAACGTTATATACAATTAGACTGTGATTTTGATACATTTTGAGTTTTTATTTGAAAGATATGGGTCTGTGAAGTTGGGATTTCAACTTTTTATTTTGTGCATAAAAAGTACACGGTGTATTCTTTTTGTCCAAACTCAATTTTGTGTTTTTATTTATGTTTTTATACACAACTTTCATGTTTAAATTTTCTGTATTTAATTAATAAATAATAAAGAATAAAATAGGTGTAAAAAATGCTTTATTGAATGAATAAATAAATGTGGTTTTTATTGTATTTTGGGCCCTTATCCCCCCTACATTATTCCTTGTCGACCAACTCAATTATTGACTTGGTCGCGGGGTTTAGGGTCATAAAATATCTTTGATATTTTATTCTTTTTCTTTTCTTCTCTTTATTCTATAATTTTGACATTAAAACGATAATATTTAATAAATACAATAAATGAATAAATTCTATTTTGTACAAATTAATGCTCTTTTCATGCATTAGCTAGGATTTTTATGGCCAAAATGATAGAATAAATGTGATGAAATGGAGATTCATCACCCCCTATACTTGCATTTGCTAGTCCCTAGCAAACACTTATGCAATAAGTACAAAAAGAATAAAGAAGAAAAGAAATAGAAAGAATAATTAGAATTGATTTGAATTATTAAACTTGTCTTTACAAAATCAAAGTTTGGAGCTCAGGTTAGTCCTCGATGTGGAAATGTGTATGGAACCTGGTCGGGAACCAAATTTAAAACACAACAACCTTCGAGAGTAACAGAACTCGGTTCAAACCACCTCAATAACCAAGTCAGAACTAGCCTACATCATACACAATCCCTTATGACTATGAAGCTGACTTGTACAGTGTAAGTGACAGTGGCTCTCCCCAATTGAAATGATAAAAGAACCAACTTCTCCAGAATGACATCCCAATGATTCCACAATCTATCAACTCTTTCCTCGAGGAGCGAGGTATTCCTTCTAAGTTCAAGTGGCATCCGACTTAAGAGGTGGGGGTGAAGAGAAGAATGGATGATATCTAGTGTAGCTACCTATCCTGGGATGCATGACTAGTGTAGCTACCTAAACAGCTGCAGGCTCACATGGTATAACTTTGATGCTCAAGCTTGTTTATTGACTATACAACATATACACATACTCCGGCAGGCATTTTATTTTCAATCAGGCATATCCACTTTTTTGGAGTCTTTTTTTTGAAATACTATTTACAACAACATTTTCATAAGGAGTTTTTCCTCTTGCGCCAGAAGACTATCCCTCTTTTGAAGCATTATTGCAACCCACACTCTCCTGTCTTTAGACCTCATGGATACTGGATCAGGTTGGGGTCCACTTCCCTCCCTAGACGAGGACGAATGTTTCCACTCGTGTGCATCTCAAATCAGAGAATCCATTCCCCTCACCACTACAACTGAGTTGAGCCAAGTGAAAGGTGCAAGTGTCCAAGTTAGGTCATGACCGATAAGAGTCATGCATGCGTCTCAAAAAGTTCTAGTTAGTCAGTTGAGGTGACTTGAACCCAGCCATGAGTCTCAAAGAAATAAGTCCCAATGGACCTGAGGTACCTTAAATCTAGCTCCCATAAGGTTCCAGTTAGGTTTGGTGCAGTAAGGTCCAACCAAGCTCCAATCTTCGACTTTATTTGGACTAGTTCAATCATCAAGCTCAATCCAAAAAGAATGTGAATGCTATGCAAATGCTATGTACAATGCACTTTTTCAAGGTTTTGCACTTTTTATAGATTTTTGAAAAGATGATGCATATGCAAATTTTTTTTTCATATTTTTCAAAAAAAATGTTTTGGATGGTTTTAGTTTTGCAAATGTTTTTATGATTTTTGAAAACTAAATATTTTGGATAAAAACTAGATACAAATATTTATAAGGGGATGCATCTTATATTTACAAGAGTTAGGTTTTAAAGAATTTACAAAAAGTATGTGATCAATTTTATATACATACGTATAAAGAATTTTTAATATGGTGTGTATACGCCTCAAACTTATTTGAAAACTATAGTCCAAAATAATTTTTACAAACAATTTTTACAAATATTTATACACATTTGAAAATAATTTTGCAAAGGTTTCTCAAACATTATATATAGATTTTCAAATATTTTTGCAATCATTTTTTTCAAACCATTTGCAAATCATTTTTCAGACATTTTTGTTTCATGCAAAGAAAATAAAATTTTGCAAACAAAATCTTTTTACGAAGGTTGAACACATTTTACAAAGTATTTTCCAAACAGTTTTCAAATGATTTTTCAAAAAGATTTTCAAACTATTTTTCAAACATTTTTCAAAAGTATTTTCTCCTGATTTATTAATGAGTATGTACAAAAAGAGTTTGAGGAGATATAATAATCTTTCTATTAAGTGATTTTAATGAATTTAATGCTACATTACTTAATGAAATATGTTTAGCCATATTTATTTGAAATATAAAAGTACGAGTTATGGCTAAAGTATATACACAGTATATACGACCCCCTATACTTAGCTTGAGCTATGTCCTCATAGATCGAAGAGAAAAAGAGAAGAATAACTCGTACTGAGTATAGAAAAGCCAAGATATAATGACTGAAAGAATGGATGAATGAGAAGTTGATCGTCCCCCCTATACTTAGGATCAAATAATCCGAAGTATAGAAGACTGTACACAAAGTAGGGAGGTCCAAGGGTGGGAATGCACATATCGTACTCAGACTATCTCCCCCTATACTGAGGGTAAGATATCCCTAAGTATTGACAAGAAGAGGAGACATGGGAGAGGATCAAAGAATGAAATAAATCCGGGTGTACCCCCTATACTTAGAACAAAGTACGTCCTAAGTATATTAGATTGACAAAAAGGGGTGATACACATAAGAATTTTTAATAGAAAACGAAAGTTTAAAACAAAAAGAAGAAAAGAAGAAAAGATAAAAACTTAAAGGAAAAGTTTTTGTGTTACATTATCTGAATCTTTTGATGCAGCTACTTCTATGGATGTATCATCGGAGCGCAATACTTGGATAGAATCAACAACGATCAGGAAAGTGTCAAGCTCGAGGTGGGGCTTCAGTAGTTGAGCGTTGACGACAAATGGCTATGCATCAGGAGACAATTTTGATATTGCAATGCTACCATTGTCATGCACTTCTCAAACTTGAAACGACCCTGTCCATTTGTTTTTTAGATTTCCCAGGAAGATCTTCAACTTTGCATCGAATAACCACACTTTCTATCCAATCTTGAAGGTCTTTCGTTTGATGTGCCGATCATGCCAGTGTTTCACCTTATCCTTGTACATCAATGCTTTATAATATGCATAGTCTCGAGATTCCAGGAGCATGTTCAGATCTTCTTTCCTCTTCTAACCACCTTGTTGTGAGTCCAAACATATATTAACTACCCATAATGATTTATGAATTAGCTCCACTAGCAGGTGGCATGGCCTTCCATATACAAAGAGATAGGGCGACAAGCCCAACGGAGACTTGTAAGCAGTTCGATGTGCCTAGAGGACTGAGTCCAGAAGTTGGGACCAATTTTTCTTATCCGGCTTGACTAGTTTTTGAAGTATCATCTTGATTTTTCTCTATATCTTTTGACTTAACCACTCGTGCTCTCTCGATCCTATCTTTTGTTTCAGAGATGGCCGATTGGAGTTATTTTAATCCAATTTTCACGGATCCCTCGTACTCTCCAGATGATCCACCTTCCATTTTCTAGGAGGACTTTCCTCCTGATTTTTGTGCATATCCGCCTAACCCATTATTTTAGGAATTGGAGGACTTTGATTTTTACCCACCCTTATTCAACCCACACGATCCTGGGGTTTTGGAGTTACCTTTCATGATTTCCACACTTGAGACACTGAACCAGATGATGGAGCATATGAATTCGAGGATTAGCAATATATTTAACATAAACAAGAGCCAAAATGCTGCTCCACTATTTAAGGATATGGATTCACTTGAGGATAATCATGAGAGCTTACAATCACCCAAAATACAAAAAAAATGAGAAAATTTTAAAAATCCAAAAAGATTCTGAGAGACAAATTATTGATTCATTTTGTGAGGAGAGGACCCAAATGCCCGATCATTTACCCACACATCTATTCACATCATGTCTCAACCTTGACCCCGAGGATGCTACTATACAGACTGCTCTTGACAATCCTCATGTAAATGTTGATTCCGACCTCCTCCCTTGTATGGATGAGGTCTAAAAATTCAAAAAATGTTGACTGAACCTGAAGTGGTAGCCACCCTTCGTGAGATCATTAAAGCCCCACTTCAACAGGCCATGACATATTTATCTACTCCTCAACACAAGAAGAGAAAGTGAAGGAGAAGATCTGAGCGTCACATCTTGACCATGGCCACTGCCTACGCCATCTCTCCCCATCCGTATTTTAAGAAAGGGAACACTGCCACACCTCTTGTAAGTTGCTCCATATCTGACTATTCTTGTGATAACACTCTCCTTGATGGCGGTTCATCAATCAATATAATACCCTTCTCTATGGTACAATCTCTTCATTTTGTGCCTCTCAAGAAAACCAGGATGATAGTTCAATTTGTTGATGGATCTATCAAGAGGCCGAAGGGTATTTTAGAAAACGTTGTCATTCTTATTAGTAGCATAAATTTCACTTCGGATTTTATTGTAATGCCCATGGAAACCCCCACCCCTATGGAGCACCCTCCAATCATCCTGGGACGGCCTTTCCTCGCCTCTGCGGGAGCTGTTATTGATTATGATTCAGGAGAGATTCGCTTCCGCTCTGATGTAGGGAGTGGTGTATTGATCACTACACCTACTACTGACCAGAGACCTACATTCGATGAGAGCCCGCCCGTGTTAGTCAACCCTAAGGAATTTGACCTCGATGATAATATCAGAGATTCTTGTTATATATTGGATGATAATGAAACCCAGGAATTCCTCTTCAAGGAGGAAGACTCGGAAAGCATAGACCTTGGAGTTCCCCCTACTATTATGTGGAGATGCATTGATGACATCCGCATAATTTACAGGATAGACACCCTAGAGCGCAAGGCAGACTCTGAGACTAGACATGACATACATGATTCGACTACTTTCACTAATGAGTCTGTTCCCATTCACCCTAATTTAGATGAGACTGGTCAGGCCAAATTTGATTTGATTGCTTTTATAAAGGAGTTTGGGCATTTTGATAAAGATGATGATTCGGTATAGGCTCGCCAGGCTGAAATTGATCCTACTTTTTCTGATAATGATTTGGAGCCATTTTACTTTGATGTTTGTGAGACTTCCCAAGCAGGATATGACCACACTACTTCCAATAACTGATTTAGGCCTACATAATCTGAAACCACTGAGGGTACATTCTTGGTCGATTCTGATCAGTTCATATCTAATGATAACCCTAATATTGACCTAAACCTTGTCAAATCCATGCCTCAGCGGTCCCGCAAGAAGGTTCGTTTTTGACCTTCTTGACCTTTGTACATTCACTCCTCTTGTATATCGTTTCGTTTCACTCTGCTTCTCCTGTTTTATCATTCACCCCTTTTCCGTGTGTGTATATATGCTATACTTAGGATGTGCTTCATCCTAAGTATAGGGGGTGAATGATTTGTGTTGTTCATATTCGTCATGTTTATCACTCTTATTGTTGCCTATACTTAGGGATACTCTACCCTAAGTATAGGGGGGTGATGTTGTTCATATCGTGCCTTTTTATTTTGAGTTTGTACATTTTCTTCATTGGTTTTCCCCTTTCGTACACTCTACTATATTTAGGATTACTTTATCCTAAGTATAGGGGGGATCACCGACTTCTCTTCTTTTTATCCTTTCTTTGAGTCGTTGTAGCTTAGGTGTCTTTTCACTTTTCTATACTTAGCACGAGTTATATCTTCCTTTGCCGCTCTCTGATCACTATGAGGACATAGTTCGAGCTAAGTATAGGGGGTGTCGTATATATTGTATATATACTTCAGACATAACTCGTACTTTTAATGATTATTTGGGGGGGGGGGTTATGTATTTAATTTTGTAAAATCCTCGTGTGTAACCAAAAAAACAAAAAAAAACAACAAAAAAAACAAAAACAAAAGTTCTTGTATATACTTGTATATTTTTTTACTAACCCTTTTTCCTTTAAAAAAACTACAAAACAAAAAGAACTATAAAAACTTGCATAATTCAAAAAAAAACTTTCTTTTACATCTGCATTTTTTTTCCAAAAAATCCAGAAAAAGTTCAAAATTAGAAAATTGTTTAAAAAATTGTTCTTTTCACATGTGAATCATTTTTTTTCAAAAAAATATTTGCATTATTCATATTTTCTTGCATTTGCATGTGCATTTTTTCAAGATAGTATTGACATTTAAACTATGTCTGGAATAAAATTGAAGAATGGAGCTTTGTTGGACCTTAATCCACGTAATTTCAGAGGAATCTTATAAGAAATGGAGTTAAAACTTTTCAGGTCCTAGTGACCTAATTCTTTGAGTCCATAAGACTATGTTCACATGTCATTTTGAGTAGTCTAAGTAGAACATTTAACAACACACGCATGATTCTTTCATACCGTGGCTTATCTTGGACAAGCACTCTACACGTAGCTCTTCATGGATGAGGTAGTGAGGAGGCAGAATCTTTTGGCTTGGGGTAGCATACGAGGGTAGTACATCTAGGCAGAACCTCTCGTCTTCCTCTAGGGAAGGAAGTGCATCTCAACCTGATCTAGCGATGTTGAGGTCTAAAGATAGGATGCTGCGGGGTTGTAATAATGCTTCAAAAGAGGGATAGTCTACTGGCTCAAGAGGAAAAACTCCTTATGTACATGATGCACCTTGAATATGCTTTCAAAAAAATGGAAAAAAAATGCAGAGTCTCCAAAAGTGGGCAGATCTGATTGAAAAGTAAATGCCTGCCGGAGTGCATATACAAGGATAAAAAAATCAATAAGAGCTTCGAAGATGAATTTTTAAGCTTGCAGCAGATGACTTGGATACACTGGTCATGCATCCAAGGATAGGTAAGTACACTGGTTACCGTCCATTCTTTTCTCCGTCCCTTCTTCTTGAGCTGTTTGTACTTGAACTTAGATGGGAATATCTCCGCTCCTCGAGGAAAGAGTTGCAAGACTGGGGAACTAGAGTTCCCTTGTTGAGGGAGGTTGTTTCTTTGCTACTTCTGAGATGGGGAGCTATATCTCACTTACACCGTACAACTAAAGATTCACAGTCATAAGAATTGGTGTATGTAGACTTGTTCTGACCTGACTGTTGAGGTGAACTGAATAGGAGTCATGTGGAACTTAGAGGCTATTAGGTCTTAAATCCATCTCCCATTAAAGTTCCGACACACTAATAATCCAAAGGTCCGATAGAGCTCCAAACTACAATTTTATGAAGATAAGTTTAATACTCAATATTGTCCTACTTTCTTTATTTTCCCTTTCTTTTTCTTTTCTTCACCTATCTTTCAAATAAGTGTTTGCTAAGGGACTAGCAAAGGTAAAGCATAGGGGGATGATGAATATGCGATTCGTCATCTTTATTTATTTATTTTAGCTTAAATTCCCTTATAAAACACCTGTATATAACACTAACTCCATATTCTTACTAACTTGCATCTGTGTGTAAAGATTGTATATTTGTATATTATTTTAACCTAAAATAAATAAATATATACAGAATGGAAAAATAAAGAAAAGAAAATAAAAAAGGAAGAATGTATATATGTAATAGATACAGGCTGGCCCGAACCATGAGAGAAGGTCAAGACTTGACCTGATCGACCAGGAATAAAGTAGGGGAGATAGGGTCCTCAATTAGAAAATCCAAAAAAAATTTGTGTGCTGTGTATATTTGTATACTACACTATTTTATTTGTACATTAATTAACTTCAAATCAAATAACTTTCAAAACTAAAGATGTAAATAAAAATGTCTTCTAATTAATAAAAATAATTGTACAATCAAATCATTTATATAATAAAAGCAATCACACTTGGAAAAAGCCACTAAGCACTAATTGAAAGACCAATTCCGACTCCATATGAACTCAAATTGAACCAATCTCATTACCATTGGATTCTAAATTAAATTACCTTTAAAATGTCTATGGTTTCATAATTATTGGAGTTACGAGTAAAAAGTTGATTTTCTAGGGTGGTTTGTGCAATTTTCCCATGTATTTTGTAAATATTGTATTTGTATATATTTGTAAATTATCTTTACTAATTATTTAAAATAAAAATAAAAAAATAAAAAATAAAAAAAGCTAATTTCCTCATTTATCCATGTATATATTGTTATATATGTATATAACATATGTATATATTTAATTTTCTTAACTAACTTCCACAAAAAATAAAAAAAATAACTTTTAATTTCCACTAAATAAAGTGACAAAAATTCCAAAAAAGTAGTTAATTTTTGTAAATATTTTTTGACAACTATCTTTCTATCTCTATCTCATTTCAATTTTATTTCTTATCTTTATCCAAAAAGCCAAAAATTCAAATTTTATCTCCATTATATTTTCTATTTATGTGGCTCCTTCTCCCTCATTCCAACTTTTTTTTTAAATGGGCGCAACACGAGGACTTCCCAGGTGGTCACCCAACCTAGTACTACTCTCGCCCAAGCACGCTTAACTTCGGAGTTCTGATGGGATCCGGTGCATTAATGCTGGTATGTTCGCACCCCCCTCATTCCAACTTGATCAACCTTTAGGAGAGGAGCCCGATCTCCAAGAGAAATTTTCGCTGAGAAAGGTGCCTAGCCTCCGAGCCGTCCGGTGACAGCGCGTCGACCTCGTCAAGGCGATCACGACCATTTTCGCTCATAAGGTGAGATCCATCGTCATTTTCTTCTTATCTTTATCGTAGATTAATCGTAGTTTTATTTCTCGCATTTTCTCTTCGTTGTCAATTTTTTTATCTAGATCTTAGAATCATCACCCATGATTTAATCCGCCACCGACTTGATTTTTCATACCATTTTCTCGATCTCTACATATTCACGTTCTACTTCGGACAACCTATCATCTCCGACCACGTACGATGGTCGTAGTCACGGATCTCTCTTCCATATCGCCAAGATCCACAATCGTTCACAAGTCCTATTGTGTATATAAATAAAATAAAAATAATCTATATATTTGTTTTCATCTCTCTAACCTTTGTTTTGCAGGTCCATATAAAGAAATAAAAAAATAATAAAAAATTTAGTTCATGTCTACCGTTTACTGTTCAAAAAAATTTAAAAAAATAAAAAAATTCTTTATTCTACTTACAGTTGTTTATAAAAATAAAAATAAAAAAATAAAAAATAATAGCAGGATCTCACCACGCTAGGCGGCGCCGCCTCTCCGCGGCTTCCGACCTCCAGGCCCATCGTCCCTTCCGCCTCGTCGCGGTGCTCGACCATTGCAACCCTTGTTGCCACCCAGCACGTGCACGCTACGCATCTGGACCTGCTCGCCCTCCGCGAGAGCCGCCCGCTTCCACGGCACCTTAGCCGGCTGCGCACACCACCCTCTCATCTCTGCCACCAGGACCCTCGTCGCCTGCCTGGCGAGCGGTTTTCTCGTGCGATCTTCCACCTTCAACTGCCCTCCGCCTTGCTGCCTGACACCGCCTGGGAAGAAGATGAGTAGGGGGCGGTACCTCTTATTGCTTTGAGAAGAAAGGAGAATGACATCAAAAAACTTTGGGAAATTTATACTTCAGCCCCTCAAAGGTATCGAAATATCAAAGACACCCCTGCACTTCAAGTCTAGAGAACGTGCAACACATGCCTCTATTGGGTAAACAGCAAGTTCCACCTCTGTTAATTTTTTTGTTATAATGTGATGCTTAAACATTAAATCTTTGCGAATAAGTCCATGTCATTATAGACATAACTTTACATGATTTTCTTAATGGAATAAATATCTTTCATGCTCTGAAAATTTCCAAAAAAAACTATGTATACTCCTGCTATGTGCTTGATCATTGCATAAAATTTTCATATCATTTTGTTGACTTTTAATATTATTAAAAAAATAAAAACACCGCTTTTCATCTGCCTGAAATTAGAAAAATCATAAAAATTCGAAAATATCTCCAAAAATTCCAAAAATATTAGAGTTGTTTCATCTCATTGTCTTTTAATTTCTATACAAATTTCACGCGTTAACTATTTATAAAACACAAAAAACTTAAAAAAAAAATAAAAAATCTTACAAAATTAGAGAAAATTCTAAAAAATCCAAAAATCATGATTTCAGTTTCTATTTATAGAATTTATATTTATTTCATCATAAAAATAATTGCCAGGAGTTTTTGGACTCAAAATATTTTTTAAGTTGCAAAGTACTTCAGGTTGTGCACAATATCGCATTTTCACACTGTTTGATTTAAAAAAAATAGAAAAATATCTAAAAATTTCACAAAAATTCCCAAAAACATTTGAAAACTTTTAAAACACAAAAATATTTTCTGTGAATTTTTCTGAGCATTTTTTGATAAATTGGAAAATTACAAAAATAGTTGATGTGCATATTTTTGATCTTGTAAATATTGCTCCGTATTTTTTTAAAATAAAAAATTACAAAATCTAAATTACTACAAATTTTAAAATCAAAAAATAAAAAAATTTAGAAATAAAAAAATTTGAAAAATTAAAAAGATAAAAAAATCACAAAAAAACAAAGGATGGTTCTCCTTTGATATTCCTATTTTTCTCTTAATGATTTTCGATTGATTGATAACCCTCGGGATTTGTAGCCTCCCTGAGTTCGATCCTGTCTGTTATACAGGTTAATAAGTAGAAAAAAAGAAAAAAAATTTTGTTTGTTTGTCGCAGGATTTTTGGGGATAGAAACGTCTTATTTATCATTAATTTCTGATCCTCGAGATTTCACGAGCTCAACAAAATGGCGCAGTTGCCAGGGATATTAAATAAGAAAAATCAAAAAACCCTAAATTTCCTGCAGCACAACAATGATCGACAAGGGAAAAAGTAGGGGGAGATAAGGCCTAAAATACCAAAATTCATAAAATCATTCTTCATTTGTATATATTCATCATAAGTACAATACTGTCTATAATACACATTATTTTGTTTAATTTATTCATCACCATATTCTTTTTAAATAAAAATGATTTCTTCCTGAAAATTGTGCATAAAATCCTTTGTATATAAACAAATGATTGCAATTAAAACAAGTGTATATTGTGTAAGTTACAACACTCCCAAAAAGCTGCAAAGCTCATCTTGCAAGATTGATATCTTCTCCACCAGAATTCAAATTTCATCAAACTAACTTTCATTATACTCCAAATTAAATTATCAGTAAAATGGAGGTGATTTCATAAAAATAGAGTTAAGGTGTGAAATGTGGCTAATTGGGGTACTACTGTATATAATACCTTTGTAGAGTGCGTACATTATTTAATTATTTATTTTCTCATATATTTGTAAATATTGTATTTTAAATTAATTGTAAATATTGTATTCAACTTATATAAAATAGAAATAGAGATAAAAAATCAAAAATAAAAAAATAAGTCATGTATATATTGTATAGGCATCACTATGTATACACTATACATAATACTATTTATTTAAACTAATAATTTATTCTTAAAAATCAAATTAAAATTCCATTAAACAATTTAAAATATAGTAAATAAATTATTATTATGTATATATTTCTATAAATAATTAATTAAAAATTAAATCCTTTTACATATAGGTATACATACCTATAAATAACACCTTATATTTATTTTAATCCTTGTAAATACATTACTTAATTAATTAAAAATCACCTAAATTAACATTATTTTACCCTTACCATTTTTATTTGCATCATTTAATTATTTAAATTCATTTTAAATTTTTAATTGATTTATTTAACCATTTATTGGATTTTTATCGTTTTCTCTAATTTGTCCTCATCCTCCGTGTATTCTGATTGGCCGACCTGGGTTTGCTGACCCCGGTCAACTACTCATCCTATGCCATTCACATGCACTTGTGCCCAATTTTCCATGTTACCTAACTCACTAACAGTCCCCACATTCTTATCCATAATCCGAGCCCTTTCATTCTTCTTCCTCGCCAGCTCTCCATATTCACCATATTCGTCTCGATTCGCTCATGCTTTGAAATTCAAAATCACGTTGGAGCCACCCCTAAAAATATTCACCTTCCACCTCTACCGTGAGATTTGATCCAATTTTTCTTGCTCTTCTATGTCTGAAGTTAGTTCCTGGAATCAAGGCAGTGACAGTGCTTCCACTTCCACAGCTGGGAGTGCGCGAGGAAGCTTGAAGAAACGAGATCCAATCTTGCGTTGAGTCCTCCGTCGTGTCTCCGACTCTCCACCTTCTGCAACGGATCGAGGATGATTGCCACTTCATTTTCCACTGTAGGTAACCTTAGATCGATAATATTGGATTTTACAATTTTAATTTCGTCTTTTTAATTATGTTTTAGCTTAAATATGTCGCTCATCTTCGACCTTCGATCGCCAGATCGGAGAGATCCCATTCACCTTTACTCGATTCCGATCACGCACACACCTTCGCCCCGACCTTCTCCATATACTATCACATCTGATCACCCCCAGATCACTCCAAATATGAAGATAGGATCCTCCTCCGACTACCATCGCCGGAGCCCCTATCCCCTTCATCATTTCCTACTTTTATGCATCAATAAAACTACCGAAAAGGTTGACTCCGAGCACGGATTTCATTACAGGGAATAGGAACAAACCTGGGAATGAATCGAACCATCTAGATGTTCACTTAAGCTTCCAAACCTTCCGACCTCCAGATAGCTCATCAACCATCGCCGTCCGCCTTTGAGCTAGTAGATCAAGAGAAGAGGGTTTCAAGAAGCTAAATCACCCATCTGGAATTGAATCAGGTGGAGATTCAACGAGTTATGCTCGATCGAACTTCGCAAGAAGTCACCTTCAAACTTGTTCTTCCAGAAGCCTTCCACACCGCACGATCAAGAACACCACCTCCAGTCTTGATCTCTACCGTTGATTGAGCCCCAAAAGTCAACCATGTATTGAAGCCTCTAGATCAAATCTTATCCATCCACTTGCGCATCAGCCTCGACCATCAGATCCAAGCTTCATCACCATCCAACCATTCGATTCGCAAAGTATTTAAAGGGTACAATTTTCTCCAAACCCTTGCATGTTTTCCATTTTGCAAATAAGTCCTATAAGGACACATGTCTGAATGTAATGTATTAAATATTTGCACTTTTTCCCTTTGCATTTATTTTATTTGAATTTTTGTCTTGCTTGAACTTTAGAGCGTGCTTGTCACGTGAGTTTTATGAAAATTGCAATAAATCCCTTAAGTTCTATGTTATTAGTTGTTTCCTGGATTTATTTTAGTTACATATAGGTGCAATCCATCGTACATCACGTGCTTGCGCACGCATCTTTTCGGAAATTTTCCATATTACCCCAGTAATTTTATATGTGATATAATTCAATCCACAAACTTTACCTGTACATTTGTATTTATTTTGCATGTGAAAAATAAAATAAAAATTGGCAAAATACTTTAAAAAATCCTACAAAAATCATGTTAGGCGTTTATTAGGCTTACCTTGCATCCATAGTTTTTATGATGCATTTTCATTATTTTGATCAAAACTCCATAAAAATTCCTTATTTGCTTTTGAAAATCAATAAAAACTATAAAACCTTTGCGAAGAATTCTAAAAAAAATCCTGATTATTCATTTTCATTTCTTTTAATTTCTATACCATTTTGGCACTTTTATTCTTCAAAAACCTAAAAAATTTATAAAACATAAAAACAAAAAACATTCATAGAACTTCAGATAAAATTCCAAAAAATTTATAAAATACCTTTCTGGATAATACAAATTTCTCTATCATTCTATATATATTTCATCTATTTTTGATTTTATTTGCTATTTAAAAACTCCCAAAACATTCACTTTGTGTTTTGTTTGCTTTGTTTTTATTATTATTTATTTAAAAACATTAAAAATTTGGATAATTATGGAAAAATAATAAAAACACTAAATCATTATCAGAAAATCAAAATAAATTTTGTTTGAATTTTCTATGTATTTACCACTTTCTAAAAATCCAAAAAGTTGTCTTTTTATTTCTTTCTCACCGAATTTATTTATTTATTTTTATTTCCTTTTGTTTCTTTTCATTGATTTTTCATTGAGTTGAATAACCCTCGGGGTGTTTATAGCCTCCCTGAGTTCGACCTTGTGCGCTATATGGGTAAATAAAAAGCACTCACAATTTTTGTGCTTACATTCGCTTTCATTGTTTGTTGACTTGAGCTATGAATACAAACATTAATTTTTGTTTGATGCTTTTGGTTGCGACGACCACAATTCCATTGTGAATAATTCATTTAAAATAAAAACCTGAATTTTCGCGTTTAACAAATGACATCATTGTCGAGGAGGCACGATGAGGGTAGTTAGATTTTTTCTCTTGACCTATTATTCTTGGTTGTATATATTTGTTTTTGTCTTATTTTCTCTATATTTTTGTGAAATTTATTTAATTACATATTGTCGTCACATATTCATTGTCTATATTTTTTGACATTTATTTCATTCATTTATTTTGTCTATATTTTGTGTATATATTGTATACTTGCATATTGTTGTGGAGTGAGCACTCAAATTGAATACCACATGCCGTGATGGGGCTTATACATCGCTTGCAGGATCCGATGTGTCGGACACCGAAAGCTCCCCAAGATTGGACTTAGGAATTCATTTGAGATCAATTTTCACTTGCTCTTCTCGTTTTGCTTCAGATTCACCTCATTGTTTGCTTGTCTATACTTCCTGTATTTATTTAACATTATTTTTGCTCATGTTATCATAACTGTATTTCTTACATTATCTTGTGTTTCCTCTTTCTTGCGAGGGATGAGGGCCCGATGAGCAAGGACAACTTTCTTAGGAGTGCTGGTGCACCCGAGTGAAGCGGAGGTGACTTGTTTGTTCATCAAGTTGTAGGAGAGCTTAGGAGGAGGAGAAGAAGATTTGGAGGAGATCAGACGCTTGGAGCAATTTGCACAGAATATTTTAGTTTTATTTAAGCAATTTTGTTCATTCATTATTCTTGTAAAAATTTGTAATTATTTATTTGGCGCTTGCCTCTTTTTTATTTTATAAAAGGCCACTATATACCTTGTGTGTGCAGGGTCTGTTTTACCAAGTGTTGGTGCACTTGGGGGACCTCACCAGTTTTGTTTTCATCACCTTCTTTTTCTTTGTTTTCTTGCAGTTTTATGTGCTTGAGCTCTTAGAAGTAGGTTTTATTATTTTGTAGGTCCAAAGCCCCTAAATAAGAATTTCTACACCTATAGAGCAGAGTGTAGCTTAGACTTAGTCAAATTAACCCGTTCCTGCCCGTTAATAGAAGTTACTGCCAAGACGGTTCTCGTGCATCATATAGGTTAGTTATTTTCTGTCTTTTATTTTATGTGTGGATTACCCTGGATGTTGAGTGTTGTCGACAAGGTACACATCCTCTATATCTTGCATGCATCATTGATTTTTCTTGCACATTGGCATTTCCAAATTCCTACTAAGTTTTCACTCACATAATATCAAAAAGAAATCGGAAAATTCGATAGATGATTTATTAGAAAAAAACCAAAAAAACTGACAATTATATAAAAGTGGGACTGCTAAAGAAAACTTGACCCTAAAAATAAACGTAAGGACAAATCATTTTTTTAGAGTAGCCCCCTCATTATTTGTAGGTACTTACCTCCAGGTAGAGTGAGTGAGGACACGTCCGCAAGGATAGAGCCCAAATCCCTGGACTTGTGCCTTAAGTACCTGTACATCACATTTCGGTGTATGGTTGCAATTGTGTGCACTTGCCTTCGATCATAGAAAATCGTTTTGGTGTGCTTAGCCTCCTATCTCCCTTTGGACTTGATATTGAACCTGCCATCCCAGGAAGATGGTACCACTAGTTGGGGAGGTTTGAGGATGTACGCTGGGCGATAACGGTGACTCACCTTATGTATTTGGTAGTAAGCAACTTTTTGCAGAATCACTAAACTTAAAATTTAAAATATAGAAGACCAAACTCTTACGGTCTCCACTTGTGTCCAGTTGGTGAATTGAGGGTTTCTGTTTTGTTTGTTTGCTAGTGCTAGAGATCCCTCGCATCTTTACTCTTGAAATCGAAGATGTCGAATTGGAGCATATCTTGTTCGGACTTTACGAACTCATCTCACACTTTAAACCAGCCATCTTCTATTCGGGAACACTAACTTCCCAAGTACTCCTCTTTCTCCACTTCACCATTCACATCATTGATCAATCCAATATTCAAGATTGATTATAATCTTGAACTATCGTTTGAAACTACATCATTCTTGAGGACTAATCCAATGCAATGTACATTGGTAGAAACTGAGATAGTGCTCTTGATGCCACCTAAGGGCAAAGGTTATGTGGTTGAACAAAGAGAGATCGATAGCACCATGTTAGCATCCATACAGGCCATTTAGGCACAATTGAATGAATAGGCTAACATGCAAGCTGGATTGAGAGATATGATCATCGATATGAGGAATGACAGATAAGATAGGAGAGAGGAAGGTAGAAACCACATAGGAGGTGGGAATGGGGGAGATGATCCACTACATGAGCCAGTGGCGAAGCTTACATTAGAGGATGCCCATAATCCAAGGCAGGACATACCAACTCATGGATTAGAATTCCTGTGATTCATGGGAATTTTGAGCTTAAGCCCATAATTTTACCACTTCTCCCAATATTCCACGGACACATAAATGAGGAACCATATTTACACCTCCAATAGTTTGATCGCATTTGTGGCATTATACACAGCCATAATTTTCCATTAGAGGTAGTGAAGATGACAACCTTCCCATTTAGTCTCATGGACAAGGCACTATATTGGATCAACCACTTGGGAAGGGTTGTCACGATGATGAATCTCATATTCATCACTCTAAAAGACATTATTTAAGCTCATATCCCCAATATTCATTGGCATTTTGTCATCTATATTGCATAATTAACATTCATGGACATGTAAATAAGAATCACATTTTATCATTCATAATTACATAACATAAGAAGATAAAAATCTCAGTCTAATTAACCATAAAATAAGCTAACTTCTCTGATTTTTAATTAATTCATGATAACTCCAAATCATCTGAAATTACCTCAACTGTGAATATATCACTAACAAGAATACAAGGAAAATAAAACAATCACTAACATAAATAAGTGGACCAGAAACCCAAACCCCAATTCTAGGATGATCGGACTAAAATAGTGATATCTTAATCATACAGTGTCCGATTTGATCCTACTCACTTTTGAACTAATGTACGTTCAATTAACTTTAAAACAAGACCAAGTTCAAGTGAATCAGAGCTCATATGTGAAAGTTGAGTTTTGGGCCTCTTTTGTACGTTGCGTATTTTACCCAATTTTGACCTATTATTTTATATACATATTTAACTCTTTTTATTTTATTTCCTTTTCATTTATTTTCTTTGACCAAAGGTTTATCAAAATGTGCAAAAATCCAAATCCAAAATAAAACTAAAATATAAGAAACTAATTGAGTCTAAGTGTTCACTAACAATCTGTATAAAAGTCGTCTTTTTTGTACATTATTTTATCTTTTCATTTTCTTAATTAATAAAAACCCAAAAAAATTAGATTAATGTGCAAATATTTATCTTTGATTTTATCATTTTTCCTATTTTTATCTTAATTAAAAATAACAAAAAAATTACTAAACCCCAAAAGTCAAATATTTTATACACATATAGTACCCTAAAAATACCACTTTGTGAAAATGACCTATTTGGTTTCGGTATTTTCATAAAAGTCGTAGATCTCATCAGACAAGAAACTTTCACGAAGAAAATTTTTCGATCCGAGGTCTTTTGCTATTCCTTCCTCCTTTTCTTTTTCTTTTATTTTTCAACTTTTCTGTAGTTGACACGTGGCATCTCTTGGAGCCACCACATGTTACTCATTTTTGTCTTTTATATATTCTATTATTATTTAAAAAAATAAAAAATTTCTATAAAATAAAAAAGACACATGGCATCTTCTTGGCCATTCGATCTTAATCGATCGAACGACTGTTGCTTCCTCTACTTCTTCCGCTCATTCTCCCCCCCTCTTTCTTCTCTCGGTCAGCTGATGCCCACCTCCTTCCTCGATTAGCCGCACCACCTCAAGAAATCGATCTATGATCCCCTTTTCATTTATGGTTGGCCATCGCACCCTCCCTTTCCATACTCACTGCATTGCCGCCAATCTCCCAGATCTCCTTCCTCAATCTCCTAATCACAAATCCCATCAGACTTTCATCACCCCCTTTCCTCTTCTGGCAACACCACACCTTCTCGAATTTCACACATCGCCACAATGAAAATGTCATCGTCAATATCCAATCTTCGCTACCACCGGCCACGTTCCTAATCCATCGATTTCCCTTCCCATTTAAACCTAGACTCCGCCGCCTCTTCTCCCCTATATAACTCATACCTGCCCTTCGTCAAAACATCATTCGTAGATTAATGCTAAAGAAGGAGGAGAGACCTGGAGGTGGTGAAAACACCTCCGTTGATCCCTCTCTCAAGCCCGAGGAGATCCGAGGTAAATTGTCTCCTTGCCGCAGCCAGTTCCGCCCGCAGCTACCAGCTTTGACTCCTTCGAACTGTTGAGTTCCGCCTTATCATCCACCTTCGTCCACAAGAAGCTCCAACTCACACCCTCCTCAGTCTCTTCAACAAGAGCTTCATCGACTCTAGGTCGACACTTCTGCACCAACCATCGCCCTCCGCTTCATCTTCATCAAACTACGACCAATCTGCCTGAGCGTCACTGACTTCAGTCGGCCTTGCCACCACCTTCAGCAGTAGAAGGATCACTGGGACCCCCTCTTCCATTGTCGCTCTGTCCAGGTTCCGGCCACAACCGCTGCATCACCAGGAGTGAGGCCCAAGTCTCCCTCACCTGCTCCGCACGCATACAGGGGAATAATTGCAGTGCGCCCCTCGTTGTTCAACCAAATCCACCAGAAGCCCCAATTACCCAAGGAGCAAATGAACAACACATGCTCTCTTGGAAATTTTGTAGATCCCCCCGTAATTGCATTAAGACCATGGAATAATCCCTCAAAATTGCATTAAGTCCATGTTCTGCATGTTGAAAAATTCTATTTATTGTAATTTGCAAACAGAACCTTATCTTTCCTCTATGTTTTGAACCTCGTTATTGCAATAATTTATTATTCAAAAATAGCATTTTCTTTATCAACTATTCTTTACATTGTGGCATGCTTGTTATATTTGTATGATTTGTGGTTATTTAGTAATTAATATTTTTTAGAAGTTTGCATATATTGCCCACTTTATGCTATGAAATTCATATAAAATTAACCATAGTTCCAAACATTGCGAAAAATTCACGAATACTAGAATTAGTTGTTATTTATATTGTGCCAAAAAATAATTGCATTTGCATGCATATTTATCTCTACAAAAATCATTTTATAGATTTTAACATTTAATTTTTTATAGATATTAGACTCTATATTTTGAGGGTTTAAGGTTTTTTTAAGATTGCTCAATTACTAATCTATCTTAGATAATTTTATTTCCTGAAAATAAAGATGTTTAATATTTATTATAACTAATTATTGTAATTCACACTATTTGCATCATTTAATTCATAAAATATTTGTTTTCCATCAGAAAATTCCAAAAAAATTTCATAGCATCTATTTCATCATAATGGACATCCCGACCAAGTTTTGTAATTTTTGGATATAGTCTGATTGAAAATAATATTCTTGTCCTTAAAATTGGCCAGTATTTGCATTTGCATTCAAAAATCACAATAAAAAATACCAAAATTATCTGCCTCGAAAACCACGCATGAAATTCGATAGACAATCACCTAGGATGTTCCTTTACCTCCTCGAGTTCGACCCTGAGGTGGGCCCAGGCTAAATAAATATAAAACCACTCGAATTAAATTTGATTAATTAAAGTAAGTGGTTATTTCTTGATTGATTTCAATTACCCTCCTACAACGGAACGATGACATTTATTTTAAATGCTTAATTTTCAGAAATAACGAAGGGTTATTCATGATGAATCAGATGGCATCATTGCCGAGGAGGTAAATAGCTTAGGTTTTTTGTTTAGAAAATTAGTGTTAGGTTTTCCATACATTTGGGTAATCTGATCCCTGAACCTTATCACTATACATTTTTCATTTTTTTATTTTTTATCCCTACATTTATTTATTTAATCTTTATTTTCAGCATTTATTTTCTTATTTTATTTTTGAATATTTTTGTGTCACTTTCTTACAATTCTCTCTCTTATTTTTCATGTGAGGTACCTGGCGACGTGGAGTGGTTCTCTCAAAACCAACACATCTTCACTAAGCATCGAAAAACCGCATAATAAATTAATTTCTGCAATTTTATTTATTTGTAATTAATTTCTCATTTACAACGGTGTCCATTTGGACTCTCTCACATGTAATAAGACCTGAACTTTTTCTCTACGGTGTGTCAGACCCATTTCACTCTCCAGTGAGGGTGGGGCCTGACTTGAGTGGTTCGTTGGTTAGACCTGCACTACAACTATAAGAGCTCCAAGGATTTTTCTGATTGTGCTCTTAGAACCAGGGACCACACTGCACTTTAATTGAGATAAACATTAGCTCATTCAACTTAGTCAAAAATTTAACTCATTTCTTCTCGACTAATAGAAATTTCTACTAGTTGCGATTTTGTCTATTTGCATTCCATATAGAATAAATTTTCAATTATTGTATTGCATCCCACATGGAGATCGGTATGAAACACTGAAAGTCTTCTGATTGAGAATCATTATTTTTCGCGTGCATCGACTTTTCTTAATTTCTCCCTCCCGTTTCATCACTTAAAATTTAAAAGGAAATTGGGACTAGACGGTAGACATGCATTTGTACTCACCTAATTTTTCAGTGATCACCTAATTAAAATTTGGACTGCTAAATAAGAATGACTTTATTCAAACTCATAAAATAAAAAAAATCAGGAGAGCAACCCCTCTCTGGATTCATTTATTTTTCTAAGAGATCAAGAGACGAACACTTAGGCTAGAACCAAGCTCTGGAATCTTTATTCGGACTACTGATTTCAAAAATGACTAGCTACTTCTCAATGAGGGAACAATGGTCTCCCTTAATAGAGTGGGTGGTTAAAGGACAACAGAATTGGCACTGTCCTGAAGTAACGACACGATCTATACTTATACCCATATAATTCTTTTCCAAGATTGATTTTATCACTAATTAAGATTGAAAAAAATGGAAGGACTCTTGCTGCTTCCACTGTGTGAGTTGGTGAACCTGGGGTTTGAGTTGCATTTGCATTGGTGTGTATAAACGGAGCTCAGATATTAATAACTGCATACTTGTACCATCACTCTCCATGATTTAAAAACCAGGGTTTCTTCTATTGAGTATCCTATGCATTTGAACATTTTTAGCCAAGATCCATTATGCCAGCTCATCCACCTCCTTTGAAATTGATGGGACATTGGTCTCGATATCCGCCAGATTATTTCTTTTCGATCAAACCCAAATCCTCAAAACCCTCTTCTACCAAGCATCCTCTGACATTTGTTGGAGACTCTCTCCCACGAATGAATCTGGCCCACTCTACGAATCTAATCTACTCCATGAAATACAATCTTTTATATTCGGATCATACAGACATTCAACCGACCGAGGTCTCCACTTCTTCATATGACAATCCTTTATTCAATCATCTGACCGAAGTCTCCACTCCTTCATATTTTCCACCTCTTGAGACATCAATTCTAACAACTTCGACCACAGATACAATCCTTTATATTTTGTTCTTGAAGATCAAACAACTTTTAAGACTGATGACCGGTTAAGACACCAATTCCAACTGACTTCATTTTATCCTCACATTATACTTGGAACAAGTCAACACTTCACAAATCCACATTCTGATATGACCTTTCAGAATAATATGGAAACCCGAGCAAACCAAGTAGATTGGCCTACACCAGATGATCTTCCATCTTGGATTAACTGTGACAATCACACCTTCATACGTGACACTCATACAACAGAATGGACTGATAATATCAACACACATGCACTCTGTATGATGACTTTATCATCTGAGGGTCTGATCAACAATCACGAAAAGAGGCTCTACTCAACCTAGCAGTACATGCCTGAGTCACAGTATGTTGAGTATGAGACCTATAAATTTCAACCAACTGAGCAAACTCCTTCCATGATTTTTCAGGAGAAAATTTCATAGGATAGCAACTATATAATAGATATTCCAGAAGGATCTCCTCCTAGATCATGGATAAAAATGGAAGAGGAAATGATTGGATCTCATGTTGAAAAACCATAGATCACTCAGGAACCCACATACTCTGTAATCCCGAGGGATGATTCTAATAGTAATACCTCTGCATACTTCTCCGTTAAGGATGACTCTAACTCTGATTCGGCACATCAAACCCCTCCTCAGCTATGGGAAGCATCCCATCTACATACCACACTGAAAAGACCAAAAAATAAAAAAAAGTAAAAAAAACCTCAAAAATAAAAAAATAGAAAAATCCATAAAAATTGAAAGTGGAAAGGATCCTACTTTGAGGGAAGCAATGGATAAAAGATTGATTTTTGAACTCCCCTTAATTCATGACATTTAACACTTCTCCTCCTGGAAAGATTTGTAAAGAGTAAATTGATGCCGAAAATTCAGGCAAGAAGACAACACTGATCGAAAGACATATCTTGTAAATGGCCACCTCTTTTGCGTTGAGAATAAAGACTAAGAGCTGAAGAGTAAAGCAGTTTCCTAGATTTGACTGCGAAATCAAATAACACAACATTCACCCATGCCCAAATCGACGATGACTCCCTAATCAATATCCAACCGACCTCCGTGTTTAACAAGCTCAAACTCGGACTAACCAGGAAATCAAGAGAGATCGTTTAGCTAGTTGATCCGTCTATAAAATGGCTGAGAGGAACAATTTCAGTCATCATTACATTCTAAGCTTCTTCGCTCAAAGTAGACTTCACGATCATCGATATTGAGCATCAAGGATAATTCACCCAGTCTCTAATAATTCTAGGAAAGCCATTCTTAGCGTTAGCTAAGGCAATTATAGAGTGCGAACTTGGGAAATCAATTTTATAGCATTAGGAGCACTTCGATCTCATCCAATCTTTGAGGAAACACGATATTCCAAGGAAACCCACAAAGACGTCAATAATCGTAACCATCAAGCTGTAGAAGAGCCCTACCCCATAGCTACACCTAAGATAATGACTGTTGAGGCGACCATTGGATCAAAGACTCATCCCATCCTCCCATTCCCCACTACTTGCACCTCAGTGACAAATCCTATGGAAGAACACATGATGCATGACTTTTACCATATATATGGTGCTTATGATGAGGACACACAAGCATGGGCTTACCCTGAGTCGGATTAGACCACCTCTAACCACCTTGATCAAATCGATTCAATGCAAGATGCACCAACGTCAAGTTAATTGAGAACAAATATGTCAGAAGCTCGCTGACCATGGAGGAATATTTCAATGGTTATTCATTTGAAGACCCGATTGTTAGCACCTCACTCACATGACCTGCACCTTCACAAACAATGCGAACCAAAGTGCCCATTCCGGCTACTCCTTCATTTAGTTAGTTGTCTGGTAAATCGAACAAGTCACCTTCGACACACCGTAAGAGGAATCTTTCGATAATTCTACATCAGGTCTGGGTAAGGTGATCTTTATGAGTGAGTTCAGTTCGACAGCTCTGATGCCCTGTCTAAGCAAACAATCAAATATCAACCTCCATTGGACAATTCCTACCCCTCACTACTATTCCTTGAGAGCCGACTCTCTTGGTATCATCAAATATACCAGAATAATCTCTAATGACCATACTGAGACTGGTGCTTCAGAGTATGCATCACCGAAGGATGAGGCAATTGACCACAAGACTGTGTACATCTTAAGAAAGTAGATTAATGTTTGGAGTGCCTCCACCTTCCAATACTATTCTTCTGTGGATAACTCCGATGATGGTTGGGAATCATCTGAATCATATGATCCATCTTCTTCCCATCAATACACTCTCCAACATGATTCTTCTAAGGATAACACGGGCAATGGTTGGGAATCATCTACTTCTTCTTCTGTCAATCAATATGACCTCCTGCCATATGCTCACAAAAAGATCTGCCAAAAACCTCCTTAATCATCGACACCCTCCCCTCTCGACCCCATCGGTTCCCTTGTTCTTCTTCTTCTTCCTCTACCTAGGCCAAGGCATACGTATAGGGGGAATCGATGGCATCTGTATATACCACTCTCCTCATCCACTTCTACCCTCAACCACCCACCCTTCTTCTAAGGGGACCCGATTCCATCTGTGTATGCCCTCCTCATTCAAATATCACATCCTCGTCCGCCTCATTTTTCACCCTTCTTCTATACTTAGACTGTTGTTAGCCTAAGTATGGGGGGGTGTGCTGACTTCTGTTTTTATTTTTCTTTTTCACTCTCTTATGCTCAGCCTGAGCTATATCTTCTCTGCGCTTCTTGTGCTCTGAGCACATAGCACTCACTAAGTATAGGGGGTTGTGTATATACTCTGTATATATTTTATTCATAGCTTATACTTTCGCATAAGTATATATTCATATTTACGGGGTTGGTAACTAACTTATAAAATCTACAAAAAAACTAACTTTGTGTTTTGCAACCAATATTGCATGTTAAACAAAAGTTTTGAAAAATGGCTTCTTATTCATTTAAAAAATGATCTTGCATTAAAAAAATAAAAAAAGACAGAATATAATAAAAAATTAATTATCTGTATTCCATACATTTGCACTTCATCAAACATTACATGCATCTGCATTGGTGAAAAGTCCTTGAGTTCTGAACTGAGTTATGAGCAAAAAGCGAGAATGGTTTGGACTTGGCCTTATTCCACCTAATTTTCAGAGGAACTTCACCAGGAAATAGGATTTTAGAAGCTTCAGGTCTTTGACTTAATTCTTCAAGTTTCGCATGACAATGTGCAAACTTTGACTCTTAGTGTCTAACCAGATCGCCTCATTCTGGGTACAACTCTTGAATAGGGAATTAAATTGTACTCTCGCACTATGGACTTAGCTCAACTCAGATAGGGTGTTGGAAAGACTGTGTGAGTCTCTTTTCTGGTAGCATGGACATCTAAAGACCAGAGTACGAGTTGAAATAAAGCTTTGGATAAGGGATGGACAGCTGGGCACAATTTTTTCTAAGTTCCCAAAACATGTGCAGAGAAAGATTCCATATCTGCAGGGGCACAACAAGATCCTTGCAGAGTTACTGAAAATTCAAATAAAAAGAAGCTAACTACCAAATAAATATTTGACAAAAAAGGTCCTAGCTTCATGACACCATGTAGATCTTGGTGGAGACTTTGTTAAACTGGCCAGCTTCACAAGGAGAGGTGACTACACTGGTCACCCTCCAATTCTTTTCCCCTTCTTCTAATTTCTCTCCCTTTTTGATTGTGAACACATCATGATAGAGAAGGAAACACCTGATTCTTCGAGGATGAGTTATTGGAGGAAAGGTTTGCATGGTAGTATGACATTCTTGATGGGAAGAGTTAAAACATTTCATACACATGAAACAATTGTTCAATGTTCATGGGGTATGCTTTGGGAAGAGGATTGATCTAAGATGACTTCTGAGCCGAAACTATGACAATGATGTGTAGAACTTGGAGGTTGTTGATTTTAAAACCCTAATTCTCTTAGGAGTTTTGTCAAACTAATAATTCAAAGGCCATGTCTAGCTCCTTTTTCACCTTTTGCTCATTGTCTTGGTATGGAACCCAATCTCATTTCACCTCACTTAATTTATTTTGATGCTCGGGGACAAGCATGGTTTAAGCATAGGGGGTTGATGAATCTCGGATTCATCACTCTAAAAGACATTAATTAAGCTCAGATCCCCAAAATTCATTGGAATTTCATCATCTATATCGCATAATTAACATTCGTGGACATGTAAATAAAATCACATTTTATCAATCATAATTGCATGAAATAAGCAACCAAAAATCTCAGCCCAATTAACATGTAAATAAAGCTAATTTCTCTGATTTTTAATTAATTCATGCTAACTCCAAATAACCTGAAACCACTCCACTATGTACATATCACTAACAAGAATAAATAAAAAATACAAAAAAAATCACTAACATAAATAAGTGGATTAGAAATCGAAACTCTAATTCCAGGATGATCGGACTAAAACAGTGATATCTTCCTCATATAATGTCTGATTTGATCCTACTCACTTTTGAACTAATCTACATTCAATTGCCTTCAAACCAAGACTAAGTTCAAGTAAATGGAGCTCATATGTGAAATTTAGGTTTTGGGCCACTTTTGTACATTGTGTATTTTACCCAATTTTGATCTATTATTGTATGTACATATTTAACTCTTTTTTTATTTCATTTTCATAATTTTCGTTGACTGAAGTTTTATCAAAATACATAAAAATCTAAATATAAAATAAAATCAAAATCAAAGAAACTAACTGAGTCTAATTGTTAACAACAATTTGTACAAAAGTTGTCTTTTTCATACATTATTTTATCTCTTCATTTTCTTGATTAATAAAAATCCAAAAAATAGATTAATGTGTAAATATTTATCTTTTATTTAGTCATTTTCCTATATTTATCTTAATTTAAAATGACAAAAAATTATGAAACCCCAAAATCAGGCATTTTATACACATAGAGTAACCAAAAAATATCACTTTGTGCAAGTAACCTATTTTGGTTTTGGTCTCTTCATGAAATTTGTAGATCTCATCGAGACGAGCAACTTTTGTGAAGTAAATTGTTCGATCCGAGGTATTTGTAATTCTTTCCTATTTTTCCTTTCTATTATTTTTTGAATTTTCTAGAGCTGACACGTGGTAGCTCTTGGAGCTGCCATGTGTCACTCATTTTTGGCTTTTATATATCGATTATTATTTAAAAATAATAAAAAAATTAAATTCAAAAAAGACACGTGGCATCTTCTTAGCCGTCCGATCTCGGTTGATGGGATGGCCACTGCTCCTCTCCTTCCTCTGCTCGTTCTCCCCTCCCTCTTTCTTTTCTCAGTCGGCTGACGCCCACTGCTTTCCCCGATTAGCTACGCCACTTCGAGAAACCGATCTCCGATCCCCTTTTCATCTATAACCGGCCACAACACCCTCCCTTTCCATTCTCACTGCACTGCCGCCATTCTCCCAGATCTCCGTCCTCAATCACCTAATCCGAAAATCCCATCATACCTTCGTCACCCCCTTTTCTCTTCTGGCTGCACCGCAGCTCCGTAGATTTCGCACATCATCGCAATCAAAATCTCACTGTCAACCTTCGATCTTCGTCATTGCTGATCACCTTCCTAATCCATCGATCGCCCTTCGCATTTAAACCTAGGCTCTGCTGCCTCTTCTCCTCTATATAACCCATAGTTGCCCATAGTTGCCCCTCATCGATAAATGCCAAAGAAGGAGGAGCGACCTGGAGCTGGCGACAACACCTCTGTCAGTCCCTCTCTCAAGCCTGGCAAGATCCGAGGCAAATCACTGCTCGCCGCAGCCAGCTCCCCACGCAGTTGCCAGCTCCGACTTCTTTGAATCGTTGAGCTCCGCCATATCCTACACCTTTGTCAAGAGGAAGCTCCAACTCATGCCCTCGTCGGTCTCTTCAACCATAGCTTCATCGATTTCAAGCTGACTCTGCCTCACCAACCACTGCACTCTACCTCATCTTCATCAACGTACGTCCATTCCGCCCGAGCATCCTCGACTTCAGCCGACCTCACCACAACCTTTAGTAGAAGAAGGATCGTTGGGACCCCCCTCCTCTTCCGTCACTCCGTGCAGGCTCCGTCCACGACCTCGTATCACCAAGTGCAAGGCCCAGGGCTCCCTCACGTGCTCCACATGCGTGCAGGGGAATAATTGTAGCGCACCCATAGGAGTTTAGCCAAATCTACCACGCACACCCGCCATCCAAGGATCATCTGCGCAACACGTGCTCTCTTGGAAAATTTGCAAATCCCCTCTCCGGGTTTAGGTAATTACATTAAGTCCCTATTTTGCCTATTGAATTCATTCTATTTATTGTAATTTGCAAACAAAACCTTATCTTTCCTCTATGTTTTGACCCTCATTATTGCATTAGTTTATTATTAAAAAATAATATTTTGTTTCTCAACTAATTCTCTACATTGTGGCATGCTTGTTCTATTTTTATGCTCCGTGGTTAATTATATTTTTGTGGAAGTTTGCATATATTTCCCACTTTTTGCTCTGAAATTCATATAAAATTAACTATAGCTCCAAAAATTACCAGAAATTCATGAATATTAGAATTATTGTTATTTACATCGTGAATAATATCTTAGTCCTTAAATATTGGCTCGTATTGCATTTGCATTCAAAAATCGCATTAAAAAATATCAAAAATATTTGCCTCCAAAATCGTGCACGAAATTTGATAGACAGTCACCTAGGTTGTTCCTTTACCTCTTATAGTTTGACCTTGGGGCTTGCCCATGCTAAATAAACATAAAACCATTTGAATTAAATTTAATTAATTAAAGTAAGTAGTTATTTCTTGATTGAGTCTGATTACCCGCCTACAATGGAACAACAACATTTATTTTAAATGCTTAATTTTCACAAATTAATGAAGGGTAATTCACGACCAATCACATGACTTGAGAAGAGTTGAGATCCACTTTCTTGAACAAGTATTACCCACTTGGACGTCTTAACTAAATGCGATCATTGATTGCTAACTTCTCTCAAATGTCCCATGAACCTATTCACGAGGCATGTGAAAGATTCAAAGACCTGACAGAGAAGTGCCCCCATCATGATATTCCAAAGAAAAGCCTTGTGCAAAATTTCTTTGGGGTTTGTGCATTGAGAACAAGAAGCTGGTAGATGCGACTTGTGGGGGGGGTCCCATTTCAACAAGGACGAGAATGTCCTTTATCAGATTTTTGAAGAGATAGTGGAGAGAACGCAACTCTTTCTTCTTCACATGCTTTTTGAAGCATCCCATTACCTCTCCTACAGTACCTTGCAAGGCTGTCAATATGACGACATCACATGATGTGGATAGGGTGGACAGTGCAGATATGACCATCATAGGAAATCCCCAATACGAAGTGGACATAATTGAGAAACGATACAAGGAGCTTGAGAAGCTTTAAGTGATCGAACATACGACAAAGAACCTGGATAAGCCGGATGAGATAACCAAGCATCTGGAGCTTCTTGTGAGTACGATCAGTGTGTGTCAGAGTGCGAGTGCAACAACTGATACCTCTAATCGGGAGCAGACATCTTTCACTTCCACACATAAGAGTACTAGAGGACCGTCCACAGTTCACGTTTACTACGTGTAGACTCTTGACCAAGTCCGAAAACAGTCACACCAGATAATACCATACCAGCACAAGATTCCATATATTCCTGAAGAGCAGTCTCCACCTCCATCTCTCATTCAGGAGGTGAATAGTATTTGGTTTGACCAAGAGCGCAACCAACCCCGCCCATCAAGGTAAGGTCAATTGAAACCCCAGCATAGTCAGAGACCTGCCCATCACTTTCAAGGAGGGAGACCCCAGAACCAGTAGTTCCAGCCTCATTTCAGTATCCACCTCACTTCAAAAACTGGAGACATGGCCAGTAACAGATGCAGTCTGCATATTTTCCCCAACTTTACCACCAACAACAGTCTGCATTGTATGGACAATATTCACATCCTCCACCTCCTCATCACCAGCCACATTATGGATACCAGCAACATCCTCACTACCAATCTCAAAGACAACCTGTTGTTGAGCATCTAGAAGCACCTTCAGTGAATCCCACAATTGATCAACTAGCCCTATTCATGAAGAACATGAATGATATAACTTAGAGGATCGACGACCTGACTACCACTAAGACACTGATTTCAGCATAGGTCGAAGCCAATCCCAATAACTTGAGATGCAAGGAACATGTAGCCCATGATCCATCCACACCTGAGACAGGTATGGCCCTTGATTTTACATGTTTATTTGACACTATTCATCTCAGGAGTGGTAGGCGATTGCAGCCCCCCACAAACAAGTTGGGATTGGGAGATCGAGCCACTGAGAGAGCTTCACCTTCCACATCATCTTCTTCACTAGCAGTACAAAGGTCTTGTGTAGCAGCATCAGATCATGGAGTTTCACCACCATTTTCTTCTTGACCTCCACCATCACCTTCTTCATTGAGAGAGAGATGTAGTTCACAGTCAGTAGAGAAGGAGCACACACCTGTTGCGGAATCTCCTTCTACACTAGCAGTCGCAACCCGTCCTATTATTGAGTTTATTTCTTCTACCCCAGTTTTGGATAACATTGTACAGACTAATTCTGGTTGTCCAAATGTATATGATGACTCTTTTCTGAATAAGAGAAATGAGTAGTTTGATGTTTCTCATAATTGTGTTCCATTCCCTTTAGCTTTGAATAAGACCAAAAAAATTTAAAATGAAAAAACAACCCTATTTTATCCTGGAGTGGTAGAGATATTACATAACATCTTTTTAGAGATGCCACTCCTTAAGACCATGGAGTACATGACTGCAGTGAAAAAAAGAATGAAAGAAGCATGTACTCAAAAGCATCAAACCAAGCAGAACAAACGAAAGAAGACAGAAAAGCATATATTGACCATGGCCACAGTTCATGCCATTAACAACCTTCTGTCCAAAAAGAAAGATAAGGGAGCACCTCAAATCCTTTGCCACATCTTTGATAAAGAGTTTGATCATACTCTTTTCGATAGTGGATCCTCCATTAATCTCATGTCATCCTCGCTACTCACTAAGTTTGGGTTGAGGCCTCTTAGATACCCCAGGATGATCCTTCAGTTTGCTGATAGATCGATCAAGAGGTCGAGAGGCATATTAGAGGACATTATTGTAATGGTACAAGGAATGAAATTCCTAGCTGATTTTGTTGTCATGGATATGGATATCTCTGCATTATTACACCATACCTCGATCATTCTTGGTCGGTTGTTCCTTCAAACTGCCGAAGCAGTAGTTGATTATGGCACTAGAGAGAGAATCTTTCACTCCCACAGTTATAAGGTGAAAATTGAGATGATCCCCGATCCTAGGCCATCACCACCACCATCAGCAGCAGCTGAGAGAGAGTTAATTACACTAGATTATGGGGACTGTGATTTTCTTGACGAGTTTCGAGAGATAGATCTGTTTACTGATTTCATGGACACCCATGCGTTCCTTTCTCAGAAGGACCTTCTAGAAAGCACAATCACATTGAATTCCTTTGTTGATCATATTGAGTCATTTGCTGATGGGAAGTTTGTGCTTATTTTTTAGGATCAGTCTGAGATATTGGAGGTACATTCTAAGACTCATGAGACACATTCTTTTTTTAAGATTACTAATGAGATACCTCCTACTGAGATTTCTGAGATTGTTGTTGAGGATTCTGAACAGCCTGATGAGCCATTCCTTTTTGAGTAGAGATCATTCATTGCAGATCTTTATGAGAATTTTCTTGCTGAGCTGACAATAGCCATGGTGAACAGTTCACAGAGTACATATCATATATCATCTACCAGTACAGTTGTAGAGGTTTTTGTAGAGTCGATTCAAGCCCCACTCGAGCTTAAGGCTTTTCCCTCAACATTGAAGTATGCCTTCCTTGCGGGACCCCCAAATGTTTCCAGTCATCCTCAGCTCATAGTTGACCGAAAAACAATAATCTTCCGTGCTAAAGGTTCTTGAGAGAAATCACAAGGCCATTGGATGGAATATTTCAGATCTGTGTAGGATTAGTCCAGCTTTGTTCTCACATCATATCTACTTAGAGGATGACAACAAACCCTCTCGTGAGTGCCAGAGACGTCTCAATCCAAACCTCTGGGATGTTGTCTTGAAAGAGATCATGTAACGGTGTGATGATGGATTCATTTATCCCGCATCGGATTCCAAGTGGGTCAATCCTGTACATGTTGTTCCGAAGAAATATGAGATTACTATCATAAAGAATGATCGTACTGAGGAGATTCCGACCCATGTACCTACTTTGTGGTGTGTCTGTGTAGATTACTGACGCCTGAATTCAACTACCAAGAAAGATCACTTTCCACTTCTCTTTATTGATTAGATTATTGAGAGGTTGGCATGAAAAGAGTTCTTTTGTTTCTTGGATGGGTAATCGAGGTATAGTCAAATTGCTATCACTCCTGAAGATCAGGAGAAAACTACTTTCACTTGTCCATTTGGCACCTACGCCTTTAGATGGATGCCCTTTGGATTGTGTAACGCCCCCGCCACATTCCAAAGGTGTATGTTAGTTGTTTTTGCCGACATGGTGGGTAGTTTTCTAGAGGTCTTCATGGACAATTTCTCAGTCTATAAGGATAGTTTTGACACATGCCTTGTTCATTTAGACCAAGTACTTCAACATTGCTGTGAGGAAAACCTAGTGCTCTTGTAGGAGAAGAGTCACTTTATGCTGACTATTGGGATTGCATTGGGCCATGTCATCTCCCAACATGGTATGGAGGTTGACCCAGATAATATTGATGTGATCTCCAAGCTAGCCACCACAGAAGTTGAAGCAGTTGGGGTCATTTCTAGGACACGTTCGATTCATTAAGGACTTCAGCAAGATCACCAGACCTTTGACTAAGCTTCTATGTAAGTAAAGTGAGTTTATTGTTGATGATAAAGTACTCCTTACATTCAATCATATGAAATACATGGTTACTAGTGCTCTTGTCTTACAACCACCTGATTGATCTCTCCCTTTGAGATCATGACGAACGCTTCAGATTTTGCAGTTGGAGATGCGTTAGGGCAAAACGTAATTGTACAGTCACAGAGAATGGAAATGTTTGCAGTAGTGTTTGCATTAAAGAAATTTAGATCTTACCTCCTTGGTTCACATGTAATTGTATACATGAATCACACTGCCATACGATACCTACAAGCAAAGAAGGATGCCAAACTACGCCTTATCAGATTGATCCTTCTTCTCCAGGAGTTTGAGTTGGAGATTTGAAATAAACAAGGAGTAAAGAATGTTGTGGTAGATAACCTTTCCCGTATTATAGATGTAGAGACTTTTGAGCAGAGCATACTTCCTATTTCACAGACCTTTCCAGATGAGACCATTTTGTTTGTGGAATCACTCCCATGATATGTTGATATTGTGAACTATCTTATCTTCAAGAAAGTTACACAAGATTGGCCGAAGCATAAGGTAGACAGATTCCTGTCAGAGATACATTTTTATCAGTGGGAAGGTCCGTACCTATTTTGTGAAGGTGAAGATTGTATCTGGAGAAGGTGCATTCCTCAGGAGGAATGCCCAGTGTACTTGAGCACTATAACAAACTAGAGTCTGGTGGGGATCATTCGAGGAAGTGCACAACGTTAAAGGTTTTACAGAGCAACCTATGGGGGCCAACTTTATTTAAGGATGCTACAGAGTATGCTCTAGGTTGTACTGACTGTCAGAAGATGGGAGGAACTGTTGGTTCCAAAGATCTATATACATATTTCAGATGTTTTTGATGCTTGGGGCATAGACTTCACGGGCCCATTCCTAGTAGTCAGTGATTTCAGCACATCCTGCTTGCCGTGGATTTTGTTAGTCATAGGGTGGAGGCTATCCCCACCCGAGTTGCTGATAGTCATACAGTTTGTTCCTTTCTCAAGGATCACATTATTGCGCTATTCAAGATTCTCAAGATACTCATTTCAGATTGGGGAAGCCATTTCATTAACAGAGAAGTCAAGAAGCTTGTGAAGGAGTACGCCATTGAGCATAGAGCCGCATCTCCTTACCACCCACAGACTAATGGCTTGGCCGAGCTTTCAAATAGGGAGATAAAGACGATATTGCAAAAACGTGTACGCCCATATAGGAAGAGCTGGTCCTAGATGCTTGACTCAGTTCTATGGGATTATCGGACGGCGTACAAGTCTCCATCGGGTATGTCTCCCTACAGATTGGTCTATGGAAAGCCTTGCCACCTGCCAGATGAAATAATTCATAAATCATTATGGGCACTCTGTATATGCTATTTGGATTATGAGATGGCAAGAAAGAGTAGGAAGTTGGATCTGAACAAATTGCCGGAATTTCAAGATTTTGCACATGACAAGTCATTCATGTATAAGGAGAAAGTCGGGCGTTGGCACGATAGACATAATAGAAGGAATACCTTCTCCCCTGATCAGAAAGTTTGGTTGTTTGATTCTAAATTGAAGTTATTTCCTAGAAAATTAAAAATCAAATGCTCAGGACCGTTCATTGTGAGAGTTGTGCGTGACAATGGTAGTATTGTCATATCTGGATTGTCATCTGACACACAACCATTTGTTGTGAACGGACAATTTCTAAAGCCATATCTACATTATGATACATTCCTATCCATGGTTTATTCCATATCTGTGGTATCAGACGATGACTTTTTGACATCCTCTACATCTAATACATGAGCTGATCTTCTCTTGTATATATCATGTTCGTTTTATTTCTTCTTCTATTTTTATCGTTCATCTTTTTTCCGTGTATGCTATACTTAGGATGTACTCTATCCTAAGTATAGGGGAGGTAAATGATTTGAGTTGTTCCATTTTCATCATGTTTCATCATTCCTGTTGTTGCTTATACTTAGACTTTACCATAAGTATAGGGGGAGTGATGTTGTTCATTCTATCTCTTTCGTGTTTTTATTTCCTTTTATTTCTTCTGTTCCCTTTCTTGTCCTTTAACTTGTTAATATTCTTTTTCTATACTTAGGGATCTTTGACCCTATGTATAGGGGAGGATGATTCAAGTAGTTGAGTTTGTTCATTCTTTTACTTGGTTTTCCTCGTTTATACAGTCTTCTATACTTAGGATTATTTGATCCTAAGTATAGGGGTGATCACTGATTTCTATTCTTTTCATCTATTCTTTTAGTTGTTGTTGTATAGGATTCTTTTTACTATTTTATACATAGCACGAGTTATGTCTTCCTTTGTAGCTCTTTGGTCACTATGAGGACATAGTTCGAGCTAAGTATACGGGGTGTCGTATATATTGTATATATACTTTAGACATAACTCATACTTTTATTAATAATATGGCTATTATTATTCTTATAAGAAAAATATTTTGAAAAATGATTTACAAAAATCTTTTGAAAAATGTTTGCAAAAATTGTTTGAAAAATGATTTGCAAAAATATTATGTAAAATTGTTTGTAAAAATATTTGTAATTTTTTCCAAAACTATTTTTGTACAAATATTTGCAAAATTGTTTGTAAAGATGTTTTATTTGGATAATTTTTGTAATTTTTTTTGTATCAAAATTATATATACTATATAAAATGTTTGTAAAACTTTTGAAAGAAAAATGTTTACATGTTTGTAAAATTGTTTGTAAAACGACTGTAAAAATGTTTGCAATTTTTTTGTAAAAACCTTGCAAAATGTTTTGAAAAATGTTTGAAAAATATTTTGTAAAATGTTTCGAAAAGGTTTGTAAAATGTTTGTAAAATTAATTGGTCACATGGGATATAAAATATGGTATGTATATATATTCGTAAAATCCACGTGTGTAAAAAAACCTTGATCACTTCTCCCTGCAAATAAATTTTTTTATTGTATATAAAATTCTTTTATAAAACTTGTATATAAAACTATTACATAAAATCCTCTTGTAAAATTTTGTATAAAATTTGTATAATCCTTGTATGTATACTTGTATATATTCAGGTCATTAACCCTTTTTCTTTCTTTTCAAAAAGGTTTAAACTCCATAAAAAATGCAAAAATCTTTGGAAATTTTTTTTCGAAAAGGTTGTACTTTTATTTCTTTTTCTTTATTTAAAAATATTTGTATATATTTCTTGCATTTGCATGTGTATTTTTTAAAGTGGTATTGACACTTAAACTAGTCTAGAATAAAATCAAAGAATGGAGCTTGATTGGACCTTAATCCACTTAATTTCAGAGGAAGCTTAGAAAATAAAAATCACAAAATAAAAAATCAACAAAAATAAATCATGTATGTATTGTATAGTTATCATCGTGTATATATTGTACATATACTTATTTATTTAACCTAATAAATTAAATTCTAAAAATAAAATAAAAATTTCATTAAAACCCTTGTAGAATATTATAAACAAATAAACAAATAAATTATTACATTATGTATATATTTATATAAATACACAATTAAAAATTAAATCCTTGTAAATATAGGCATACATACCTATAAATAACACCTTATTTATTTTAACCCTTGTAAATACCTTATTCAATTAATTAAAAAGCAACTAAATGAACTTTATTTTACTCTTAACATTTTTACTTACATTATTTATTTTTTAAAATTCATTTTCGATTTTAAATTGGTTTATATAACCATTTATTGGATTTTTGTTGTTTTCCCTAATTTTTCATCATCCTCCGTGCATTTTGATTGGCTGACCCGGGTTTGTTGACACGGTTCAGCTGCTTATCATGCTCCATTCGCCCGCATTCCTCCTCCTACGGACCTCTCTTTGCCTAATTTTCCACATGACCTCACTCACTAACAGCCCCTTCATTCTTCTCCATAATTCTAACCCTTTCGATCTTCTTCCTTGCCAGTTCACCAGTTCCACCATCTTCGCCTCGATTTGCTCATGCTTGTAAATTCAAAATCACATCGGAGCCACTAGGGGTGCTCATGGGTATAGTACCCAATCCATGTGATTATGACCCGCCCCGCCCCGCAGGTATTGGATCACGGGTCGACCCGCCCCATTCCAACAGGTACCTAATTGTAACGGGTACCCGATTAATGTCAATGGATGTTGGCTACCCGCGGGTACCCGTGGGGATAAAGAGAGATACTTCTAGTGAAAGGTGACATGTATAAAAATGCAAATGATATGTCCAATTTTGTATATCCGTATCTATATCATATTCATAATGATAATGCCAGGACACAAAAATCTAAATGGTACAGAATGCATTCAGACAGGGATATATAAATATAGACAAATAGACTAATGAGGATATATAAAACTATGAGGATAATGTCAATTGTATGAATATATGAAAATGAAATGAATACAATCGAATACGGATTCAATAATGATAAATTCATGTCGGTCCATCCTCATATTGAATTAAATACATATAAACGATGTAAATATATATAGAATCGGAGGACAACATGACAAACGATATAAGTATATATTCCTATTCGTATATAGTTGTATTAATTATCACCACATTTGGTTATTGCAATGTGCTTGTGTTTGTGCATATGCGGGTGCGCATGGGCGTGGGTGCGGACGCGCATGTGCGAATGTGTATGCCATACAATTGATATTTAGTTGTATTCAATACCATCATGTTTGGATGTTGGGATGTATGTATATCAATTTGGATCGTATCCGATTCATTATCATATATGTTCATTGAAATTTTGACATCCATGTATATATTTCGATTTCAAAATGGATACATATATGAGTCCTCCCATTTATATAAATTTAATCGTATCTATATAATTTTGATTCTCTTATTTTTCCTATCTAAGTTGCATTCGATGATTTGGCAATATATTTTCCATATTCATCAATATTTATATCCGCATCCATATCTATATTTTTAAAATAAATAAGAATAATGTAACATCTATATTGGTATTTGTATCTAACCATTTTGAATTCGCTTCCAACCGGGTACCTGCGGGTACCCGTCGGGTTTTTTATATGGGGCATGGCATAACGGGAATCCGCCCCATCACTTTTAAACGGGTACCCGAGAGATTAGGGTCAAAAGGAACGGGTTGAGCCGGGTACCCATTGACCCGGATATTTTTGAACACTCGTAGGAGCCACCTCTAAAAATATACACCTTCCACCACCACCGTGAGATTTGATCCGGTTTTTCTTGCTCTTCTACCTCCAAAGTTTGTTCCTGGAGTTGAGGCAGTGACAATGCTTCCATCTTCATAGACTGGAGTGCACGAGGAAGTTTGAAGAGACGAGATCCAATCATGCGCTGAAGTCCTCCGTCGTGTCTCCGACTCTCCACCTTGTACAGTGGATCGAGGTCGACTGCCACTTCATTTTCCAATGTAGGTAACCTTAGATCGATAATATTTGACTTTGCAATTTTAATTTTGTTTTAGCTTAAATACACCACTCATCTTTAACCTCCGATCACCATATCAGAGAGATCTCGTTCACCTTCACTCGATTCCGATCACACACAAACCTTCTCCCCAACTTTCTCCATCTCCTATCACATCTGATCACCTTCAGATTGCTCCAGATCTGAGGAACGACTCCTCTTCCAGCCACCATCATTGGAGCCCCCATCTCCTTCATCATTTCATACCTTTATGCATCAATTAAAATGCTGGAGAAGTCCACTCCGAGCACGGATTTCAGTGCAGGGAATAGGAGCAAACCTAGGAGTGAATCACACCATTTGGAGGTCCACTTGAGCTTCCAAACCTTTCGACATCTAGATATCTCATCAGCCACCGCTTTCCACCTTTGAGCCAGTAGATCAAGAAAAGAGGGCTGCAGGAAGCTAAAGCACCCATCTGGAGCTGAATCGGCTGGAGATTGAGCAAGCTTTCCTCGATTGAACTTCATGGAAAGTCACCTTCAAGCTTGTTCTTCCAGAAGCCTTATGCACAACACGATGAAGAACACCACCTCCAGTCTTGATCTCGACCATTGATTGAGCCCCAAAAGTCAGTTGTGGATTGAAGCCCCATATACAAATCTTATCCATCCACGTGGGCATCAACCTCGACCGTAAGATCCTAGCGTCATCGCCATCCAGCCGTTCGATTCACCACGTTTTTAAAGGGTACAATTTCCTCTAAGCTCTTGCAAGTTTTCCATTTTACAAATAAGTCCTATAAGGACACATGTTTGAATGTAATGTAATGAATATTTGCACTTTTTCCCATGCACTTTTTCCCCTTGTATTTATTTTAATTTCATTTTTGTCCTATTTGAACTTTAGAGCATGCTCGGTACATGAGTTTTGTGAAAGTTATAATAAAATCCCTTATGTTCTGTGTTATTGGTTGGTCCCTATATTTATTTAATCACATATAGGTCCAATCCAATGCACATCACGTACCTACGCACACATCTTTTTGGAAATTTTGTTAATTGCTCCCATAATTTTATGTGTTATAATTCAATCCGCATACTTCAGATAATCACACTTTGGTCCCTATGAGTATGTATGTATTTTGCATCTAAAAATCAAACAAAAATTAGCAAAATACCTTCACAAATCCTAGAAAAATCATGTTAGGCGTCTGTTAGGCATATCTTGCATACATACATTTTATTTGCATTTCATTATTTTTATCATTTTTGAAAATTCAAAAACTCCATAAAAATTCCCTATTTGCATTTGAAAATCAATAAAAATACAAAAACATTGGGAAAAATTCTAAGAAACACCTTACTGTTCATTTTCTTTTCTTTTAATTTTTCTGCCATTTTGGCATTTTTATTCTTAATAAAAACAAAAAAATCATAAAACAGTCAAAAAACATAAAAAAATTGTAGAAATGCAACAAAAATATCAAAAAAAATTATAAAATACCTTTATGGAAAATACAAAAATTTCTCTATCATTCTATATATATTTCCTCGTTTTTTATTTTATTTGCTATTTTAAAATGCCAAAAACATTCAGTTTGTGTTCTTTTTGCTTTATTTTCTATTTTTTTATTTATTTAAAAACCTTGAAGTTTGGAAAATTCAGGAAAAATTACAAAAATGTTAGAACATTATCGAAAAAAAAATAATTTTGTTTGAATTTTCTGTGTATTTTAGCACTTTGTAAAATCCCAAAAATTTCTCTTTCTTTCTTTCTCATTAAATCTTTTATTCATTTTTTCTTTTGTTTTATAAAATTAAAAACTTTTGCAAAATTAAAATTCATAAAAATACAAATCAGAAAATCAAATAAAAAATTATAAAATTTAAATTCAAAAAAATAAAAAAAATCAAAAATATAAAAACCAAGGCTAGTGTTCATAGATTTCCTTTGTTTCTTTTCATTGATTTTTCATTGAACTAAATAACTCTCAAGATTTTTGTAGCCTCCCTGAGTTTGGCCATGTACTCTTTAATGGTAAATAAATAACACTCACAGTTTTTGTGCTTAGATTATCTTTTAATAATTGTTTACTTGAGTTGTAAATAAAAACATTAATTTTTGCTTGACGCTTCTTTGGGTTGAGACGACCATAATTCCATTGTGAATAATTCATTTAAATAAAAACCCAAATTTTCATGTTCGAAGTAACCTAGGTCCAATGACCTAATATCTGCATGTGCTATAGATTCTACCCTTGGAATTTATTCAAATTAAATTGTTTCTTCATGCTAATAACAATTCCTGCATAGGGTGATTTCATCAGCTTGCATACTACATGTAATGTAATTTAAATTTCTATCGTGCATCCCGAAGAGAGCCAGGAAGCATTGTAAGTCTTCTATCCAAGCATTCATCATTTTAAAACAAGGGTGAGATTACCATCTTAATGTCACCTTGCATTGCTTTCATGTTATCTCCCTCTATTTTTGCTAACTTAGGTTTTAAAGAAGATACAAAAATATCATTTGTCAATTATTATCTTGAAAAATACTCAAAAAGTGAAAAATTCAAAAATTAAAACAATGGGACTTCTAATAAAACTTTGACAATAAGTAAATCTCGTAACAAACTTCATTGTTTTGGGTTCGTAAAGCCCACTTTGTTTTCAGGTATACTCCAGACTGAGAGAGGTACGACCCCTAAGGAATAGAGTCAAAAACCCAGTCTGTGGCTACCTTGAATATCACGTAGGCATGATGAAGTACCAATGCTTCTCTCGTACATGGGAGAGTAGGGCTTCTTCTTCTTGTAGACTTAGTTTGAAGTATTGATCTCAAGCCACCCCTTCACGGGGGTGTATGTCTCATCGTCCCACGTCCGAGTACCCTTCAAGGGGGAATCACTTGATTCACCACTATCGGCTTCCTCACTCTTATTCTTTTGCTGACCAAGGACCGATATCAAGGATCTCTAAAAAAGTACAAACTACATGTTACAAAGGAAGTGTTGAGTACGAGATACTTTTCCAATAGTACTCACTCTCCTATAGGGCTAGCCTCTGAGGACCTATTGAAAGATCCACCTGAATAACAACTAAAATTGAAAAGATAAAAATATATGAACTCTTATGGATTCGTAGGGTTGAGTTGGTGGATCCATTGTTTGTTTTTGTTTGAATTAGTTCTTGGTTAAAGATCAGTCCTACGCACTTGCGTCATTTTTTCATTTTTTTTTTATTTTCATTTTTTTGTATCTTGCTCGCTTTGAGACTTCTTCCTATCTCCTCTTCATTTCATCCTTTTATTTATCATTGTATTTCATACCCCTTGTCTATTCCACATCTATTCTAAGATGTCGATTCATGGATGGTTTAGTATGAACCTCACCGACACCTACATCGATTCCATGAATTCGATATCTGCAATAGTTCGAGGTGATTACCAAGAGCATAGTTCGGACTTTGCAATCCACTCTCCAGACTCCTCATCTTCTTATCCAATAAATCGAGATCACTCTTGTCCCGACATTCGTGTCTTGTGGATGGAGATCGATTTCAATTCGTATCAAGTACTCCATCCACATATGTCTAGAATTGACTCTAATTCCAGACTCATCATTTCATACGGTACCCAAGATTTCCAGTTTGATCAGGATGAATTTCATTGTACATAACAAGAGCCGAACTTGGACCATGTTCAGATCAATTCCTATGAGTCTAATTCAGAGATGGCTCCTCAAGGGAAAGGGACGAGACCACCACAACCAAATCAGGGCCCCCAACCACATCAAAATGTTGTGAATGCTCAGTTGCTTGCATTAATAAGGTATATCTAGCAGTAGCTTAAAGATCACACTCTAGCCCAGTCACCTTCACTGACATGCTCAATGACATGATGAGAGAAAGAGAGAACCGAGGAGGAGGAGATGATGAACAAGGAGATGGACCCCATGGAGGGGCAGATGAACCAAGAAGATATGCTCCTAAGCCTACACTCAAAGACACCTACAATCCTATCTCTAGCTAGATGATAGAGTGGATTCCAATTCCTCTGGTCCACTGACACTTTGAGCTTATGCCACAGTTCTTGGCTCTTCTTCCGTCTTTCCATGGGAATATAAATGGAGAACCTTATATCCATCTCCAACAGTTTTCCCACATCTGTCGCACAACACACTAACCTAACATCCCGTTAGATGTAGTTAAAATATCTGCCTTCCCATTCAGCCTTCAAGACAAGGCTTTGTATTGGATCAATCATCTAGCAAAGGTAGTGACGACCTGAGAGGAATTGAAATATGCGTTCCTTCACAAGTTCTATCCATTAGGTCATCTAAATCAGATTCGAGCCCGTATCAGCAACTTCTCCTAAGGACTGCACGAGTCCATTCATGAAGCCTGGGAGAATTTGTAGTTTTGCAAGAGAAATTACCCCACCATGATATTCCTCGGACCAGTCTGGTCCAACATTTCTTTGGGGACCTAACTCAAGAAACTCAGAGGCTTGTTGATGCTGCATGTGGTGTCTCTCACTTCAATGAGGATGAAGGCATCGTTTGGTAGATTTTGAGGAAATGACTGAAGGAGAGGGCACACTATCTTCATCCCATGCATACCAGTGACAACCACACATCCACCACAAGCCAATGAATCGGGCGACATCTCAGGAAATGGACAGGGACGAGATCTCCAACCTCAGCATTATCGGGAGCTACCTGTCCAAAGTGGACATTATTGAGAAGCGATCACAAGACCTAGAAAAATTATCTATGATTAAGCAAAGAACGCAACATCTGGACAAGCTGTATCATATCACTAAGTAGTCAGAGCTGTTGGTCAGCACCATCAACTCTTGCCAGTCTACGAGCCAATCTATATGACTTCCACTGAGCCGAAGGAGCCTTCATCACCACATCAACCTCAGCCGAGTCCTGTACAACTGATCTAGCATGGATATCATGTGAAAGCTCCCGATCATGACCCAAAGCATCATTCGCAACAATAGTAGTTATTGAAGATTAGGGTTTGGGACTTAGTTCATCACGGAAGTGTGAAGATTGCATCAAATATGATCTAGATTGACTAGTCATACTAGTCGCTCGAGGAAGCGGAAATTAAAATTTTTAAAGAGATGAAACCAGATGATTCGAGAACACTTCTCAAATTATTTCATCAAGATTATAAATAAGTTATACGAATACCTCTTGAAGCATGGTTATGATCCTTGTCTCTAAAGTAAGAGATCTCCTGTATCATGTCTGATCCGATGGAGGAGATGTTTGCGAGCACATGGATGAGACGTGTGCTTCTTGTTGGAAATGCGAGCCCACGGCGAGCCATTATGCAATAAAATGTTATTGCAATTCACTCCTTAATCTGAAATAAAGAATATAGTTTGCATAATAGGTCCCTTAGTACAATTAGTGTAATGTACCATGGCCATCTTAATAATCATACAGCTGTTGATTCAATTATTGAATCATAGAGGCTGGTGCTTAGATGAATATCTAATGAGTTAGATTGAGGACTCATCAAGCACCGTCAAATGATTATTAAGAGATGATCTCCAGCCTGAGTAGGAGATGGCAATCCTTTCTCAGTTAGGTTGATATCTGACCGACTTCTTGATGCAGGTCCTCTACATAGGAATAGAGATTCGGAGGTGTCAGATTAGTTAGGTCAAAGAGTTGACTTAACGAGATCGAGATAACCAAAGTCCTATATCATATGCTGTCATGGTATAGGCACACATCCTCTGACCGGAGACAGATGTGTTACTATATGTCTGAGTATGTACATTTGGCAGACCAATAGGTTGATGGCCTAATCAAGGTCTATACACCGGCGCGCTGGTGTGCATATAAGGGCATATGAGTAATACGATCTCTCAAAGGGATCATACAGGTTCACTACTGAACCGGAAGACATGAGCTCACTCATGAGATATTGGGAAGAATCAAATTCCGTGCGCACGGTCGTCTCGCTTTGGAAGCTTGACTGAATTTGTTGGTTTGATATATACTTTTGGAAAGTATATGATCAAGACCTAGGTATGATATATGCTTTTGGAAAGTATATGATCAATACCGACTCCCAATGATCGAATGAGAAACTTACTGATAAAACCCTGAAGTAGACAGTGTAAAGTTGATCTAATACTTCTGGTTTAATCTGAGTCTTCCAGTATGCAGGATGTACAGGTATTAGGAATACCTGAGGGTGATGTGATCATAAACGGTTGTATAACCATGACGCTTCCATTCCTAGGGAGTGATGAAACGGGTCTGGATTTTAGTGACTCCTCTCAGTAGAGAAGTAATCTGATCTTAGTCCAAATGTTGGACATTGATCTGAATGTGATTCAGATTTAACGAGAAGATTAGATTTGCGGTCTTGATTTAATCAAGCATCTATGGGAGGCCCGAGATCTGGATTTGAGATGTGATCTCAATATCCATATCACTATACGTGGAACAATACAATCGCCCTGTCCTTATCTCCAAGTATTCGCGGAGAAAGCGCATTATCCTTGAAAGAGTTCATGGATAATTCTATTGTTGATATATGTATCCGAGCATTGAGAAAATGGATAATTAAATGTGATTTAATTATCATGAATAATATGAATTTGATTCATATTATAAGGAGAGTTATCTTAGATAATTAAATGTGATTTGATTATCAAAGATGTGAATAATGTGAACACGTGAGATAAAGAGATCCAAGATGATTAAATATGATTTAATTATCAAGGATAAGAATAATGTGGATAGTAATATCCAATTATTCATAATATATTATAAATGTGATTTATAATGTATTAGAGAGAGTTAAATATAATTTATATTAGTAGATTAATTATTAATGTGTATTGGATACACATTGTTTAATTAATTGAAAATGTAAATTACATTTTGTTTTGGGTTGTGAATGTGATTCACAATATTCCAATGTCAAGATTGCAATATTCCCAAAATTAATTGAGAATTATTTTTGGTGAATAATTGTTGGAAAATAAGTTGAGATAAAAACAAGGAGATATGCAATCCCATGGGAATCCATGGGATTGCCCTCCCCATATGGGAAGAGGGGGGCAGCACCAATTCCTTTATGGAATTGGTGGCCGTCCACTCCTCCCAATAGGGAAGGAGGTTCTCATTTGTTTTTCCACTCCTTATTTAGTTGGTTTAATTTGGTATTAATATATATTTGATTTATCAAATATATTTAATCAAAATTAAATCACAAGTTGTTGGCTTTTACCAACAACAATCTTGACCATTGGATTGTCATAAATCAATCTCAACCATTGATTTTATATGACACATGGATTGAGATCCATGGATCCCAAAACCCTATAAATAGAGAGGCACTCTTGGCTCTCTCTTTACACATAATGCTTGAGAAGCATCTCTCTCTCTCTCTCTTTCTCTCTAGAGGTCAGCCCTCTCTCTCCCTCTCATGGCCGTCCACCATGGATGCCATGGAGAGGTTCTCCATCGCCGCGGCATCATCGTTATGCTGCCCGTTCTTCTGCTCGTGGATCTCCATCTCCTTCGGTGCACCTCGCTCGTGAAGAAGACGACGGATCTCGTGTGTCGAGATCAGGAGATCCGCCGCTTGGATCATCAACATGGATTGCGAGAAGCACGTGGTTCATCCCCGCGCTCGCAAGCGTCTCCTCCGTCGGATCGGACTTGAGACAGGAGGTCTCTTCGTTTAGAGACTTGATCACAACCACGCTTCAAGAGGTAATCCTATTACTTGTTTGTGGTTTAGACGAAATGATTCGAGAAGTGTTCTTGGATCATGTGGTTTCGTCGTATAAAATTTTTAAATTCCGCTGCATCAAGCAACTAGTGCGACTAGTCGCTCTTCGTCGTATTCGATACGACGCTCACGCTTCCGTGATACGCTTGAGGATCATACCATATCCTTCAAGTGGTATCAGAGCCTTAGGTCGACGGTTTCGAATATGATTCGCTAACCGAGGACGACTTGGGTTCGTTAAGGTCGCGAAAGTTTTTCATCGCATTTGATTTCGCAGATCTGTTTAGTGTAATTTTTCGGCCAAGTTTAAATTGTTTAAACACGAAAATAGCACTTGTATTTTGTTCCCCATTAAATAAGGAAATCATAGGATCTGAGTTTGCGTAAATCGGATTTCGTATGCTCGAGATATGGTTGTTTTAATGAACATGTATGCACTGTTGCGGGAACTGTGAATCTGAACGTGATTAAAATGTTAATTACTGTTTAGACTTGCCTCGAAATGCGTGAAACATCACTTAGGTTCTGTCCTAAATCAAATTAGCAAACTTTAGAAATTGACTTTGCTTAATTTGGATTTAATATGATTGAGATATGCCAATTTTAGTAAGTAGGGGTCACTGCTGAAATTGCTTTCCTAATCTAGAACCAAGTGATTGTCAATTAGTGAAATTAATTGTTAATTTCGTGAAATATTCTTGAAAAATATTTGTGAAACATTGAAACATGATTATTTGCCTAATTGACTTGGCCCCAACCAATTAGTTGATTAGATTTGATCTAAAGCTTAATTGGAATTACAATCATCAAACTTCTTGCTTGAATAGGACTTGGGAATTTGCCTAGCAAATTTCCTTAAAATCAAAATTGTTTTGATTACTATATGGTATAATTTCGGTTGAAGAACCGATGATCATCTCAAGTACAAAATAATCAATTTGGCATTATCCTTTCCCGAGGTGGATATGGTGTCTAGTCGGGGATCGCTGGTCAGCGGGTTGCAACGTATGTGGTCCGCCCCACTCCCGTCGGTACTGGCCATGACAGCGGGTAGGGCCGGGATAATGTTCGAGGGATTATGATGTATTTTTCTAATTATTAAAATTCGAATTAATACGTACTTTGAGAATAATATCATATATGTATATTCAAGCATAAAATTAAGTTTGATTGATTAAATTGGATTGATAATTAATTTAATATGATTAAGTTAATTATATCCAATTGAGAATACTCTAATATGATTAGAGTTAATAATTCCCTTGGAAGAATTAATTATATGAATGTGATTCATAGAAATTAATTTAATTTGAATAAGATATGGAGGATCACATAAGTGACATCCATGGTCTCCCGTCAAGGCGAAGAGTTTCGTCGCCAGATATTATATGTAGGAGACGCCTGTCCGAAGTGACAGCTCCTGCATATGATCCATTTGGATCGGACTCATCGCTTCTCGAAAGAGTAAGGACGTATGCGTAGTGACCCCAATATCGGGTCCTCATATTATTGGGGCGATATTGGATTGCGCATAGCGAGTTGTATTCCTGTTGACGGTTGGTTCAATTAATGACGGGTCAACATCACCTTAGGGGTGGTGGGCCCGGGTGTTAAAGACCGAATTGGGAGATGCAAGTTGGACTTGCAAGGCGGAATGTGTTCCCGCTTCTTTTTATCCGAGTTGTAGGTTCTCATATTATTGGGATGCAACAAAGATAAGGAAGGAGATCCCAGATCTTGCTTGAGATATAATGGTAAGTATATCTCTTACATTGAAAGTGATTAAGGGAATGAACTTTCATTGTTGACATGGCAAGACAACTTTGATATAAAAATTCCTAAATCAAAGTAAAACATGTATATATAAAAATATATACACTCATGCAAATTTCTTATTTCAGATAATCCTTCATTAAACGCACTCAATGTTATACTCATTAATAACCAATAGAATATCATGGATTGGACCCTTGATCCAGATATTGTACTTGCAATTGGACACACAATGTATGTGGTTGCAATGTGCAAGTTTCCTCATAACAATGAGAAGTGATAATTAAATAGACAATAGGACTAAAACCCTAGGGTTTGTATGTCTCTATAAGTCTTGATCTTATCGAATGTACTTTTGAAGTGACATGTCGATGATGATCATAATTATCAAATTAATCCTTATAAAATCAATAAAGATATTCTGGCATATATATGTGCTCTTGACATTTAATCATGAATGACATGGTTCTCTACATCATGTAGAATGGTAGCTCTATTAAAGATAATGTATTCAAATTGTTTGAATACCTACCTGAACCGATGCTTCAAAGAGTTTAGATGGATGTAGATGATGAGTGTCATCATTCTACTGTCTATACTCTAGTCATTCATGAAGCTTCATAATATTCATATTATATGAACTTAAATGAAGCTTATATAAATGTTGAAATACTCTTATATTGAAATTTTTGATTTTAACATAAGAGATCCTTATTCTTAAGCAATGGTTGTTTATAGATAAAGGGAGCGCAGTGGAAGCATGGGTTGTACTCAAGCAAGAAGTATAATCAAATAGTTGACTGTACTTCTGTGACTTCCATATGACATCCAAAGAGTTGGATGAATGCCAATACTGCAATAAGTTGATGTGTTGATAGTATGACTATCAAGTCTGTCTAGAATCCTCAGAAAAGGACTCGGATGGAGCATCAGTATAATCTACATATAATCATTGAAATTGACTTACTTATTTGATAAGGTAAAGTCTAATAATTGTATCTCAATCTTCTAATAACACTTGCAATTGGTTGCATATGTATTAGAATATTAGAAATTTGATCTTGAGGTTTATTGATCATCCATGTTGAAAGTGATGCAAGTGTTGCAACAGTTTCCATGAGATCAATAGACTTCATATTTTCAGTGGGAGCCCTTAGTCTTAGAGAATGTCTCTATGACCTAGATATTAGAATACACTCATTGTTTATTTCTAATTGTTGGATATAAACATGAATTCTGTAATAAATCTATCATAAAGAGTTATGATGGAAATATTTCAGATAGTAATCTAAAATCTAGTGGACTCTATTAAATTAGAAAATTATTGAATGGTTCATTAAGATTTCTAATACTGAAAATTAAACCTTTAAAAGATCAATAGGAGGATAAAGATCATTTGACAAGAATCTGGCATCAAATTTTGGACATATGTCTGTTGATGAAATCAATGGACTGGTAAGACATGAAACTTTAGATTGTCTAAAGATTCAAATCTCACATACTTGTGAATATTGTATTCAAAGTAAAATGTCTAATACATCCTTCCTTGGGAAAGGTGTAAGATGCCTAGGTATTAAGGATCTCATACATATTGATGTATGCAGATCATCTATATCATAGTAAACATTATGGATATGTGATATCTGTTAATGATTATGTATGATATGAGATCTCTTCTCTTCACCTAAGAAACCTTTGAAATGTTCAAAGATTTCGCAATTTTGGTTTAGAACCAAAGTTTGAAGGAAGATGAAATGAATTTGATCTAACCAAGGTAGCACGTACCTATTAGATGAATTCAAGAAATACCTTATGGAGATATGAATATCATTCCTATCTCAATCCTCCTAATGAACCTTAACTCAAAGGAGTTGTAGGGAGATACAATTGATCATGTGTGACATGATTTAATCAATGATTAATCCTAGCATAATTATCTCTTAAGTTTCCAAGATATATATGTAGTAGAGACTGCATTATATACTTAATAAGGTTCCATGCAAGTAAGCTGGAATCTAGAACTAGAGAGTGCTACTTCATTAGGAAAATAAAGGATGGTATTGGATACCTACTTTATGACCTTGAGATTCTTAAAAATCTCATCTTTGAGAATATGATTCTTATAGGATGACTCTCTTGAGAATCAAGATGAAAATGAAGTAAAGGAACTCATTTAATCTTGAAAAGATAATGAGGCTCCTGAAATCGGAAACTAAAATAGATAATTAAAGATGAAACATTAATACCTCTTCAAATAAGTTTGAGGATGGATTCCATGTGTCAGTTAAATCTGACGATGATCGGATTTCATGTGATGAAGCTCCTGAGGATCATGACATGGAAAGATGGATGTTAGCAATAAAAGTCTAATGTAGACTTCATATACAAGTGTCGTATATGGACCCTCGAGGATCCACCTATATGGGTCAGACCCATTAAGGTGTAAATGGATCTTCAAGAGAAAGAGGGAACCTGATGAGAAGGTATAGACCTTCAAAGCACGGTTCGTAGCCATGAGCTACACACCGAAGAGAAGGTATCGCTTGCGATAAGACTTGCTCTCCAGTGACCTTGCTTTAACCCATCAGAATATTGCTAACTATAGCTACACAACTTGTCTATGACATCTTCATGGTGTGATTCAAGATTGCATTCCTCTATGAATGCCTCTCTGAGGATATTCATATGAAGTAGCCCCGGGGCTTCATGGTTGAGGAAAGCAAGGTGTGCTAGCTGAAGAACTCCATCTTTGGACTCAAATAAGTTTCTTGTAGTTGGAACATAAGATTTAATGAAATTATAAATGTTATGATTTCAGATAAAATCTTGATGAACCATGTGAAGCTTAGTGGGAGTGCCATTGTGTTCATCGTGCTTAATGTAGATATTATTCTAATCATATAAGAATAAATGATAAGTGTTTTATAATTTGGTTGTTCCATACCTTGAGATACGATTTCAAGGATACCTCTTAGATCTTAATTCTGAAGTCGTTCAGAAGCAAAGAGAAGAGGGTATTGGGACCGTCACATTAGTAATACACCTTGGACTTATTCCATTTTCTGAAAAAATTCCAAGAAAGGCTTCCTTCCTTAAGATGTGGTAGTGACCTGTCTAGAGGGATAGCACCTCAATGAGTTGAGGAAGTGAATGCTAGAACTGCTTGCACTTGTGCATAAGTTTTGAGAAGCTGAATGTATTCTAGATATGTACAAGAACCAGATGTCTACCATGCAGTGGGAGTAGTAAACTCTTACTAATCCTGCTATGGAGATAAAACACTTGATTGCAGTAATAATAATATCTTCAAAGATAATAAAACTTGGAGATAGTGATCTCAAAGTCTTATCTTCAAAAGTTTAAGATCTTGTAGATAGTGATCTATAAGGGTCTTGACTGCAGTTACCTTAGGAGATAGAGATCTTCAGGAATGAAGGTATTCTAATAATGATTATGAGAATACTGGTTATGATAATTAATAAGATGTAGTGTCAAGGACACTATAACCAACAAAATTGAGTATCGGTTGCATGAGATGCAACATTCGCATTAGATGCGAGCACTGTTACTAGGAGATATGCAATTGCCGTAAAAGGACTTGGCATAGTCTCTTGGGAACGGAGTGACTGATCAGCTTACCTAGCTATTTTCTAAATAGCCTATGATTGTCACATGAGTGTGGGTTTAAATGATTAGCCCAATTAATGGCTCTTTGGGCTAGTGGGAGATTGTTGGAAATGCGAGCCCACGGCGAGCCATTATGCAATAAAATGTTATTGCAATTCACTCCTTAATCTGAAATAAAGAATACATAGTTTGCATAATAGGTCCCTTAGTACAATTAGGGTTATGTACCATGGCCATCTTAATGATCATACAGCTGTTGATTCAATTATTGAATCATAGAGGCTGGTGCTTAGATGAATATCTAATGAGTTAGATTGAGGACTCATCAAGCACCGTCAAATGATTATTAAGAGATGATCTCCAGCCTGAGTAGGAGATGGCAATCCTTTCTCAGTTAGGCTGATATCTGACCGACTTCTTGATGCAGGTCCTCTGCATAGGAATAGAGATTCGGAGGTGTCAGATTAGTTAGGTCAAAGAGTTAACTTAACGAGATCGAGATAACCAAAGTCCTATATCATATGCTGTCATGGTATAGGCACACATCCTCTGACCGGAGACAGATGTGTTACTATATGTCTGAGTATGTACATTTGGCAGACCAATAGGTTGATGGCCTAATCAAGGTCTATACACCGGTGCGCTGGTGTGCATATAAGGGCATATGAGTAATACGATCTCTCAAAGGGATCATACAGGTTCACTACTGAACCGGAAGACATGAGCTCACTCATGAGATATTGGGAAGAATCAAATTCCGTGCGCACGGTCGTCTCGCTTTGGCAGCTTGACTGAATTTGTTGGTTTGATATATACTTTTGGAAAGTATATGATCAAGACCTAGGTATGATATATGCTTTTGGAAAGTATATGATCAATACTGACTCCCAATGATCGAATGAGAAACTTACTGATAAAACCCTGAAGTAGACAGTGTAAAGTTGATCTAATACTTCTGGTTTAATCTGAGTCTTCCAGTATGCAGGATGTACAGGTATTAGGAATACTTGAGGGTGATGTGATCATAAACGGTTGTATAACCATGACGCTTCCATTCCTAGGGAGTGATGAAACGGGTCTGGATTTTAGTGACTCCTCTCAGTAGAGAAGTAATCTGATCTTAGTCCAAATGTTGGACATTGATCTGAATGTGATTCAGATTCAACGAGAAGATTAGATTTGCGGTCTTGATTTAATTAAGCATCTATGGGAGGCCCGAGATCTGGATTTGAGATGTGATCTCAATATCCATGTCACTATACGTGGAACAATACAATCGCCCTGTCCTTATCTCCAAGTATTCGCGGAGAAAGCGCATTATCCTTGAAAGAGTTCATGGATAATTCTATTGTTGATATATGTATCCGAGCATTGAGAAAATGGATAATTAAATGTGATTTAATTATCATGAATAATATGAATTTGATTCATATTATAAGGAGAGTTATCTTAGATAATTAAATGTGATTTGATTATCAAAGATGTGAATAATGTGAACACATGAGATAAAGAGATCCAAGATGATTAAATATGATTTAATTATCAAGGATAAGAATAATGTGGATAGTAATATCCAATTATTCATAATATATTATAAATGTGATTTATAATGTATTAGAGAGAGTTAAATATAATTTATATTAGTAGATTAATTATTAATGTGTATTGGATACACATTGTTTAATTAATTGAAAATGTAAATTACATTTTGTTTTGGGTTGTGAATGTGATTCACAATATTCCAATGTCAAGATTGCAATATTCCCAAAATTAATTGAGAATTATTTTTGGTGAATAATTGTTGGAAAATAAGTTGAGAGAAAAACAAGGAGATATGCAATCCCATGGGAATCCATGGGATTGCCCTCCCCATATGGGAAGAGGGGGCGGCACCAATTCCTTTATGGAATTGGTGGCCATCCACTCCTCCCAATAGGGAAGGAGGTTCTCATTTGTTTTTCCACTCCTTATTTAGTTGGTTTAATTTGGTATTAATATATATTTGATTTATCAAATATATTTAATCAAAATTAAATCACAAGTTGTTGGCTTTTACCAACAACAATCTTGACCATTGGATTGTCATAAATCAATCTCAACCATTGATTTTATATGACACATGGATTGAGATCCATGGATCCCAAAACCCTATAAATAGAGAGGCACTCTTGGCTCTCTCTTTACACATAATGCTTGAGAAGCATCTCTCTCTCTCTCTCTCTCTAGAGGTCAGCCCTCTCTCTCCCTCTCATGGTCGTCCACCATGGATGCCATGGAGAGGTTCTCCATCGCCGCGGCATCATCGTTATGCTGCCCGTTCTTCTGCTCGTGGATCTCCATCTCCTTCGGTGCACCTCGCTCGTGAAGATGACGACGGATCTCGTGTGTCGAGATCAGGAGATCCGCAGCTTGGATCATCAACATGGATTGCGATAAGCACGCGGTTCATCCCCGCGCTCGCAAGCGTCTCCTCCGTCGGATCGGACTTGAGACAGGAGGTCTCTTCGTTTAGAGACTTGATCACAACCACGCTTCAAGAGGTAATCCTATTACTTGTTTGTGGTTTAGACGAAACGATTCGAGAAGTGTTCTTGGATCATGTGGTTTTGTCGTATAAAATTTTTAAATTCCGCTGCATCAAGCAACTAGTGCGACTAGTCGCTCTTCGTCGTATTCGATACGACGCTCACGCTTCCGTGATGCGCTTGAGGATCATACCATATCCTTCACTTCTCAATATCCAATTCAATGATCTGAGCGATGAATATCTCCTTATTTTATATCACGAAATCAGATGTCTTCTTCATGAGCAAGGGGCATCAAAGAAGATGGAGATTCATGAGTAGTCGATCTTGTAGCATAACGGCGTGCCAATGATGACAATGCTCTCTAGGTCAAGAGGTAGACGTCCACTCCACGATTGGAAGGAGGCTTTCCTCCTTCCTAATCCTCCTATGCTTATTGATTTAATTAAATTTAATTATATTGATGATTATTCAATATATTTAATTTAATTTAATTTAATTGTTGTTGCAAGTATATGCAACAAAACCATGGTCATTGATTAAAAGCACAAAACAATCTAAACCATTGATTTTGTGAGCACATGGATTGCAATCCAAGGACATCCAAAATAATATAAAAGGAAGGGTATTCCTAGCCTTTTATTCTACAACATACTTGCACGAGCAAACTTTCTCCTCCATTCTCTCTACACGTCCCATCTCTCCACCCTCCATAAGAGGAAGGTGTCTTCCATCTTCCAATTATGTGAGATCTTGTATCTTAAATAATCTTTCATAATTTGCAACAAATTTTATTGAAAATTTATTTACAAAAATAATTCTAATTATTTTGTGACAATTTTTAATCATGCCATTGAAAAATATGAATCATATCCATACATCCAAAATAAAATGTAAATTGTTTTTACAATTAATTGTCCAATGTGAATCCAATTCACATCAACATTTAATTCAGAAATACCAATTACAATTAGCTCTCTCTAATATATTATAAATCACATTTATAATACATATAATTAATATGGATTGTGCTATCTACATTATTCATATCCTTGATAATTAAATCATATTTGATTATTTTGGATCTCGATTCTCATGTGTCTGAATAATATGAATCATATTCATATTATTCATGATAATTAAATCTCATTTAATTAGCAATTTCCTAAAGCTCAGATATATTATTAACAATGTAATTATTCTTGAACTCATTCAAGAATAATGTGCATTCTCCACAGATACTTGGAAATAAAGAACAAGGCGATGGTACGTTCCATGTATAGTGACTTGGATGTTGAGATCATATCTCAAATACAGATCTCAGGGACCTCTTAAAGATGTTTGATTAAATCAAAGCCTTAAATCCAATCTTCTCATTGCATCTGAATCGTATTTAGATCAATGTCAAACATTTGGACTATGATTAGATTACTTCTATACTGAGAGGAGTCACTAAAATCCAAACATGTTTCATCACTCCCTCGAAATGGAAGGGTCATGGTTATACAATCGTTTAAGATCACATCACCCTCGAATATTCCTAATACTCGTACATCATGCATATTGGAAGATCAAAATAAACCCAAAGTTTTAGATCACTTTTAGACTATCTTCTTTAGGGTTTTATCATTAAGTTTCTTATTCAGTCATTTGGAGTTGGTATGGTCATCTTTTTGAAAGAATATATCATACCTACAAATTCTTGTCATGCTTTCAAATCAAGACGACCAGGGATGGAATTTGATCGGACCCAATACCTCATGAGTGAGCTCATGTCTTTTAGTTCAGTACTGAACCTATATGATCCCTTTGAGAGATTGTATTGCTCATATGCTCCCATGTGCACACCAGGTAGTCGGTGTATAGACCTTGATTAGGTCATCAACCCAATGATTTGCCAAGTGTACACACTTAGACATATAATAATACATCTGTCTCAAGTAGAGGATGTAGGCCTATATCGTGATAGTATATGACATAGGTCTTGGTTATCTTGATCTCATTAAGTCACCTCTTTGACGTTACTTATCTGACACCTTCGAATCTCTATTCCTATGTAGAAAACCTATATCAAGAGGTCAATCAGATATCAACTTTTATAGAAGGATTGCCACCTCCTTCTTAGGACGGAGATCATCTCTTAACAATCATTTGATGATGCTTTATGAGTCCTCAATCTAACTCTTTAGATATCATCCAAGCACTAGCCTCTATGATTTAACCACTGAATAAACAAATACATGATTATTAAGATGGCCATGGTACATAACCATAATTGTACTAAGGGACCTTATAAGTGCATTCATTCATTTAATCTTAGGCACTGAGTGAAATAAACCAATAAACATTGTTAATATATAGAAAATTACAATAACATTTGTGGTAGAAATGGTTCGCCTCGGACTCACAAGGCTAACAATCTCCCACTAGACCTTAGAACCATCTGATACAATCTTTAAACCCATGCTCATTACATGCTGGTGAAAATCTTTTTTGTTAGAGGTTTGGCAAGGGGATCTGCAACGTTGTCTATAGAGGCCACCATGGTGATGATGATGTCACCACACTTTTGAATATCTCGACTGATGTGGTATTTCCTTTCCATGTGCTTGCTCTTTTGATGCCATTTGGGTTCCTTCGCCTGAGATATGGATCCCGTGTTATCGTTGAGTAGCGGGATAGGAGTATCAGAGGAAACTACACAACCACACCACCTCCTTTGTAGCATCCGATGAGGCAATGTATTCGGCTTCTGTTGTTGAATCAGTTGTAGTGTCTTGCTTCTTTATTCTACATCTTACAACACCACCGTTCAATAAGAATACACTCTAAAGTTGAGTTGTGGTCATCTACATCAGATTGGAAGTCTGAATCTGTGTATCCTAAGACTTGGAGACAACCATCTTCATAAACCAAGATGTAATCTTGTGTCTGTCTTAGATACTTAAAGATGTTCTTAACTGCATTCCAGTGTTGTTCTCAATAGCAAGATTGATAACCTCTTACCACTCCCACTACATGGAAGATTTACGACCTTTTGCATATCATGGCATACATTAGGCTTCCCATAAACGATGCGTAAAGGTATCCAGCCATGAATTTCTTATCCTCAATGCTTTGAGAAGCCATCCCTTTATATAGGTGGATACTATGTCTTAAGGAAGGAAGTCTTTCTTGGAATTCTCCATAAGTAGACGTTCCATGATATTCTTAATGTACCCATGTTGTGACAATCCCAAAATCCTCTTTTCTCTATTTCTGAACAACTTCAGATTCAAGATATAAGAGGCTTCTCCAAGATCTTTCATCTCAAAGATATGGGACAACCTATCTTAACGCTAGTAATCATCCCCGTATTATTCCCAATGATACGGATATCATCTACGTAAATCACAATGAACACAATGACGCTCCCACTAAGCTTCTAGTACACACATGGTTCATCAGGATTCTGAACAAAATCATAACTCTTTATGGTTTCGTCAAATCTGATTTTCAACTACGAGAAGCTCGCTTGTGCCATAAACGGATTTCTTCAGCTTGCACACTTTTCCTTCCTCATTTTTGAAGACCTAGGGCTGCTCCATATAGATATCCTCCTCGAGGTATCCATTTAGGAAAGATGTCTGGATGTCCAACTGTCAGATGTCATAGTCAAGATATGCTGCTATAACTAGTAATGCCCTGATGGATTTAAGCACATACACATGAAAGAATGACTTATCGTAGTCGATGCCATCTCTTTGTGTGTATACATTGAATATGCAGTGCCTTGAAGGTGTCTACCTTCCCTTAAGGACCCCTCTTTCTTTTGAAGATCCATTTATACCCAATGGGTTTTACCCCTCTAGGTGGATCCCCTAGGGTCGATACACCATTCTTGTGCATGGAGTTTGTTTCAGACTTCAATGCTAGCATCCATCTATCCATGTCAAGATCTACGAGTGCTTCATCAAATGAAGCTAGATCATTGTGAGTTTCACCTGAGACATGGAATTTGTATCTTTCAGGTGGTGCAACCACCCTCAAACTCCTTTGAAGAAGTATGTGTGTTTCATCTTTATATACGTCTTCAATTTCTGGTTCAAGAAGGTCAATATCCTAAGGGGATTCAATGAGTTCTTTTACTTCATTATTGTCCTTACTCTTAAACTCATCTCTAAATTCATTAGACACACTTAAATATATTTCATGTACCTCAAATTAATCAAATTCTATCCTGATAATAGAAGCATGTTTAAGTGCAGATTTTATCAACTTGCATCCACATAGTTATATTTTTAATATTCAGTTTTGCATACACATGAAGAGAGCTGGGTAGCATTATGAGTATTTGTATCCTGAGCATGCATCTTGATTTTCATTTCAATTGGCTTTTTCTAAATCCTGTATCTCTTGATTTACAACTTAGTTTAAAAAGGAAATGGGACTTGTCGATAGACGACATTTTATGTGCTCGCATATTATTCAAGTGAAAACTTAAGCTCTTAAAATTGGGATTGTTAAAAGCAAGTTGAAATAATTAAAATGGAGTTAAAATCAACCTTTTATTGGGAGAGCAAACCCCACATTATTTGCTCGTACATTATTCATATTGAAAGGTGAGTATGCGTTAGTAGGATATCGCTCAAATCCTACATTAAACATGTGCATAATGGGCTATAACTTTGGATTATCACCAATAAAATGGACAAGATAAATTGACCAATATTTATTGGTCTTCATGTGCAAGTTGGTGAAATTATTGGGTTTGTTTGTACTCGATTGGTTCGATTCTTTACCCCTCCATTTACTCTAGATCTCCCATTTTCCATCTCCTTAGATTCAACATCTGAATAGATTCTTTAATCTAATTGTGTTTAAGTTCCCCTTACCTTAGATCCTATTATTATACTTAGGCTTATTTTCAACCAAAGTATAAAGGGAACCTAGTATTCTCTGATTGTTCACCTCAGGTCTCTCATTCTCATTTCATATTTCTTTACCTCGGCCATTTCTCAGCCTAAGTATAGGGGGGCCTGAGTACCCATATTGTTCTAACCCATTCTTTACACTCAATTCACACCCCTCTTCCTTGTATTTTTGATTCAGTTCTGTGTATTTAGTATGAGCTGTGATTTCATATCACTTACTGCTATGAGGACATAACACAAGCTAATTATATGAGGTATACCGTATATATTTCACATATACTTTAGCCATAGCTCATAATTTAAAATTTCACAAAACTTTTTGGGCTAAGGGTAACGTATTGTTTTGATTGATTTCAATAAAAATGATTGTAAAATGTTTTGAAAACCTCTAAAATGCCTATGTGACCTAGTTTTTGAAAATTATTTTACATTGGTTTGTAAAAATATGGTTTTACTTGTTTTGAAAATTCTTTGTAAAATGTTTGAAAAACTTATATTTATGTGACATATCTTTGAAAAATATTTTACATTAGTTTGTACCATAGGGTTTCACTTGTTTGAAAAAATCTTTGTAAAATGATTGGAATATATTTATGTGACAAAGATTGTAAAATGGTTTTCAAAATCTTTTCGAACATGAGGGTGTAATTTAGATTAAAAATTGTTTTGTAAATAAACATAACTTTATTCAAAAATAAAAAAATGGAAAAATAACTAAAAATCACAAAACACTAACTTACTTATAAGTTGAATGTTTCCCTGACACATGCATTCACACAAGGCTTGTTAAGATTCAAAACACTTGGTTTATGAGGTCCAAAAATTCAAATTTAAGCTTTCTTAATCATTAGGATCTTAGACATAATAATTCACACTTGAGGTATTGGGACTTGGGATTTGAGTTTGGACGTCATTTTATGATGCTTGAGGATGGGATAAAATCAATGAAGGATTCATGAATCCTAAGTGTTAGCAACTAGCCAGTACGAGAATATGATTCTTATACTAGTCTCTTGACATTTACCTAAATTTCCAGGGTGTGATAAAATCATTAAAAAATGTTGATCAGTTTGTGCCAACTCTTGGTAAAACCATGGAGCTAGCCAAAAAGAAAATAAAATAAAAATGATGAAAGAAAAGCTCTTACATTCCAAAGTCAAAATCAAAAGAGCATTCCACTGATGACGAGCGCTCCCAACCTTTTAAGTGTCCACTTGAACTAAAATCATAGGTTTTTTATGAGTCGGATTGGTACCTTAAAAAATGACTCCGCATTGTATAGTGATACAAGTCTTGGGAGTCGTAGGTATAATAGATACTCAAAAGAGACACCCTGGTGCATTCCCAGTAAAAAAAAGTACATGCGACTAAACCTCTTTTGATGGACACACTAATCAACAACGAAATATATACATGTTGTTTAGTTAATAAGGCACTCGAGGGGATCCTTGTTCCAATGAGAGGTATAGAAGAAAAGGCACCAACCTATGTCCTTCATCAACTGGCCTTTGACCATAACTTTGAAATCTGGTAACTAAAGAGAAGGTGGATTAAATGCAAGAATAGATTTATTCCCTAATGTTAAGGATTGCATTCTTAGGAGAGTCTCTTGTACTGATGCCATGGATGATGTTTTAACTCAACTCTTATAAATGCAGTCAACACTTAAGTCATACCTCTTATATTTATGTATAAATATAGAGTCTGGTGATTTGGGAAGTTGAGTTCCTTTTGATTAAGACATGGTTCAGCTTAGACTTTTAGGGCCACTAAAATCGAGTTTTCCTAATTGATCAAATCATGTATATGCACATGCACAGTCAAGGAAGCAACCAACCTATTCATTCTTTATTTGCTCGAGGACAAGAAAAGCTTAAGTATATGGGCATGATAAAGCCAAGATTTATCGTCATTATTTATGTTTCTTATCCTCCAAGCTTAAATGTTTCATTACTAATAATTAACAACAAAATTAAATAATAATTAGCCACATGTAACTAATTAACCCTAATTATTGTTTATAAATAAATACTTTATTGTGCCTTTTATTTTATGTATTTATTTATTATTAAAATTCAAATAAAAATTAGATTAATATTGTATATATATTTCTTTTACATTAAACATTAATAAAAATACAAAAAATAATAAAAAGAAATAAAATAAGTATTTTTAATGCATTAAAAATACTTTCAAAAATAATAGTATGTACATATGATGAACACTTTTTATAATTCATTCTCTAACTAATTATTTTTTATTTTGTAATGATTTAATTACTTCCTAATTATTTGATTGGGCTACGTGGCCCAACAATCTCCCTCCACCCGGCTGACCTGATTCTTTAACCTTCCTAATTTCATCCATCGTCTGATCTTCCATCCACTTCCATCATAGCCACTCATCAACACTTTAACCCTAACTGCTCGATCGCAACCATTGGGATCATCTTCACCACGCAATCGTACCCAAGCCTCAATCATCAGTTATAAGATCAGACGGTCATGGTTCATAGTCAACCTCTTCCCCAATCCCTCCAAGCAACGCGAGCAAGGTAAGCACCTAACTTCTCCTTGTTCTTCTAAATCCTCCAATCGTCCTTCCAACCAAATGACACCCCTAACTTCTAGACCTAACCTCCATCTCTCATGCTAATCTCTAAAGTTCCTATCCAAGACATTCCTCTACCATCGAGTCGTCTTCTTCATCCTTCCAAGTATGTCTTTGTATAATTTATCTCTGATTTATCCATTTAAATCTGATTGATTCAAACTCCATTTCATGTAATAGATCATCCCCTGCCTTCGTCATCACACCCTAATCTTTGCATAGTACATCTCTCTCCCTCTCCCCTTCACCGTGTGTATTTCAACCTCGAACCTTCCTTCTCGTTGTAAAGGAGAAGGATCCATCTAGTCCTATGTTTTCACATTTTGATTGATCATCCATTCCGCTCCAAATCCACCCATACATATTGCTTTTGCTTTAGCTTTGTTGTCCTACAGTTGCAAGGTCTCATAGGATGGAAGTTCTAGGTTACTTCATTCTCCAGATTCTGCTTCGACAATCCAGTGCCGACTCACCACTCCAGACATATCCAGATCAATATTTAGTCTGCTTCACCTTCTCTAGGACTTTGCGATGGTCTCCAAACCTTCATATTCGCCAGAGGAGCACACAGGAGGAAAGAGCACATCGTCAGAGCCCATGCCTACTTGACCGCCCATGGCAGAGGAAGAGGATCTTCACATATAGCAGATGAAGTTCGATTGGATCCTCGGATCTAATACAATTGCTCTGATTGGGGATCGAAGGACACCCCGAACCACTACCTCGAAACCTACACAGGGGTGTAGGGAGTCTCCACATGGCCCAAGCCATGCCAGGTGAGCCGAACCTCCAATCACTCATCGCATCACATGGGGCAGGAAAATTTGTAGCTATGCCCATGAAGGTTTTTATATTTGCATTCTAGTCCAGACATCAAGTGCAATATTCACATTTGCCTGGTGAAATTACAGAAGACCCTCGCTAAGATTTCCTAATTACAGATAAGTCCTTGGGCGTAAGATATTTACATATTTTGTCCATGCAGCTTATTATTATTGCATTTGTGCCCTTGTGAAAACCTAAAGTTGAGGACTTGTAAAATTTTTGTTATGTTTTTATTGCATTTATGCCCACGTATTGATCGTTGAATAACTTGAGATCTAGAAATCTAAATTCAATGAGATCGATATCTTTTTAAAGGTAATTTAATTCTCCTTAATGGGTTACTATTAATTTCTTGATTCGATTTATTTATCAAGTATTAAATTTTAGAGAATAAAAATCACTTTTCTAGTCCTTTAATTGTTCTTAAAATTGATCTTTATCCTATTTGTTGCTCCACTCAACATGGTGATTAACATTTAATATCTTTAATATGAATAAGAAGATTAATTAATTTATTAAACAAATTATTTCCAGATGCGATCTTTATTTGAGGTGTCATTGTATGTTGATCATATTCTATGCTTAAAAAATCGAAAAGCGGCACATTGATCTAAGTAATTACATTAAGCTTTTAATCGGACCTTTCATTGGACACATTTATTCTTAATTGTTCAAGTTATTGATTGATTATATCATGAGTATTTGTGATTGATTGAAATTGTGAGTGTTTTTTATTCATCTTGTCTTTTTATATGCATTAACATCATTTTTCATTTAATATAATTGCATTAAAGATAATAAAAAAACATGTATTATAGTTTTGCAATTTCTTGACCTAGATTTGTTGTTTTATCATATAGTTAAATATTTAACACCTAGAGTAACTCAATTAATTTCTCATGTCCTTGTGTTGGACCTTGGATTTATCCAGGATAAATTTTAGCCGAGTCTTTCTTCACAGAGATTTAACTCAATTCTGCATAATTGTTAATTGATAGTACTATGACATATCATTATTAAAATAACCAATTAGTGATTGATAAACAACTAGCTACTTTTCAGTGAGGGAACTACAGTCTCCCTTAGCAGATTGTGTGGTTAAAGGACAACGCTAAGGCACCGTCCTGAAGTAACATGGGTAGGCATTATACGGTCTGTACTTACACCCAACCTGGGAGAAAGTAGATGCAACTAACCATATAAGTTTAGGCCAGTCATTATTTGAAACTAACTTTAAGAAAACTAATGAACTTGTTTTATCCCTAATACCTTCACACCACACAAGACTTGTGTATTCCATACTATTGATTTAGAGTGACACTTGAATTCGAGTCGCATCGTGCTCGTCAATTAGGGTCCTAGGAAATAAATACGCAACATCTCTAGTTAGAAGATATGTGTGTTATATTGCATGTAGAATCTCATGTGCTTAAAGGAAAATGACCAGCACAACACTTACATGATGGCATAATATATGTGATGAGTCAATGTTTCACCTAAGGAACTAGGATGAGAGGCTTGATTTCGTATCTGATTCTTGATGATGGCACTTGAATAAGGAACACTTCATGAAAGCTGAGTGTCAGCCCATAAGGTAGTATGGCGACAAGGTCACTATACTAATCTTGACTTAACCTTGGTACCTATGTGCGTATAAACCTTAAAAATGTGGATCATCATGTGCCCACTCAGAAAAGTAGTGGAGATAGCCAACAAAATATCATTCCAAAATTCAAAGAAAAATATCAAAATTTAAAAGAAATTACACAAAAGAGTGGAAGAAATAGCAAGTACTCCCAACCTTTTCAAAGTGCCCACTTGGACAAAAGATATTAGGCCACATGAGTCGAGTGGTCATGAAAGAAATGTCCATGCATTGTAAATGCTAAATCCATGGTGTAGAAGGTACCTTAGGTACTCAAAACAGGCACACCCTAGTGCATCCTAAGAAAACAAGTGTATACGACTGATGAACACCCATTCATCACTCTTTATTCTTATATTTTAGCTACAAAAACCTTTGCAAATGCATGTAGATATGTGTTAATAGAAATAATTACCAAAAGCATGCATTGTGTAAAAACCTATAATTAGCATGTTTTTGTGCAAAAATAAAAGAATAAAGATTAAAAATAAAAAGAGGGAAATATTTAGAATAAATATTGAGCAACATAACCCAAGGGAGGGCTCAGCATGGGCATGACCGCATAAAAGCCAAAGTAGAGGGAGATAGGGGCTCATGTGTAAATATGTATGTAAATAAATAAAAATATTTTCCTCAACAAAAATAGCTTAAATTATGCTTGTAAATACTTGTGTATATTTAGAAGTATATAAACAAAAGAAAAAGATAAAAATCAAAAAGAACAAAAATACCATCTTCATCATGTACATGAACCACTCTTATATATATTTATTTAACAATGTAAATAAATAAAATTACTTTCCAAAATTTTTGTAAATATTCTATGTTATATAATATAAATAAATAAAATGAAAACAATCAAAACAAAAATCAAAATAAAAATAATAAAATTAAAAACACAAAAATATATTGTACATATACCATGTATATGAATGTATATATGTATTTATTTTACCTATGTAAATAAATAATAAAAATAAAATAAAAATACCTTTTTATTCCTTATTTTATAATATAAATAAATAAAATATAAAATGGGAATAAAAATGAATAAGAATGAGAAATTAAAAATCAAAAATACTATATATAGTGTATATACCAGTATATAACCCTACTATATATATACCTTATTATTATTTCTAAAAATTATTTAAAAATCACTGAAAAAATAGAAAAAAATAAAAGAAAAATATTTTGTGTTTCAACTTTTTGCAAATTCGGCCATTTGCTACCCTAATTTTCACCCCTAAGATCCGGCCACGTGGCTAATTCCTGTTGGCTCCTGGGGATGTTGACCGCCCGGTCAACTACCCCCCCCCCCCAGGACCACCTCCTGCAGATTTAGGCGCCCGACCCGACTTCCCTAATTTCTAGCGCCTAAACCCGATTGAATCCCATCTAAACCCCGGGTCTGTTTCACTCCTGCCACATCCGACACCCTCGCCAGGGCATCCACATCGGGATCCGTGCGCCTCCACGCCCTACCCGAGCCATCTTTCCCGGACCCCTCCAGCGTATATAACCGAGCTCCGCCACCTCATTTCGATATCTTTGGCCATTCGATTCCTTCACCTGTGAGCTCCAGAGAGTGCGCGAGAGTGACAGCTCGCGTCCGAGCCTGTCGAAGCGAGGGGAGGAAGAGAAACCATCGATCCGGCGAGCTACGTCGCCGTCGCTCCGCCATCAGCTGGAGCTTGAGCCTCGGAGGGAGACGCTCCTCGAGGCAACGACCAGGAGCTTCCCCAGCTCCTCCCCAGTCTCTCCGACCACCCAGGTAACCTTGTAGGTCTTTACTTTTCCCTGATTTTCACTTACCCCCAAATCGCGCCGCCGCCGTCCATCTTTGATTCTGACCACTCCATCACCCCTTTCGATCATCGGAGTCGACCATCGCATTCGCCTTTCTCTGACGCACCTTCTTCACCCCTCCACTCAACCCAGCTCGCACAGGAGCTGGGAGTCGAGCTCCTCCGTCTACCCCCTTCGCCGGAGCTCGCCATTTCGACCCACAGTTCACCGTCGCTCCGCCTAACCGGGTCGAGGCAATTTGCCCTCGACCCGCGAGTCTCTTGGCGGTCTTTGCAGGTGCTACCAAGCCCATCTGAGGGCTTTGGTCATTCAGGCCAGGAGGCTCAGCTCCGCCGACCTCGCCCGAGCTCCTCGGAGCTCGGCTGGATCATCGGAGCCTACCGGCAGACGCAGGAGCACTCCACATTTCTTCTCCGACCTTCAGAGTGCTTCCAGGAGGAGCCTAGCGCACGCCTGAGGCCGGCAAGTCTCGTCGGTGACCTGTTCTTCCAGCATCCTCCGTCGCCATTCGATCGCCCCTCCCGCTCCAGTCTTCATCAGAGCCGTCCATCTCCGGAGCAGCCATCATCGTTCGATCAGAGGAGGCGAGATCTGGAGCGCCCATCGTTTGCCACCATCAGATCCTCCACGTGTCGCGCATCCAACAGTCCGCTTAATAAAGGGTAATTTACCCTTAGGCCCTTCTTGTCATTTTATTTAGCTTTTAGTCTTGTAATTAAGTAGCTTAGTTGTTTAAGTTTTGGTATAATTGCATAGAGACCTTGGTACTTGCATGTATTTGCTTATATGCCCCTGTGCGTTGTATGACACGTGCTTCGACACGTGATTCTCTGGTTTATTGGCAATATAGGCCCTGTAGTTCTGGTTGTTAATAGTTGAATGAAAGCTTTTACTTATTTGCATTTATACCCCTGTGCGTGATATATTTCAGCATGTGCGTGATATGTTGGGTATTTTACAGATAAGCCCTTGGACTTTTGGTACCTGTTACCAATAAGTCTTCGGGACTTATTTTCATTACATATAGGTCCCTGAGTGCCCCAGGCACGCGCATGGCACGTGTTTTGCTGGGTTAATTGCACCAGACCCCCCAGACTATTGGGTATTTGCACTTTGGTCCCTGTGCACAGTGCCCCTTCTTTCTTTTTGAATAAAATAGCAAAACACCTCCAAACCCAACGAAAATTGGACACATGGCTCTGCCATGGTGTAAAATTTTCGTGGATTTTTGAGGACATTTTTGATTTCGTTTGATATTTTTAAAAAATCAAAAACCTTTAATTTTGTCACTGTCTGACTTTAAAAATCACAAAAAAATATTAAATAGTGTCTAAAAATTACAAAAAAAGTGGTTACTGTCTATTTCACTTAGTTTGATTTTCTAGCCAAATTTGGCTATTTTTCATTACAGAAAACCACTAAAAATTGAAAAACACATAAAACCTTATAAAAATTCTAGTAAATAAATTAAAAATAAAAAAACAATAAAATTGGTGCCTAAATTTTCCTCATTTTGTTTTCTTCACAAGAAAATTACCTCCCAGCCATTTTGGGGCTCATAGATATTTTATCTAGGCCTTTCTGGCTCGGTTGGACAGTACCATTTATTTCAGTCACTGTTTGATTTTTAGAAAATTAAATAAACATCAGAAAATTCTCAAAAATTCACCAAAAACACTAAAAAATTATAAAAAACATAAAAATATTTTTGTTGGAATTTTTAGTTGATTTTGAGTGCTTCAAATAAATTGTTGAAGTGTGTGTTTCTTTGTTTTTCTTATTTTCTTAATACATCAAAAAATCCAAAAAAATATAAAATAAAGTAAAAACCACTAAAAATACTTTATTCTTTTATTTTTATTCCTTTTTACTACTTCGTAGGCTGAGAGGCCAACCCGTGCTCCTTGAGTTCGACCCTGGTCGCTATACCAGGTTAATCCAATAGCAGGACCGCTATTTCGTGTTTTATCTGTTTTATCTCTATTAGTGGTTCAATTTTCTTGATTGAGTGCATCTGAGTGACCGAGGTCGCAACGACCATTTTTGTACCTTTACCTTAGTCGCTCGATTTGTGCCTCATCAGAATGGCGTCGTTGCCGGGGAGCACGGCTTAGTAGTTTTCCTTTTATTTTCGTTTTTGTTTTCGCGGCTTTTCGCGGCTTTTGTTTATATCTTATTTTTGCTTTATTTTATTTTATTTTCTTTTTCTTTTATTTTTGTTTTTGTTTTATTTTGAGTGTTTATTTTATTTTGTATTTTTGCATATATATACCCTCATTTTCAGTTTCATCTATTTTCCTTTTTATTAGTATTTGATTATTTTGGTCTGACCACTCTGCTCTTTCTTGCGAGGGCCCGAGGACCGAGGCGGCTGATCTCGAGAAGCCGACGCAACCGCGAGACTCGGAGGCGGCTCCCTTCTTGACGGAGCCACAGGAGAGAGTGAGAGAGAGTTGAGTGGGAGAGGATTTTTCTTTTTTTTCATTATTATTGTAATAATACAGGGACTCTCAGAGACTGGACACTTGTGGACTCTTGGACATAGCGGGTCTGTTTCGCCGAGCACTGGTGTGCTCGGGGGACCCTTAGGAGTTTTTCGCGGCTTTTTACGCGATTTTGTTTTCTTTTCTTTTTTTACTGCCTTTTCCGGTGTTTACGCGGTTTTTGATCGAGCCCCTAGATTTAGGATTTTATACTTGCTTGTGCCGTAATTAGTAGGGTCCCCACACTTAACTATTTGCCTGTTCCTATAGAGCGCTAATTGGACTCACTAATAATCAATTAATAAAAATAATCGACTCATCTCCTTCGTAGCCTACGTGGCGCAGCTCACCCTGGAAAGCGCTTTCTTCTACCCCCGATTTGTCGGGCAGAGGAGGGGTGGGCCAAGACCTGACCCTTTGGCTTGAAGGTCGGTGACCGATTAGACGGCTCTTCGAGTAGAAATTGCTCATCTAGGACTCAGCTTTTCCCGCTGCATCATTTAGGTAGTTTATTTCCTGTCTTTAAATTCTGCGCGGATCACTTGCATGTAGAGTGCTGGAGACAAGGTACGCATTTCTTACTCAGCATGCATCATTGATTTCATCGCGCATCAGCTTTTTCGTCTTCTCCCCCCTGTTTTGGATTAAATAACCAGGATAACCGAAAAAATCGTTAGGCCTTTGTTTTCTATTTGAAAAATATTAAAAAGAAAAACCATAAAATTAGGACTGGTTAAAACTATTGACCCTAAAAGACACTCACCATAAAAATTTGTCTTGGGGAGAGCAACCCCCTCATTGTATGGTTTGGATGCGCGAGAGAGTGACTCGCACCCTAGGTAGAGCCCTCCGGTGTTAGTCCCGACTGATTACCGACTTTTCCGTGCGGGCCAGTCGGTTGGGGTAGCATCGGGTATCCTAACAGGTCACGTAAGCGCTCTGATATCTTGTGTGTTCACCTAATAAAATTGACAAGATAATTTGACCGATTTTCACGGTCTTCAGCTCGCGTTTCGTTGGTGAACCGGGGGTTTGCTTTGTGATCATAGTTTCTCCAGATCTCATCCGCACTACTCGCCAGATCAAGATGATGGGTAGACGCTCTCTTAGGCAGCCTCTGGCTGCACCGCTTTCGGGCACGTCTACCCAATCATCTAGGTTGGCCCGCGAGAGCCAAGACCAGCTCTCCGAGCCTGAGTACGACTCCGCCCTGTTCCACCTCGACCCCCTTTCTTTCAGACCTGAGAGACATGAGCCCGAGGAGAGATTGATAGATTTGACAGCACCTGAGTTGGGCTCATTTGATTTTGCAGACGTTATGGCCGGCAGTTATGAGGATCGCTCCCGTCAGCCTGAGCACTTCGTATTGGATCAGGGAGCGATCAACTCCACCCTGATCGCCTCGTTAGAGACCGTCCAGCAGCAGCTGAGGGATCATGGAGCATTCATGATCGACATGAGGAGAGAGATGGAGCAGATGAGAGCAGAGCGAGAGCAGAGGCGAGAGGGACCGAGGATCCCAGATGATGCGGATGCAGCAGCCGCAGCAGCAGCAGCCGCCGCAGCCGCGGCCGGAGGACCACCGAGACCGATGCGAGAGTTACACAACCCCGGATCGATGCTGACGCACCACTGGGTAGTACTTCCAGCGATCGTGGGGGACTTCAAGTTCCCCCAAAACACTTTGCAGCTACTCCCCCGCTTCCACGGACTCGCGACTGAGGAGCCCCATCTCCACCTCCAGGAGTTCTTGATGATATGCAGCACTGTCCACGACCGTCAGGTGGACCAGGACACGATCAGGATGATCGCCTTCCCCTTCTCCTTAGCTGACAGAGCAGCCACCTGGCTGAAGCATTTGGGGAAGTTTGTCTACACCTGGGAGCAGCTCCGCACCGAGTACTTGAACAAGTACTATCCACTCGGGCGGACGAATGCAGTGAGGGCCCTGATCAGCAACTTCTCCATGCTCCCCAATGAGCAATTCCACGAGGCATGGGAGAGGTTTCGTGAGCTCACAGACCGATGCCCGCACCACGACATCTCGAAGCCGAACCTTGTTCAGAGCTTCTTCAGCGGGTTGACACCAGAGATCCAGGGCCTGGTGAATGCTTCTTGCGGCGGGTCCTACTTCGCCAAGGAGCACGACCAGGTCTGGGCCATCTACGAGGAGATGGCCGAGAATTACATGGTGATGTCCCAGACCCGGTTGTACACACAGGGGAGACCCCAGCAACAGCCAGGACCCGTGCAGTACCAGAGGATAGCACGGGTCGACGCCGATCCATCTAGTTCATCCGCAGTTGCAGCAGCACAGGCGGAGTCGTCCGCTGCGGGTATGGGTATTATCATCGAGAAGTTGGACCGGATGGAGCTGATCGAGAAAAAGCAGTGCCAGAGCATCACGCAGATGGAACAGATGGCACAGACTCTGAGCGACATGAAGACCCAGCTCATGTGTTTTCAGGAGGCACAAACGGCTTCACAGCCCCGTCTTCAGTCGCGAGGCGACACCGGAGGCAGCAGCAGCTCGTCCCAGCGCTCCATTTCCCTACAGCATCCTAGATAGGTTCACCTTGTACAGGCGGAGCCGTACCAGCAGCAGCAGCCCACCTACCAGACACCACCATCTCCAGACTTGCAGATGGTGGTCTACCAGCCGGATCAGCCTCTGGCAGTACTCCCGCCAGCCCCCTACGATGCAGAGCCGCTGATGGATGTCAACGGGATTTGGTATGACCGCCCCAGCCTAGGATCTGACGAGACCATCCCGGATTCAGGTGGGGGAGTGGAGTTACCCAGCCCCAGCAGCAGTCATCCGGTCAGGGAGGGCAGTATGGCCAGCAGAGAGATCACCAGCAGCAACAGCAGCCCCCAGCATACCAGTCACACCAGCCTTCGTCCTTCGTTCCTCGTCCCTATCAGCAGCAGGGACAGCCTTGGAGACGTGAGCAGCAGGCTCACCCAGCATACCAGCAGCATCCTTCCTCCTACCCCTCTCAGCAGCACCAGCAGCAGTTCCAGCAGCCTCATTCCCAGAGAGGCTACCCGTCGGGCTCCCATGAGAGCCCTGCCTTGGATGACATAGCCCGCCTCCTCACGGGCCAGCAGGCTACCTTCAGACAGGAGATGGACGAGTTCCGCCAGGAGATGCGGGACCTTGTGAGAGGGAAGGCCGCCATCCCTGCACAGATAGAGCCAAACCCCAATAGTCTCAAGAGGAAGTCTGAGCAGGTAGTTAACACTTAGCATGCTACTCCTAGTGATCCATTTGTTGATATGTCTTCAGATCTATTTGATGCTGATTTTGTTACACTTAGGAGCGGTAGAGCACCAGCAGGCAGCGCCTCATTTGAGCGACGACTCGAGGATCCACCCAGGGCGCCAGATGATGAGGAGGAGGATAGCGGTACTGAGGCCGCTCCAGATGATGATGGTGGTACTGACGCCACCAAGGATGCTGATTCCACCGGCGGTACTGAGGCCGCCGCTTCATCAGTTCGAGGAGGTGATGCTGATGCCACCAGAGTAGCCGAGCCAGCCCGCGGTACTGAGGCCGTGAGACGTCCAGTAGCAGAGCCAGCCCGTGGTGGTACTGAGGCCACCGGTGTTCGTTTTGATAGAGATGTTGTTTTTCCTTCGGTTGATGTATCTCAGAACACTATTGTGAATAAAGGAAAAGGTTTAGTTTCTTCTAGTCCCACTGTGGTGATTGATGTATGTGCAGATCCGGCGTCGAGCCGTCTAGGCCTTTTCCTAGTCCTTCATCTGCGAAGGACCCTGTGATCCCCTTCCCTAGAGCCCTTCAGATGGGGAAGGGGAAGAAAAAAGAAAAAGATCCAAAAAAGAGAGAGCAGGAGGAGTTCAGCCAAGGCATGATAGACAGATTTCACGTCCAGCTGACCCTCCAGGAGGCTTTGCAGCACATCCCCCTTCTTCAGCGATCTTTGAGAGATAGGACCACAATCAGGAGGAGGAGGAGGAGGAACCACACTTCAGAGATTCATGTGCTGACGAAAGCCACGTGTTTCGCGATCCAGAACCATCTGCCGGCTAAGAGGCCAGATTCAGGGGCCTCGTATGTCAGATGCCAGATTAGTGAGCAGAGGTTCGACCGGACTCTATTGGATAGCGGATCATTGATCAACCTACTTCCGGCAGCCCTTCTCGACCGCTTCGAGTTGGGCACTCTTCGACAGAGCAGGACAGTCCTTCAGTTTGCTGATCGATCTGTCAAGAGGCCGAAGGGGTTGTTGCGAGATGTTATCGTCACGATTCAGGGCCTTAAATTCCCCGTGGACTTCGTAGTGTTGGACATGTTGATCCCTGATTCAGTGACCGATACCCCCATCATCCTCGGTCGTCCGTTCTTGGCCACAGCCAAGGCGGTGACTGATCATGACAGCGGGAAGGTATACTTTCGCGTCGAGGGCGAGAGTGTACAAATAGAGACGGTCGAGGATTACAGAGCTAGAGAGAGAGCACGCTCAGAGGCTAGCACAGATGCAGAGCAGCTGACAGACGATGGGTCAGACATCCACCGGGACTGAGATTTTGTGATCACAGATGACGAGGCAGCATGGGCAGACCCTGCAGCACAGGCCATCCTCTCATTTTCAGACACAGCTGATGCCGAGATGATAGCAGAGGAGAGTCTGGAGAGCACAACCCTGGTCCAGGATACTATAGAGTCAGCAGAGCCGGTTCTTGACTGCGACACGATTTTCAGTGATGGTGGTACTGAGGCCACCGTGTTTGATGCAGATCCCTCGGATTCAGAGTCTGATTGGGCAGATTGTGATGATCAGATGCCAGACTTGAGTCCACCTGAGCCTACAGACGAGGAGGAGGTTGATACAGAGCAGATCAGAGACAGCGCAGTCGAGCAGCCTTCTTCAGATCCAGTTTGCGAGAGTTCGCTTTCTTTCTCCCAGGCAGATTTGGCAGACTTAGCAGCATTGACACATTTACTTCCGCAGCCAGATTTGCCAGCACCCAGCTATCCAGAGCTAAAGCCGCTCCCGACTTCGCTGAAGTATCGATTCCTTGCGGGCGAGCCTGAGATGTACCCACTCATCATCTCCACTGATCTGACTGGAGAGCAGGAATCCCGTTTGATGGGGGTTCTTGAAAAGAACCGCAAGGCAATCGGATGGAGCGTAGCAGATCTCCACGGGATTAGTCCATCTATGTGCTCCAACCATATCTATCTCGAGGAGGGGGTGAAGCCGTCGCGTGAGTTCCAGCGGCGACTGAACCCCAACCTGAGAGAGGTTGTAATGAAGGAAATATCAAAATGGTGGAGTGGAGATTTTATTTATCCCATTTCCGACTCCAAGTGGGTCAGCCCCTTGCATGTGGTGCCCAAGAAGACGGGCATTACGACTGTGATCAGTGAGTCGGGAGAGGAGATTGCTACACGAGTACCCACCTCTTGGAGGGTCTGTGTTGACTATAGGAGACTCAACCAGGCCACCAAGAAGGACCATTTCCCCCTGCCTTTTATTGACCAGATCATTGAGAGACTGGCAGGGAAGAGCCATTATTGCTTCCTGGATGGGTACTCGTGCTACAACCAGGTGGCCATCGCTCCTGAGGACCAGGAGAAGACCACCTTTACCTGTCCCTTCGGTACATATGCCTTTCGACGCATGCCATTTGGGCTATGCAATGCCCCTGCGACTTTTCAGAGGTGCATGCTGTCGATCTTTTCGGACATGGTAGGGGAGTGTTTGGAGGTCTTCATGGACGATTTCTCGGTCTAGGGCGACGGATTCGATTCCTGTCTTGACTTCCTAGACCGAGTACTCCAGCGATGTATTGAGTACCATTTGGTTCTATCTTGGGAGAAGAGTTACTTCATGGTGACTCAAGGGACGGTGCTTGGCCACATCATCTCCAACAGGGGCATGGAGGTCGATCCGGCCAAGGTTGATGTCATTAGGAAACTCGCACCGCCGTCCAATCTGAGGCAGCTACGGTCATTCCTGGGGCACGTTGGATTTTATAGGAGATTTATTCAGGATTTCAGCAGGATTGCCCGACCGTTGACTGACCTCTTGACGAAAGACACCGAGTTCATTGTCGATGACAAGTGTCTTTCGTCCTTTGCGACTCTCCAGCAGTGTGTTATTGAGGCTCCTGTTCTCCAGCCGCCTGATTGGTCTCTCCCATTTGAGATCATGACGGATGCCTCCGATTTTGCCGTAGGGGCAGTGCTGGGATAGAGGAGGGATGGAGTTCCGTTTGCCATTCACTACGCTAGCCGCACATTGGATTCCGCCCAGTGGAATTACACGGTCACAGAGAAGGAGATGCTAGCCGTAGTGTTCGCCCTAGATAAGTTTCGATCTTATATCATTGGATCTAGAGTGACTTTGTACACCGATCATACCGCCATCAGGTACCTCATGGCAAAGAAGGATGCCAAGGCCAGATTGACTAGATGGATCCTTCTACTCCAGGAGTTCGACATTGAGATCAAGGATAAGCCTGGTGTCAAGAATGTGGTGGCGGATCATCTCTCCCGTTTAGAGCAGCCTGAGGAGTCTGAGCAAATTGACCCCATTCGAGATACCTTCCCAGATGAGGCGATCCTTGCTATCGCCTCACTCCCATGGTACGCCGATATTGTGAACTTTCTCGTTGCTGGGAAAGTCCCACAAGATTGGCCCAGGCAGAGGCTTGAGACCTTCCTTGCGAAGTCCAAGTCCTACCACTGGGAGGATCCCATCCTTTACCACGAAGGAGGGGATAGCGTCTGGCGTCGGTGTATTCCTCAGGAGGAACACCATAGCGTCCTCACTTACTGCCACAAGCTTGAGGCAGGAGGACATCATTCTGGGAGGAGAACGGCACAGAAAGTGCTACAATCCGGTTGTGGTGGCCTACCCTCTTCAAGGACTCTGATGAGTTCGTGAAGAGGTGTACTGACTGTCAGAGGATGGGCACTTGTGGACAGCGTGATATGATGCTGATGCAGCCCATTCACTTCTGTGAGGTTTTTGACGCATGGGGCATCGATTTCATGGGTCCATTCCCTAAGAGTCAGGGATTTGAGTACATTCTGTTGGCCGTAGATTATGTTAGTCGTTGGGTTGAGGCTATCCCCGCCCGAGCCGCTGATGCAAGGACAGTTTGCAGATTTTTGAGGGAACACATCATCACGCGGTTTGGGGTTCCACGAGTTTTGATTTCTGATGGGGGGTCTCATTTCATCAACGACCAGGTGAAGGCCCTTGCTAGCGAGTTCGGTATAGACCATCGTATTGCTACACCTTACCATCCACAGATGAATGGTCTAGCTGAGGTGTCGAATAGGGAGATCAAGACTATATTGCAGAAAGTCGTCCGCCCTGACCGAAAGGATTGGTCATAGCTTTTGGACTCGGTCTTGTGGGCATATAGGACGTCTTTCAAGACACCATTGGGCACATCTCCCTTTCGCCTCGTATATGGCAAGCCGTGCCATTTACCTGTTGAGCTGAGGCACAAGTCACTTTGGGCAGTCACAGATATTCTTACGGATCCAGATGGTATGGGAGACCAGAGGAGGGCAGAGTTAGCAGCCCTGGAGGAGCTTAGAGATACAGCATTCTCAAACAGCCTACATTATAAGGAGAAAGTGAAGGAGTGGCATGATTCTCACATCAGCCACAAGCATTTTGAGATTGGACAGAAAGTATGGTTGTTTGATGCGAGGCTACGTTTATTTCCAGGGAAGCTACAGAGCAAGTGGAAGGGACCCTTACCTGGTCAGAAAGGTACACGACAACGGTAGCATTGATATATCTGAGTTGTCTTCTGAGAGTACCTTTCGAGTGAACGGCCAGCGCTCAAGCCATTTCTAGATCATGAGCCACGGGTCGCTGATCTTCCCCTGATTCATTTTGCGTGAGATGTGGTCTTTGACTCACATCTAATGCATCTCACGCCTGAGTTTCACTGATCTTCCCACCTTGTATAGATCCAGATGTTCATATCACTACATTCTTTAGTCCGACATCCCTTTCTTCATCTTATGATTATGCTATACTTAGGGTGCACTTTACCCTAAGTATAGGGGGATGTGCGACCTGTTGGGTACTTCTTTTGTTTCTGTCTACCCCTGTTTTTGCTGCCTATACTTAGGGCCTGTTTGGTTGCTGGGTTGGACTGGGTTGGGTTGGGATGGGTTGGGGTGGGTGAATAGTAATCTGTGAGGAGGAAGTACCCTTGTGAATAGTAACCAGGGTTGGACCAACCCAGTCCAACCCAGCCAAACAGGCCCTTAGGGATATTTCACCCTAAGTATAGGGGGGGTAGACCCTGTACATCCTCCACTCGGTTTTCCCTTAGTGTACAACCTGATATACTTAGGATTACTTGATCCTAAGTATAGGGGGAAGACCGAGACCCTCTTGACTTTTCTGTTTCATTCATTCGTCTTTTCCCTTAGGGTTTCACTTCCCTATACCTAGCACGAGTTATGTCTCCTTCATCGCTCTTGACTCTGAGGACATCGTTCGAGCTAAGTATAGGGGGGTGTGTATATATTTCATATATACTTTAGCCATAACTCGTACTTTGTGTGAGTGTGTTAATAAATAAAATGGCTAAAAATCACAAAAATTAAAATTTTTTCATGTACATAAACTTCTTTTATTTGCACATAAATAGCTAGTGTACAAATTATTTTTGTAAAAATGATTTCAAAAATCTTTTGTGTAAAGCTTTGTGTAAATATTTTTGTATCAAAATTATGTATATAGTACAAAATTTTTCCAAAATATTTTGAAAATCAAATGTTTGCAAAAATCTTGTGTAAATGTGTGTAAATATCTTTTTGCAAAACTTGCACCTCATGCATCATCCATTCATGATTTCAAAACATTTTTCAAAAATTTTGCATGTTTGTAAAATTTGTGTAAATAAGCATCTTTTGTACATATGTATATAGTTTTTCTGGATGATAGTTGACATTTAAACTAGCCTGGAATCAAATTGAGAAATGGAGCTTGATTAAGATCTTAATCCACCTAACTTCTAAGAGGAACCTTATAGGACTTAGGTTTAAGGCTTTTCAGGTCCATGGTGACTTAATTCTTTGAGTCCAATAGGGCTAATGATCACATGTCATCTCAATGAGCCTAAATAGAGCACTTAACAACAACACATGACTCATATAGACAATGGATTTACTTGGACACCAGCACTATGCACCGAGCTCTCCACGGATGAGGTGGTGAGGAGGCAGTCTTCCTTGACTTGGGGTAGCATATGAGGGTAGAACTTCTAGGCGGAACCTCTCTTCTTCTTTTAGTGAAGGAAGTGCGTCTCAACTTGGTCTGGTTGCCATGAGGTCTAACGACGGGAGTTGTGGGTTGCAATAAAGCTTCAAAAGAGGGATAGTCTACTGGCTCAAGAGGAAAAACTCCTTGTATATATGCTGCACATGTATATATTGTACAAATGCACTCGAAAAAAAAATGTGCAAAAAGAAAATAACTCCAAAAAAAAGTGGTGGGTCTGATAGAAAATGATAATCTCACGGAGTATGTACATAGAGTGCAATAAGCAAAGCTTGGTTTCATGTTTCACCTGTTGTAGCTTGCAGCAGGGAGACTTGGCTACACTGGTCAAGCTCCCAAGGGTACTTGGCTACACCTGGCCTTGACCCATTCTCTTCTTCCTCCTCTTCTTGAGCCAGTTGAACTTGAACTTAGAAGGGAATACCCCGCTCCTCGAGGAAAGAGTGGCCAGATTGAGGTCATAGAGTTACCTTGTTGGGGAGGGTTGTCAAGTTGCCATTTCTGAGGTGAGAGAGCTTAGACCTCACATTCACATGACAAGAAAAGATTCATGGTCTTCAAGGTTTGTGATTGATGACTTGTTCTGATCTGGAGCATTGAGGAGTCTTGGTTATAAATTAGTGGAACTTAGAGACTGTTGCGTTTTAAGCTTAATTCTAAATAAGGTTCCGACACATTAATAATCCAAAGATCTGATCGAGCTCCATACCTCAATTTAATGAAGGCAAGTTTAATAATCAACCTTGATCCGTGTACATCCTCTTTTTCTTTTTCTTTCATTCTTTTTCACTTCTTTTTCAAATAAGTGTTTGCTAAGGGACTAGCAAAGTTAAGTATAGGGGGTGATGAATACCCATTCATCACTCTTTATTCTTATATTTTAGCTACAAAAACCTTTGCAAATGCATGTAGATATGTGTAAATAGAAATAATTACCAAAAGCATGCATTGTGTAAAAACCTATAATTAGCATGTTTTTGTGCAAAAATAAAAGAATAAAGATTAAAAAGAAAAGGAGGGAAATATTTAGAATAAATATTGAGCAACCTAACCCAAGGGAGGGCTCAGCATGGGCCTGACCGCATAAAAGCCAAAGTAGAGGGAGATAGGGGCTCATGTGTAAATATGTATGTAAATAAATAAAAAATATTTTCCTCAACAAAAATAGCTTAAATTATGCTTGTAAATACTTGTGTATATTTAGAAGTATATAAACAAAAGAAAAAGATAAAAATCAAAAAGAACAAAAATACCATCTTCATCATGTACATGAACCACTCTTATATATATTTATTTAACAATGTAAATAAATAAAATTACTTTCCAAAATTTTTGAAAATATTCTATGTTATATAAATATAAATAAATAAAATGAAAACAATCAAAACAAAAATCAAAATAAAAATAATAAAATTAAAAACACAAAAATATATTGTACATATACCATGTATATGAATGTATATATGTATTTATTTTACCTATGTAAATAAATAATAAAAATAAAATAAAAATACCTTTTTATTCCTTATTTTATAATATAAATAAATAAAATATAAAATGGGAATAAAAATGAATAAAAATAAGAAATTAAAAATCAAAAATCCTATATATAGTGTATATACCTGTATATAACCCTACTATATATATACCTTATTTTTATTTCAAAAAATTAATTAAAAATCACAAAAAATAGAAAAAAATAAAAGAAAAATATTTTGTGTTTCAACTTTTTGCAAATTCAGCCATTTGCTACCCTAATTTTCACCCCTACGATCCGGCCACGTGGCTAATTCCTGTTGGCTCCTGGGGATGTTGACCGCCCGGTCAACTACCCCCCCCCCCCAGGACCACCTCCTGCGGATTTAGGCGCCCGACCCGACTTCCCTAATTTCTAGCGCCTAAACCCGATTGAATCCCATCTAAACCCTGGGTCCGTTTCACTCCTGCCACATCCGACACCCTCGTCGGGGCATCCACATCGGGATCCGCGCGCCTCCACGCCCTACCCGAGCCATCTTTCCCGGACCCCTCCAGTGTATATAACCGAGCTCCGCCACCTCATTTTGATATCTTTGGCCATTTGATTCCTTCACCTGTGAGCTCCAGAGAGTGCGCGAGAGTGACAGTTCGCGTCCGAGCATGTCGAAGCGAGGGGAGGAAGAGAAACCATCGATCCGACGAGCTACGCCGCCGTCGCTCCGCCATCAGCTGGAGCTTGAGCCTCGGAGGGAGACGCTCCTCGAGGAAACGACCAGGAGCTTCCCCAGCTCCTCCCCAGTCTCTCCGACCACCCAGGTAACCTTGTAGGTCTTTACTTTTCCCTGATTTTCACTTACCCCCAAATCGCGCCGCCGCCGTCCATCTTTGATTCCGACCACTCCATCACCCCTTTCGATCATCGGAGTCGACCATCGCATTCGCCTTTCTCTGACGCACCTTATTCACCCCTCCACTCAACCCAGCTCGCACAGGAGCTGGGAGTCGAGCTCCTCCGTCTACCCCCTTCGCCGGAGCTTGCCATTTCGACCCACAGTTCACCGTCGCTCCGCCTAACCGGGTCGAGGCAATTTGCCCTCGACCCGCGAGTCTCTTGGTGGTCTTTGCAGGTGCTACCAAGCCCATCTGAGGGCTTTGGTCATTCAGGCCAGGAGGCTCAGCTCCGCCGACCTCGCCCGAGCTCCTCGGAGCTCGGCTGGACCATCGGAGCCTACCGGCAGACGCGGGAGCACTCCACGTTTCTTCTCCGACCTTCAGAGTGCTTCCAGGAGGAGCCTAGCGCACGCCTGAGGCCGGCAAGTCTCGCCGGTGACCTGTTCTTCCAGCATCCTCCGTCGTCGTTCGATCGCCCCTCCCGCTCCAGTCTTCATCAGAGCCGTCCATCTCCGGAGCATCCATCATCGTTCGATCAGAGGAGGCGAGATCTGGAGCGCCCATCGTTTGCCACCATCAGATCCTCCACGTGGCGTGCATCCAGCAGTCTGCTTAATAAAGGGTAATTTACCGTTAGGCCCTTCTTGTCATTTTATTTAGCTTTTAGTCTTGTAATTAAGTAGCTTAGTTGTTTAAGTTTTGGTATAATTGCATAGAGACCCTGGTACTTGCATGTATTTGCTTATATGCCCCTCTGCGTTGTATGACACGTGCTTCGACACGTGATTCTCTGGTTTATTGGCAATATAGGCCTTGTAGTTCTGGTTGTTAACAGTTGAATGAAAGCTTTTACTTATTTGCATTTATACCCATGTGCGTGATATATTTCAGCATGTGCGTGATATGTTGGGTATTTTGCAGATAAGCCCTTGGACTTTTGGTACCTGTTACCAGTAAGTCTTCGGGACTTATTTTCATTACATATAGGTCCCTGAGTGCCCCAGGCACGCGCGTGGCGCGTGTTTTGCTGGGTTAATTGCACCAGACCCCCCAGACTATTGGGTGTTTGCACTTTGGTCCATGTGCACAGTGCCCCTTCTTTCTTTTTGAATAAAATAGCAAAACACCTCCAAACCCAATGAAAATTGGACATATGGCTCCTGCCATGGTGTAAAATTTTCGTGGATTTTTTAGGACATTTTTGATTTCGTTTGATATTTTTAAAAAAACAAAAACCGTTAATTATGTCACTGTCTGACTTTAAAAACCACAAAAAAATATTAAATAGCGTCTAAAAATTACAAAAAAATTGTTTACTGTCTATTTCACTTAGTTTGATTTTCTAGCCAATTTTGGCTATTTTTCATTACAGAAAACCACTAAAAATTGAAAAACACATAAAACCTTATAAAAATTCTAGTAAATAAATTAAAAATCCAAAAACAATAAAATTGGTGCCTAAATTTTCCTCATTTTGTTTTCTTTACAGGAAAATTATCTCCAAGCCATTTTGGGGCTCTTAGATATTTTATCTAGGCCTTTTTGGCTCCGCTGGACAGTACCATTTATTTCAGTCACTGTTTGATTTTTAGAAAATTAAATAAACATCAGAAAATTCTCAAAAATTCACCAAAAACACTAAAAATTATAAAACACAAAAAAATATTTATGTTGGAATTTTTGGTTGATTTTTAGTGCTTTAAATAAATTGTTGAAGTGTGTGTTTCTTTGTTTTTCTTATTTTCTTAATACATCAAAAAATCCAAAAAAATATAAAATAAATTAAAAACCACTAAAAATACTTTATTCTTTTATTTTATTCCTTTTTACTACTTCGTAGGCTGAGAGGCCAACCCGTGCTCCTTGAGTTCGACCCTCGTCGCTATACCAGGTTAATCCAATAGCAGGACCGCTATTTCGTGTTTTATCTGTTTTATCTCTATTAGTGGTTCAATTTTCTTGATTGAGTGCATCTGAGTGACCGAGGTCGCAACGACCATTTTTGTACCTTTACCTTAGTCGCTCGATTTGTGCCTCATCAACGACTCCAAAATTGCTTGACGGACATGATGATTCACAAGCAAAAATACATATAATTGAATTAATAAATTAAGTGGTTATTGTTTGATTTATTTCGATTATCCGCCTACAACAATAAGCGACGCATTTACATATTTGTGCATTAATTCCCACAAATTAACAAGAGGGTTCATTAGATCAATCAATGGGTGAGGATGTACAGACTAAGGTTAGAGACCAAATCCTTGGACTTGCGTTGTAAGTGTCAAAGTTTGACTCTTATGGGCTTGGGAGCTGCAAGCACTTGCCTTCGACCTTAGAGAGATTTTTTGTGTACATGTTCTCACTATAATCCTTATCATGATATAATCCAGCAGCCCAGGTAGATCGTCACTTCGATTGAGATATAGTGGGATCGTATGTTGGGCGTCAGGCGACTCACCTTGTGTGCTTGTGTAACAAGATTGTTTTATCACCTAACTAAAATTGAAAAGATAAAAGTCGGACCTTTGTGACCATCATTGTGTTAAGTTGGTGAAATCAGGGTTTGATCTTGTGTTTGTTTGTCTGTTTGGATGTTAGATTGTGCACTTGCATGTTTTCTACCTTGATCCTCTCTCATTTCCTTCACTTCTTTCGAAGATACTGGGATATTGGTACTCGTACCCAGACCCCGCGGGTCACTTTCCCTCGATCGCACACCAATCCTCTTCATCTTACCATCTTCCATGTACTCTCCACCGCTGTGCGAGACCCATACTTGTGGTCAATTCCACCCTGCTCTGACTATGAAGACAAACCTTCGATTGACTTATCCACTTCTTCGCACATCTCAGCTACTTCATGCACTCTTGATCCAATTCCATCCTAGGCTAGCTCATTGTGTTCTCAAGCGCTTGACGAAATCATGGAACCATTTGAAGGCAAGACACTGTTGAGACAGATGACTGGAAGAGTTACTTACCCCCACAAACCTCATTCTCTCCTCATATGAATGATGGGACATGTCAACAATTTACATATACACATTCTGACTGGACCATAGGATATAACATGGTCAACAAAACAAATCAAAAGGAGAGGCCTACACCTTATGGTTTTCCGGACTTGATTGACCTTAATAATCAAGCTCATATTGAACAACCCTCATACAACCCATTCGGAGAGCTTACACATACATGGGATTGGACTTATGAGCTCTATCTACAAGCCCATGTCTATTGAATCACCATATGAGGCTCCAACCAATATCTGCCATGTGATCAGTACGTACTAGATCAAGCATTTCATACCAGAGTCAAGGTGTGTTGAGTAGAAGACTTCATGTTCTCAGCAGTATTCTCCAACTAAGCAGACTTCTCCCATGATTTTTCATGAGTACATTATGGAGGATGGCATTTCTAGAATTATTAAAACATATGAACTAATTAAGGACAAGTTGAGAAATGTCAATGACCTATTAATTACATTTGATGCCAACTCGGGTATGAAAGTGGAGAATGAAATGAGCGGATTTAATGTTGAAGATGTAGAGGACACTAGGAAACCCACACACTCATATAGTCCATTCTACCTCCCTCTTCTACTAACCAATTGTCTTCCAATATAGAGTATGTACATTCTTGTGTTCCTCCTTCACCTATCAAAAAGACCAAAAAATGAAAACCAAACAAAATCATGAAATTTGAAAATGAAAAAGATGTAAACATTATGGATCCTACACTTAGGGAAGCGATTGCTAAAGAACTGATTCTTGAGCTTCCCTTAATAAAGTCCATAGATCACTTTCCTGACCTCAAAAGATTTGTGAGAAGTAAGTTTCCTAAGAGGTCAGGCAAGAAGAGAACAAGGACTGAAAGACAACCATTGTCTATGGACAACACCTTGGTGATGGGGAGAAAGAGTAAGAGTCGTAGAATGAAGCGGTTGTCTAGAGTCAGGTGTGAAATCAGGGATATCGCATTCACACATGCTCGGATTGATGGTGACTCATCTATAAATATCCTCCCGACCTCCGTATTTGGCAAGCTCAAACTCGAACCACTTAGGAAATCAAGAGTGATCGTTCAGCTAGCTGATCGATCCATCAAATGGTCTAGCGAGATTATTTCAGACATCACCATGTTCCATGGTGCTCCACTCAGAGTGGACTTTATGATAATTGATATTGAGCACTGAGGAGAGTTCACCCAGTCTTTTATTATTTGGGAAAGACATTCTTAGCCTTGGATAAGGTGACTATATATTGTGAGACTCGGGCGATCGAGTTTCCAGCATTGGGTACACCAACCTCACTTGACCTTTGAGGACACAAGTCAACCTAAGTCAACCCACACAGTTGTATACAACCATGATTGTCAAGAGGTTTTTTTAATGAGTCGTGCATCTTTGCTACACCTGAGACATTGACTATCGTGCCGACCATCGGTTATGAGATGCTCACACCTCGAGACTACCACATCCATTAGGGGATTTTCTAATCACCAATCACAATTTACCTTATCCCCTTATGGAGATCTCGTGCGTCACCAAAAGATGAAAGGTGACATCGCCTACCGCCTGCCTTACCACCATCATGGTAGCTTCTATAGTGGACTCACAACTAGAAGCTATCCCTGAGTCAGACACACTCTTTTCCGATTGTCTCAACCATTTTGATGATCGGATTCCCATACCTACACTACCACATCCAATTGACCCCTCATGTACATTACCTCCAGGACCTTCAACAAAGGAGACAGCCAGGACCCAATTAACCCTTTCCAATAAAGCAGTTGTTCCGTCCTGTAGTTGGTTATCTAGTACGAAGAAGATGAGTATTGATTCCTCAAGGTATTCCCCCAACCCCCTCAAGGCATATCACACTCCTCTTCGTCGTAATGTTTCCGTTTCTAGAAATCTGGTTATGAAAGTTGCCTTTGACATACCAGAGAAGAGATTTTCTAAGGATTCCTCAATAGGTTCGGATGAGGTGATCTATATGAGTGAGCGGTTGTTCTTAAGCCCTATCCGAGCAAACAGTCGTGTGCTGACCCCTATTGGACGATCCCTTCACCTCACTATTATTCCTCTAAAGATAATTTTGACATCGACGCATCTGTACATTCCTTATCTCATCGTTCCTGTAAGAAGGCTCGTCACAAACCTTCTTGATATTTGTATATTCTCACTCAAACTTGTATAGATTTTCTTCTTTTGTTCCCTCTCTCTCCAATGATTTGCATCACTCTCCCTGATTCCATATTGTTTTCATTTTATGGCTATACTTAAGATGACGAGATCCTAAGTATAGATGGTGAGTGACCTGAGCTGCACTTTCTTTTCTTTTTCATTTTTCTCTGTATATTCTCCTTATCTCATCGAACAATCACTCCTACTCTTTTATACTTAGGCTAAACAAGGGCTATGTATAGGGAGAATCGATGCCCACCCTCCATATTCAACCATTTATTCTCTCCTCTTGACCTTGACCACCCCATTTTTGCTCTCTTCTACACTCAAGCTGATCAAAGCCTAAGTATATGGGGGTAGGTTGACTTTTATACTTCTATTTTCATTATCTTACGCTTAGCATGAACTATGTTTCTTCCTCACTTCTTGTGCTTTGAGGACATATTGCTCAGAAAATCTCGAGGATCAAAAATTAATGATACGAATATTGTCGTTGCTATCGCCAAAAATCCCGCGACAAACAAGCAAATATTTTTTTTATTTTTTCTACTTATTAACCTGTATAGTGGATAGGGTCGAACTCCGGGAGGCTACAAATCCCAAGGGTTATTCAATTAATCGAAAATCAATTAAGAGAAAAACATGAATCTCAAAGACTAACAATACTTGGTTTTTGTGATTTTCTATATTTTTTGTTTTTTTTTTATTTTTTTATTTTTTTATTTTTTATTTTTTTGTATTTTCTGATTTTCAAATTTTTAGTGATATTGATTTTACAATTTTTTATTTTAAAAAATAACACGGAGCAATATTCACAACATCAAAAATACGCACATCAACTCTTTTTGTAATTTTTCAATTTATCAAAATGCTTTGAAAAATTCAGAGAAAATAATTTTTGCTTTTTAAAGTTTTGAAATATTTTTGGGAATTTTTGTGGAATTTTCAGATGTTTTTGCATTTTTCTAAAAATCAAACAATGAGAAAATGTGAATTTTTACACAGCCTCGAGTAATTTGCAACTTAAAACTATTTTAATGCCCAAAACTCCTAGCGATTATTTTTACGACAAACTACATTCAAATATCTACAAACAGGAACTGAAATCACAATTTTTAGATTTTTGTAGATTTTTTTATGATTTTTATAAGATTTTTGGTATTTTCTATTTTTTTGGGTTTTTTTAAATAACAAATATACGAAATTTGTGTAGAAATGAATTGGTAATGAAATAAACCTACCCTATTGTTTTGGAATTTTTGGATTTATTTTCGATTTATTTTTTATTTTTTAAATTTCAAGAAGCTAAAAATGATATTTTTTGATTTTTTAATAATAATTAATGAAGACAAAATGCAATGGAAATTTTATGCTATGAAAAACACCACAACAGAAGCATGCACAATTTTTTTGAGAATTTTTCGAAAAATAAAAACATTTATTTCAATAGAGAATTCATGCAAATTAAAGAGTCTGAGAAACAGGGACTGAAATGCAATTAAGTTTTGTTTTTACATCAAATAAATAACAAAAATAAAATGCAGAGAGAATTTTGCAATTTGCCCACAAAATGCATGCAGAGAACGTAACTAGAGGAGCAGAGCAAAGGCATTTTTGGAATTTCAGAATTCTTCAGGGGCGCAAATGTAATTTGCCCCAAGTTGTGCTTTGAACTGACGGTGGCCTTTTTTGTGAATTGGAGAACTCAGGGGTAGAAACTGAAATTTTCTCAATGTTTTATCCAAAATCCAGGGTTCTCCTTCATGTTCCTTCGTTTCAACCAACAGGAGATGGCGCAAGGGGCGCCGCCCCTCTTCTTCTCCCCAAGCAAAGGGGCTGCGCAAGGAAGGATGGAGGTAGCGGCCGCTGAAGATTGTGGGGTTGTCGCAGCGGTCAGGCGGAGTTGGCCGGAGATCTGGTCGATGTGGGGCGGCGATGGAGTCGGCGATGATGGCTTGGCGGTGGTCGAGGCACGCGGCCAAGGCGGTGGAGGATGGCCGGTCAGAGGAGCTGTGCACTCCAAGGCGGAGATGAAGTAGGTGCTCCTTCGACTTGTGGCTGAGGTGGTTCAAGGGAGTTCTATGGACGATGGCAGACTAAGATGGCAATGACGATTAGGAGGTTGGAGGTGGATGAGCAGGCAGTGGTGCGGCCAGCGCGAGGAAGATACTATAGCCGAGGGAAGGAGGGTTGAGGCTTGCCACAGGTGGCTGCGGTGCTCGGTGTAGGCGGTCTTGCGATTTGGAGGTGGCTCGCAGGGAGGAGCGTCGACGGAGGGAGATGGTGATGGTCGGCGATGGTGGCGGGGGGTGGCGGCCCTGCTTCCATCTCTCGATTTTTTTGTTTTATTTTTTATTATTTTTTTGTAATTTTATTTCTTTTGTAAACAGTATAAAATTATTATTTTTTTTGTAAATCTGAAATATTAAAAAAATAGAAAATGAGGAATGTTTTTTTATTTTTTATGTTTATTTTTTTGTTGTTTTCATTTTAATGGTCCTGCAAAACAAACGTCAGAAATAAAGAAAACAAATGATTATTTGTATTATTTTTTTTCATTTTTTCCATTTATTTACAACTCGGAAAAATGAACGAGGATTCAGCGAAAATTAGAGATTCGAATCTGATCTCCGGCCACCGTACGCGGTCAGAGTTGAGAGAACGTTGACGATAGAAATAGAATGCAGAGGGATCAAGAACATGCGATGTAAAATCGAGTCGAAGCGGATCAAACTCGTGATGAATTTTTGTTTAAGATCTAGAGAAATAAAATGACGATGGAATTAAAATGTGATGAAATAAAGTACGATTAACCTAAGATAAAAAAAATAATGAGAAAAATGATGGATCTCACCTTAGGAGTGGAAATGGACCGTGATTGCCTTGACAAGGCCGACTCGCTGTCACCGGACGACTTGGAGACTAGGCACCTTTCTCGACGATATTTTCTCTCTCGGAGATCGGGCTCCTCTCTCTAAAGATTGACCAAGTTGGATTGAGGAAGAAGGAGCCATATAAATAGAAAAGATAATGGAGATGAAATTTAAATTTTTGACTTTTTGGATAAAGAGATAAGAGAGATGAAAAATTGAAATGAGATAAAGATAAAAAGAGATAAAACTATTTACAAAATTATCTATTTTTTTAAATTTTTGTCACTTTATTTATTGGAAAAATAATTTTTTTTTTACTTTTTAAAGGAGTTAGTTAAGAAAAATAAAGATATACATATGATATATACAAATATGACATTATCTACATGGGTAAATGAGGAAATTAGCTTTTTTAAAAAAAAATAATTTTTTATTATTATCTTTATTTTAAATAATTAGTAAAAATATTTACAAATATATAAAAATACAATATGTACAAAATACATGGGAAAATTGCAAAAATGTTGACTCAGGAATTTTGAAGATCGGAAATTGATGATAAATAATGGAATATGTCCTTGCTATCCCCAAAAATCCCATGACAAACAAACAAATGTCTTTTTTTCCTTTTGTTACTTATTAACCTGTATAGCGGACAAGGTCGAACTTAGGGAGGCTACAAAGCCCGAGGGTTATTCAATTAATAAAAAATCAATTAAGAGAAAACATGAGTCTCAAAGGACAACTATCCTTGGTTTTTTTGATTTTTTATCTTTTTATTTTTTTTCTATTTTTTTATTTTCTAATTTTCAAATTTTTAGTGATTTTGATTTCTGCAATTTTTTATTTTAAAAAATAATACGGATTAATATTCACAAGATCAAAAATACGCACACCAACTCTTTTTATAATTTTTCAATTTATCAAAAATGCTCAGAAAAATTCAGAGAAAATATTTTTGGTTTTCTAAAAGTTTTAAAATTTTTTGGGAATTTTTGTGGAATTTACAATATTTTTCTATTTCTTTAAAAATCAGACAGTGATAAAATACGAAATTGTGCACATCTTGGAGTAATTTGCAACTTAAAAATATTTTAAGTGCCCAAAACTCCTGGTAATTATTTTTATGGCAAAATAGAAGAAATTATCTATAAAAAGGAACTAAAATCACTATTTTTGGATTTTTGTAGATTTTTCTCTGATTTTTATAATATTTTTAGTATTTTTCAATTTTTTAGGGTTTTATAAATAATTATAGCACGGAAATTGGATATAAATTAAATGACACTAAAATGTACCTAGCACTATTTTTTTGGAATTTTTAGACTAGTTTCGATTTTTTATGAATTTTTCAATTTCGAGCAGGCAAAAAGTTATATTTTTTATTTTTTAAATATATCAAATGACAATAAAAACTGATAGAAAATTTATATAATGGCAACCACTACAACAGGAACGTACACTATTTCTTTGAGATTTTTTAGAGAAACAAAAGCATTTATTCTATCAAGAAAGTCCTGCAAAGTTTAAGTTCTGCAATACAGGGACTAAAATGTAATTGTTCAAGGTTTTTGCATGAAGTAAATAATAGAAATAAATTACAGGAGAAAAAGCACAATTTACCCAGTAAGCATGTGCAGTGCATGTGCTTGAGTCTGGCAGGGGCTTCTTGACAGTTTTCAATACCTTCAGGGGGATGTCCGCAATTTTTCCTTTTTTAATAATTCACCCTCCCCCTAGGGTTCCTAGTCGTTCATGTTTCTTCTTCAACAAGATGAGAGGGGTACCACCGCCGCCGCTACTTAGGATGCCGAAGGTGGAGGCGGGGCGGCATGGTGGAGGCACGGGGATCGGCTGGTCCACAGGTGGCGCACGGCGGATGGCCGCGCTGAAGGTCGTGTGGAGGAGGGCAGCGTGGGCTGCCGCTTGAAGATGCGGGCAGTTCTGCGTGCGGTGGCATGGAGGAAGGCATATAGGCAGCGAGGGTCTCGAGCGGCGTCGCGGGTAGCAGCGGAGCGGGAGCAGTGGCTGGAGGGCTCGCGCGACGAGCGAAGCGTCAGGGCGGTGTAGATCACGGCCGGTGAGCGGTGGTCTTGTGGAGGAGCAGTTGGCGCAGGTCCACGGTGTGGGGATGTGGGGAGGCGGATGAGAGACTGCAGCGCAGTTGGGGTGGCGCCACGCGGGCGCAGCGCGACTTCTGGAGATTGGGGCGGAGCCGCTGGTCTGGAGCTATCGTTTTTTTAATGAATTGTAAACAGACGATAAATTTTTAATTTTTTTAAATCAGAAAATGTAAATAGGAACAAAACCTTTTTTTATTATCTTTTTTTCAATATTTTTTAATAATTTTTTCGATAATCCTGCAAAACAAATGTTAGAGGGAAAGAACACAATTTTTTTGTATATTTTTTTACTTTTTTTATTTATAAACAAATCGGGAAATGAACGGGGATCCGGCGAAAGTGAAAGGAAACGAACCCGATTCTCTGACCATCATGTATGGTCGGAGTTGATAGATCATGGAAGAAAGAAATTGAATGCGGAGAAATCAAGAACGTGAGATGAAAAATCGAATCGAATCGTATCAAATCATGATGGAATTATTTTTTTAGATCTAGAGACACAAAACACGATGGAATTAAAATGCAACAAATGAAACTAAGATTATCCTAAGTTAAAAAAACGATGGATCTCACCTTAGGAGCGGAAATGGACCGTGATCGCCTCGACGAAGACCGACTCGCTGTCACCGGACGGCTCGGAGGCTAGGCACTTTTCTCGACGAAATTTTCTCTCGGAGATCGGACTCCTCTCTCTAAAGATTGATCAAGTTGGAATGATGGAGAAGGAGCTATATAAATAGAAGAGATAATGGAGATGAAATTTGAATTTTTGACTTTTTGGATAAAGAGATAAGAGAGATGAAAATTGAAATGAGATAAAGATAAAAAGAGATAAAACTATTTACAAAATTTTCTAAATTTTTCGAATTTCTTCACTTTATTTATTGGAATTATTTTTTTTTATGGATGTTAATTAAAAATAGCTACTATATACATATACTTTATACATATATGACATTATATACAAGGGTGATTGAGGAAATTAGCTTTCTTTTTTTGTTTTAAATATTTTTTTTATTTTTATTTTATTTTAAAAATATTTACAAATATATACAAATAAAATATGTACAAAATACAGAGGAAAATTGCATAAACCACCCCGGAGAACCAACTTTTTACTCGTAACTAAAAAAATTATGAAATCATAGCCATTTTAAAGATAATTTAATTTAGAATCCAATGGAAGTGAGATTGGTTCAATTTGAGTTCATATGGAGCCGGAATTGGTCTTTCAATTAGTGCTTAGTGGCTTTTTCCAAGTGTGCTTACTTTTATTCCATACATGATTTAATTGTGCAATTATTTTTATTAATTAGAATATATTTTTATTTACAACTTTGGTTTTGAAAGTTATTTGATTTGAGGTCAATTAAGGTACAAATAAATTAGTGTCGGTTTTATACAGATATATACGGAATAAGTGAGAAGTATTTACAACAACACACACATTTTTTTGGATTTTCTGCTTAAGGATCCTATCTCCCCCTACTTTATTCCTAGTCGATCAGGTCGAGTCTTGACCTTCTCTCGGGATTCGGGTCAGCCTGTATACAGTCTCCCTTTTTTATTTTATTTTCTTTATTTTTCCTTTCTTTCTTTCTTTATTTATTTTAGGTTAAAATTAGTAAGAAGTGTACAATATTTACACACAGATGCAAGTTAGTAAGAATATGTAGTTAGTGTTATATGCAGGTGTTTTATAAGGGATTTTAAGCTAAAATAAATGAATAAAGATGACGAATCACAGATTCATCATCCCCCTATGCTTTGCCTTTGCTACTCCCTTAGAAAACACTTATTTAAAAGAATAAGTGAACAAAAAGAAAAAGAAAGGGAAAATAAAGAAAGTCGGACAATATTAAGTATTAACTTATCTTCATAAAATTGTAGTTTGGAGCTCTGTCGAACCTTCGGATTATTAGTGTGTCAGAACTTCTGTGAGACTTAGAATTTTAAAATCGACAACCTTCAAGTTCTACATATCATTGTCACAGTTTCGGCTCAGAAGTCATCTTAGATCAATCCTCTTCCCAATGCATACCCTATAAACATTGAACAATCGACTCATGTGTGTGAAAAGTTTTAGCTCTTCCCATCCAGAATGCCGGACTACTATCGAAATCTCCTCTCCAGTAACTCGTCCTCGGGGATTTAGGTATTTCCTTCTAAGGTCTATTGCGCTGTGTTCACAATCGAATTGGGGGAGAAGTTAAAAGAAGGAGAAAAGAACTGGAGGGTGGCCAGTGTAGTCACCTCTTCTTGTGAAGCTGGCCAGTGTAGCCGAGTCTCCACCAAGATCTGCAGGTTTTCTTGAAGCTTGGACCTTTTTGGTTAGATATTTATTTGGTAGTGGCTTCTTTGTATTTGGATTTTTGGTGGTTCTACTTGGATCTTGTTGTGCCCCTACGGACATAGAATCTTTTTGTTTCCGTACATGTTTTGGGGTCTTAGAAAAAATTGTGCCCAGCCTCCCATCCCTTTTCTGAAGCTTTATTTCAACCCGTACTCAGGTCTTTAGATTTCTACGCTACCAGAAAAGAAACTCACACAGTCTTCCAACATCCCGTCTGAGTTGAGCGAAGTGCATAGTGCGAGAGTACAGATTAATTCCCTATTTTAGAGTTGTACCCAGAATGAAAAGACCATGTTAGACACTAAGAGTCAAATGTTGCACACTGTCATGTGGAACTCAAAGAATTAAGTCAAAGACTTGAAGCTTCTAAAATCCTATTTCTCGGTGAAGTTCCTCTGAGAATTAGGTGGATTATGGACCAACTAAGCTCCATTCTTCAATTTTATTCCAGATATAGTTTAAATGTCAATACTATCCTCTAAAATGCACATGCAAATGCAATAAAATATGAACAATGCAAAGATTTTTTTTAAAAGAAATGTTGCACATGTGAAAAGAATTTTTTTAAGAAATTTTCTAATTTTGAACTTTTTATGGATTTTTGGAGAAAAATGCAGATGTAAACGAAAATGTTTTTTTTAAATTATGCAAGTTTTTACGGATTTTTGGGTTTGTAGGTTTTTTAAAAGGAAAAAGGGTTAGTAAAATAAATACATACAAGAATTTTTTGTTTTTTTGTATGCTTTTTTTGTTTGTTGTTCTTTTTTGTTGTTTTTTGTTTTTTTGTTGTTTTTTGTTTTTTTTTGTTTTTTTACACACGTGGATTTTACAAAATTATATACATAACCCCAAAAATAAACATATTTAAAAGTACGAGTTATGTCTAAAGTATATATACAATATATACGACACCCCCTATACTTAGATCGAACTATGTCCTCATAGTAATCAGAGAGCGAAAAGGAAGACATAACTCGTGCTAAGTATAGAAAAATGGAAAGACTCCTATGGTACAACGACTCAAAGAAAAGATAAAAAGAAGAGCAGTTGGTGATCCCCCTCTATACTTAGGATCAAGTAATCCTAAGTTTAGTAGAGTTTACAAAAGGGGAAAACTGATGAAGAGAATGTGCAGACTCAAAATAAAAAGACACGATATGAACAACATCACCCCCCTATACTTAGGGTGGAGTATCCCTAAGTATAAGCAACAACAAGAGTGATGAACATGACAAATATGAACAACAAAAATAATTCACCCCCCTATACTTAGGATAAAGCACATCCTAAGTATAGCATATATACACACAAAGAAAATGGTTGAATGATAAAACGGGAGAAGAAAGAGTGAAACGAAAGGATATACAAGAGGAGTGGATGATCATGTATCAGACACATAAGATGGAATCAAAAGATCATCATCTGATACCACAGATATCGAATGATGATGGACAAGAATGTATCATGATCTAGATATGGCTTCAGCAACTGTCCGTTCACAACAAATGGATGTGCATCATATGACAACCCAGATATGACAATACTCCCATTGTCACGCACAACTCTCACGATGAACGGTCTTGACCACTTGCTTTTCAATTTTCCTTGAAACAACTTCAACATAGCATCAAATAACCAAATTTTCTGAACAGGGGAGAAAGTCTTTCTTCGACTGTTTATCATGCCAACGCTTGACTTTCTCCTTATACATAAGTGAGTTATCATATGCAAAGTCTTGGAATTCAAGTAATTTGTTCAAATCCAACTTACTGTTCTTTCCTGCCTTCTTATAATCTAAATTGCATACACGAAGTGTTCATAAAGATTGTGAATTAATTCCACTGGCAGGTGGCAAGGCTTTCCATATGCCAATCTGTAGGGAGACATACCCAAAGGAGACTTGCATGCCATCCGATAAGCCCATAGAACTGAATCAAGCATCTGGAACCAGTTCTTCCTATCTGGACGTACAAGATTTTGCAATATCGTCTTGATCTCCCTATCAAAAATTTCTGCCAAGCCATTAGTCTGAGTGTGGTAAGGAGACGCAACTCTATGCTCAATGGTGTACTCCTTCACAAGCTTCTTTACTTCTCTATTAGTGAAATGGCTTCCCCCATCTGAAATCAATATTTTGGGAATTCTGAACTGTGCAATAATATTTTCCTTGAGAAAGGAACACATTGTACGACTATCTGCGGCTCAGGTAGGGATAGCCTCCACCCATCGACAAACGTAATCCATGGCGAGCAGGATGTAATGAAATCCCTGACTGACAGGAAATGGGCCCATGAAGTCTATACCCCAAGCATCAAAAACAACAGAAATCTGTATATATATCTTAGGGGCATGGTATCTTTGGAAACAACAGTTCCTCCCATTTTCTGACAATCAGTACAACCTCGAACATACTCTGTAGCATCCTTAAACAATGTGGGACACCATAGGCCACTTTGTAAAACCTTTGTTGTCGCACGTTTCCCTGAATGATGCCCACCAGATTCTAGTTTGTGACAATGCTCAAGTACACTGGTGTGTTCCTCCTGAGGAATGCACCTTCTCCAGATGCAATCCGCATCCTCGTAAAATAGGTACGGATCCTGTCACTGGTTGTAATGAATCTCTGACAGAAATCTGTCTACCTTGTACTTCGGCCAATCTGGTGGAACTTTCTTGGAGACAAGATAGTTCACAAAATCAACATACCATGGGAGTGAGTCCACAGACAAAATGGCCTCATCTGGAAAGGTTTCGGAAATAGGCATCATGTTCTGCTCAGAGGTCTCTGTGTTTGTGATACAAGAAAGGTGATATGCCACAACGTTTTTCACTCCAGGTTTATCTTGAATCTCCAAAACAAATTCTTGGAGAAGAAGGATCCATTTGATAAGGCATGGTTTGGCATCCTTCTTTGCCTGTAAGTATCATATGGCAGTGTGATCCGTGTACACAATAACGTGTGAACCGATGAGGTAAGATCTGAAATTTTCTAGCCCAAACACAACTGCTAACATCTCCTTCTCTGTAACTGTATAATTCCGTTGTGCTTCATCCAGAATCTTGCTAACATAGTGTATAGCAAATGGTATCCCATCCCTTCTCTGTCCTAAAACTGCTCCAACTGCGAAATCTGATGCATCCGTCATGATCTCAAAAGGAAGAGACCAATCAGGTGGCTGTAAGATAGGAGCACTAGTAACCATTTCTTTCATCTGATTGAATGCAAGGAGGACTTTCTCATCGACAACAAAATCAGTCTCCTTACACAGAAGCTCAATCAAAGGTCTGGCGATTTTGCTGAAGTCCTTTATGAATCGTCTATAGAATCCTACGTGTCCCAAAAATGACCTCAACTGCTTCAAATTCTGTGGTGGCTCTAACTTGGAAATCACATCAATCTTAGCCGTCTTAACCTCCATACCATGTTTGGAGATGACATGGCCCAGTACAATCCAAGTAGTCACCAGAAAGTGACTCTTCTCCCACGAGAGCACTAGGTTTACCTCACAACAACGTTTAAGAACTCGATCTAAATGAGCAAGATATGTGTCAAAACTATCCCCGTAGACCGAAAAAATGACCATGAAGACTTCAAGAAAATTACCCACCATGTCGGCAAAAACGACCAACATACACCTTTGAAATGTTGCTGAGGCGTTACACAATCCAAAAGGCATCCGTCTAAAGGCGTAGCTGCCAAACGGACAAGTGAAAGTAGTTTTCTCCTGATCCTCAGGAGCAATAGAAACTTGGTTGTATCCTGAGTACCCATCCAAGAAGCAAAAGAACTCTTTCCCTGCCAACCTTTCAATAATCTGATCAATAAAGGGCAGTGGAAAGTGATCCTTCTTGGTAGCTGAGTTCAGGCGTCGGTAATCTACACAGACACGCCATAAAGTAGGTACCCGGATCGGAATCTCCTCACAGCGGTCATTCTTTACGATCATAATCCCATATATCTTCCGGACCACATGTAAAGGGATGGCCCATTTGGAATCTGAAATGGTATATATATAGCCAACATCACACCATTTCTTGATCTCCTTCATGACAACTTCCCTTAGGTTAGGATTTAGATGGCGCTGACATTCACGGGAGGGTTTACAGTCATCCTCTAGGTATATATGATGCGAGCACAATGTTGGATCGATCCCATGGAGATCCGAGATATTCCATCCTATGGCCTTGCGGTTTCTCTCAAGAACCTCTAGCACGTGAGATTCTTGTACAGTGGTCAACTGCGAGCTGAGGATGACCAGAAACATTTGTGGGGGACCTACAAGGAAGGCATATTTCAACGTTGATGGTAAAACCTTGAGCTCAGGTGGGGTCTAAATCGGCTCTACGATAACCTCTGCTACTATACTGGTAGACGGTATGTGATCTGTACTCTGTAGACTTTCCACCTTGGCTATTGACAGCTCAACAAATAGAATATCTGATAGATCTGTAATGAATGATCTCTGCTCAGAAAGGAATGGCTCATCAGGATGTTCTATATTCTTATCAATGAACGACTCATATATCTCAGCAATAATCTCTGAAAGATGTCTCTCATATGTGCATAAATAAGGAAATTCAACAAATGGCTCAGATATCTGGATCTCAGAATTCTGCTCAAACTGCTCATCGGCAACTGTCTCAATTGAACCACCAAGGGAACTCATGTCGACTGTGCTTTCCAGAGAGTCCTTTTGGGAAAGGAACTCCTGGGTATCTATAAAATCCGTGAGAAGATCTATCTCTCTGAATTCAGTAAGAAAATCACAGTCATCTGGCTCTAATATAAATTTCTCTATATCATTTGCTGTTGGTGGCGGTGATGGTCTAGGATTAGAGATCGTCTCAATTTTCACCTTGTCACTATGAGAGTGAAAGATGATCTCTCCAGTATCATAATCAACTGCTAATTTGGTCGTTCGGAGGAACGGTCGACCTAGTATGATCGGGGTATGGAGTAACGGTGCAGGTTTGTCCATATCCATGACAACAAAATCAACAGGGAATTTCATTCCCTGCACCATTACAATAACGTCCTCTAAAATGCCTCTTGGCCTCTTAATCGACCTATCAACAAACTGAAGGATCATTCTGGTTGTTTTAAGAGGCCCTAACTTGAATTCACTTAATAAAGAGGAAGGCATGAGATTAATCGAGGAACCACTATTGAGAAGAGTACGATCAAATTCTTGATCAAAGATATGGCAACGGATGTGAGGTGCTCCCTTGTCTTTCTTTTTAGGTGGAAGGTTACTGATGGCATGAACTGTGGCCATAGTCAAAATGTGTTTCTCTATTTCCTTTCATCTGTTCTTCCTTGGTTAACGCTTTTGGGTGCATGCCTCTTTCATTCCCTTTTTTATTGTAGGCATGTATTCCATGGCCTTAAGGAGTGGCATCTTTAAAAAGATGTTCTGTAAGATCTCAACCACTCCAGGATCAGATAGTGTTGTTTTTAATTTTTGAATTTTTTTAACTTTGAGAGCAGAAGGAAATGGCACAGAATCAGAATAAACATGCAAACATTCATTTCCTTTATTCAAAGTAGAATCATCATGTACAAGAGGATAATCAGAATCAGTCTGTACAGTGTTGTCCAATCTAGGTGAAGGAAAAACAGAATCTAAAACAGAACGGGATGTTGCTACTGGTGAAGAGGAAGAATCTGTGACTGGTATATTCTCCCTTGCTGATGGTGATCTGCATCTGCCTGGTGAAGGTGGTGGTGAAGGCGGTGAAACTCCAGATGTGGGTGCTGATATACTGGGCCTCTCGACTGCTGGTGAAGAAATGATGTAGAAGATGATGCTCTCTCTGTGGATCGATCTTCCAACCCCAACTACTGCATAGGCGGCTGCAATCTCCTACTGCTCCTGAGATGAATGGCGTCAGATAAACATGTAAAATCAAGGGACATACCTGTCTCGGGTGTGGGTAGGACATTGGCTACCTGCTCCTTGCATCTGAAGTTGTTGGGGTTGGCTTCAACATGTGCTGGAATCAGTGTCTTGGTGGTGGTTAGGTCGTCGATCCGTTGAGTCAGTTTATTCATGTTCTTCATAAGCAGTGTAAGTTGGTCCAGTGCTGGATTGACTGAAGGGGCCTCAGGTTGCTCATTGACTGGATGTCGCTGAGGCTGATAGTACGAAGGCTGTTGGTACCCATACGGATTCTGATAATAAGGAGGAGGAGGGGGAGAATATTGCCCATAATATGCAGTCTGATGCTGGTTAGGATGAGGGAAATACATAGACTATTGTTGAGGCTATCCTTGTCTCTAGTTTTGGAACTGAGGTGGAGACTGATACTAAGGCTGGAATTGCTGGTGTTGGTACTGGTACTGTTGTAGTCTGCCTCCCTGAAACTGGTGGGCGGGTCTCTGACCCTGCTGTGAACCCAACTGGCCTTGCCCTGACGGACAGGTCTGGTTTCGCTCACGATCGAACCAGATACCATTCACCTCATGAATAATAGGTGGAGGTAGAGACTACTTCTCAGGAATGTAGGTTACTTCCTGTTGATACGGAACTATCTGATGTGAATGCTGCTGTACCTGATCTGGTGTCTGTACGTCTGAATTGTAATTGGTCCTCCGCTACTCTACGTGGTGGAAGAAGTCTGCTCCCTAGTAGAGGTATTGGTTGTTGCACTCATACTGTGGACTGCACTGATCGAATTTACAAGAAGCTTCAGATGCTTTGTTATCTCATCCATCTTATCTAGGTTCTTTGTCCCCTGCTCGATCACATGAAGCTTATCAAGTTCCTGGGATCTCTTTTCAATAATGTCCACTTTAGATAGGTGGTTTCCAATGATGTCCAGGTCAGTGCTATCCACATTATCCACTTCTTTTGTTGCCGTCATATTGACATCCTTGTGGGCTACTGTAGGAGCGGTGACAGGGTGCTTCTGAAAAGCACATGAAGAAGAAAGAGCTGCTAAACTTTCTGCCATCTCCTCAAAAATTTGGTAAAGGACGTCCCCGTCCTTATTGAAGTGACTTCCCCCACAAGCGGCATCTACAAGCTTCTGATTCTCAATGCTTAAACCCCCAAAGAAAATTTGTACAAGGCTGATCTTTGGAATATCATGATGGGGGCATTTCTCTGTCAGATCTTTGAACGTTCCCATGCCTCGTGAATAGGCTCTTGGGGCATCTGGGAGAAATTAACAATCAAGGATCACATTTGGTTGAATCATTCAAGTGGATAATACTTGTTCAGAAATGAGGACCTCAACTCTTCCCAAGTAGTGACAACCTTCCCCAAGTGATTTAGCCAATAAAAAGCTTTGCCCATCAGACCGAAAGGAAAGGCGGTCATCTGTACTACCTCTAATGGGACATTTGGGTAGTGCACTGTTCCACAAATGCGATCTAACTGCTGGAGGTGTATATACGGTTATTCATTAATATTTCCATGGAATATTGGGAGAAGAGGTAAAATAGTAGGCTTAAGCTCAAAATGCCCATGAACCGTAGGGATTTGTATCCAAGAATTTGTCTGTCCTGCCCTTGGATTATAAGCATCTTTTAGTGTAGGCTTAGCCCTAGGTTAGTATATGAGGTTCTTCTCCCCCATTCCCACCACTAGGGTTTCTGTTATCCCCCTCTCTCATATCTTCTCTTTCCTGTCTTAGCTCGAGAATCATGTCTCTCAATGCATTCTGAAAGTTAGCATGTTCTGCTATCTGTGCTTGAATTGTCTGGATGGAGGCTAACATGGTGATGTTGATCTCACTCTGCTCCAACATGGTTCCCTTTCCCTTTGGTGGCATCAAGTTTTTGGTGTCTTACTCTGAAAAAGTGTATGATACTCGATTAGTGCTCAGAATTGATGGAGTCTCAGATATTAATTCAAGATTAAAGCCAATCTCAAATAGTGGATTCATGGATGTTGTGAAGGGTGAAGTCGGGAAAGAGGAAAATTCGGGAAGTGAGTCTCCCCGAATAAAAGTTAAACGGCTCGAAGTGTAGAATGAGTTCACAAAGTCCGAACGAGAAATACTTCGGTCCTACATCTTCGAAATCAATAGGCAGGATTCGAGAACACAAAGGCCAATGCAAGAGTGAAAGTGAATGAAGGAACAAATTGCGCAGAAGGATCTTTATCGCTAGCAAGCAAACACAATACAAACCCCAGTTCACCAACTCAACTCAATGTGTAGACCGTGAAGGTTCAGTCAATTATCTTATCAATTTTAGAGTTTGGTGACAATACAATCTATCAGAGCGGTTAAAGCGAGCTGTTAGGAACCCAATGCTCTCAAGAGACTGGCCCAATCCCAAAGTTAGATCTTTCCCAACCAGTATGAATTGCGGATCGTTTACCGGCTACCCGATCAATTCAATCTTTTAAGGATGTCACGGGCCGCTTTACCGGCTACCGAAGAGATCCTCATTGGAGAATGACTAACCCAAGATAGTAGTCTGAAAAGAGTTCGGGCGTGGCTCTATCCTAGTGTGTGGGTCGCTCTCTCGCTCAAGCAAACCAAACAATGAGGGGACTACTCTCTCTCCAAAATAATGATTTTCCTTGTGTTTATTTTAGGGTCAAGTTTTCTTTAGCAGTCCCGTATTTTAGGTGGTTGTCACTTGGTTCAAATATTTTCAAAGAATCGCCTACTGAGTGTCTAATTTCCTTTTTAACTTATGTGAGTGAAAACAAGGAAGGAGATCGGAAATGCCAATGCGCGATTAAAAACAATGATGCATGCAGGGGTTAGAGATGCGTACCTTGTCGCCAGCACTCTACATGCAAGTGATCCACGCAAAATTTAAATAAACTATCCTATATGATGCAAGTGATCCGTCCTAGATGATAGCTTCTATTAATAGGCAAGAACAAGTTAATTTGACTATGTCCAAATTACGTTCTACTCTATAGGCATAGAAATTTCTTGTTTAGGGTGTTTGGACCTAATTAATTGCCTGGCTCAAACGAATTAATTAAGCAATCAAGAGGTAGCTCACGAAATCCATGGGAAACAAAGAAAAATAAGGCAATGAAAACAAAACTGGTGAGGTCCCCCAAGTGCACCGGCACTTGGTGAAATAGACCCCACAACAATCGAGTGTCCTTTTACAAGAGTTCAAATGCTAGAAAAGAAAAAACTCTCTCTCTCTCTCTTTTAAATTTTTTTCTCTCATTTCTTCTTCTCCTCTTCTCACGCTATCCTGCGACTTGGTGAAGAATCAAGCTGCCTCCACGTCGCTGGGATGCTTCGGCTCTCCTAGGATCGCCTCCTTCGCTCCACGGGCCCTCGCAAGAAAAAGAAAAGAGAATGTGTAAGAAATACAATTATCAAATATGAGAAAAAATGAAATGAATGCAGTGGATATAAACAATGAAGTGAATGGAAATAATGTAAACAGATATTTACAACCAAGAATAGCATGTCAAAAGAGAAACCTAACTACCCTCGTCGGGCCTCCCCAGCAACGACGCCATTTTGTTGACTCAGGAATTTTGAAGATCCGAAATTGATGATAAATAATGGAATATGTCGTTGCTATCCCCAAAAATTCTGTGACAAACAAATAAATATTTTTTCTTTTTGCTACTTATTAACATGTATAGCGGACAGGGTTGAACTCAGGGAGGCTACAAATCCCGAGGGTTATTCAATTAATCAGAAATCAATTAAGAGAAAACATGAATCTCAAAGGACAACTATCCTTGCTTTGTGATTTTTTATCTTTTTAATTTTTTTATAATTTTTTTTATTTTCTGATTTTCAATTTTTTAGCGATTTTTATTTTTGCATTTTTTTTCAAAAATAATACGGAGCAATATTCACAAGATCAAAAATACACACACTAACTCTTTTTATATTTTTTCAATTTATCAAAAATGCTCACAAAAATTCAGAGAAAATATTTTTGGTTTTTAAAAGTTTTGAAATGTTTTTGAGAATTTTTGTGGAATTTTCAGATGTCTTTCTATTTTTCTAAAAATTAGACTGTGAGAAAATGTGAAATTGTACACAACCTTGAGTAATTTACAACTTAAAAATATTTTAAGTACCCCAAAACTCCTGGTAATTATTTTTATGACACAATAGAAGAAATTATCTAAAAATAGGAATTGAAATCACTATTTTTGTAGAATTTTCAGTGATTTTTATAAGATTTTTAGTACTTTTCAATTTTTGGGGGTTTTAGAAATAATTAATACACGAAAATTGGATAGAAATTAAATGACACTAAAATGTACCTACACTAATTTTTTGGAATTTTTAGACTAGTTTTCGAATTTTTATGAATTTTTCAATTTTGGGCTGGTAAAAAATTAATATTTTTTATTTTTTAACTATATCAAACGACAATGAAAAATAATAAAAAATTTATACAATGGCAAGCACTATAGCATGAACCTACTATTTTTTTTGAGAATTTTTAGATAAATAAAAGCATTTATATTATCAAGAAAGTCCTGCAAAGTTTAAGTTCTGCAATATAGGTACTGAAATGTAATTGTTTAAGGTTTTTGCACGAATTAAATAGTAAAAATAAAATGTAGGAGAAAAAGCACAATTTACCCATTAGGCATGTATCGTGCATGTACTTGAGTCTGGCGGGGGCTTCTCGATAATTTTGAATACCTTCAGGGGGATGTCCACATTTTTTCCTTTTTTATTAATTCACCTGCACCCTAGGGTTCTTGGTCGTTCACGTTTCTTCTTCAACAAGATGAGAGGGGGTACCGCCGTCGCTTAGGATGCCGAAGGCGGAGGCGGGGCGGCACGGTGGAGGCACGGGGATCGGCTAGACAGCGGGTGGCGCATAGCGGATGGTTGCGTTGAAGGTCAAATGGAGGAGGGCGGCGTGGACCACTGCTGGAAGACGTGGGTGGTTTCACGTGCAGAGTTGAGAAGGAGGGCACGCAGGCGGGAGGGCCTCGGGCGGCGCCGCGGGTAGTGCTGCAGCCTGCGGCGGAGCAGGGGTTGTGGCTGAAGGGCTCGCGCGGCGAGCGAGGTGTCAGGGCGGTGCAGATCACGGCCGGTGAGCGGCGGTCTCACGGAGGAGCAGTTGACGCAGGTCCGTGGTGCGGGGACGCGGGGAGGCGGACGAGATTCTGCAGCACAGTCGAGGCAGCGCTGCGTGGGCACGATGCGACTTCTGGAGATTGGGGAGGAGCCGCTGGTCTGGAGCTGCCGTTTTTTTGTTATTTTATGAATTATAAACAAACAGTAAATTTTTAATTTTTTTAAATCAGAAAATGTAAACAGGAACTAAACATTTTTTTATATTTTTTTTATATTTTTTTATAATTTTTTAGATAATTCTGCAAAACAAATGTTAGAGAGAAAGAACACAATTTTTTGTATATATTTTTTATTTTTTTTATTTATAAATAAATCGGAAAATGAACAGGGATCCGGTGAAAAGGAAAGGAAACAAACCCGATTCTCCAACCACCGTGCGTGGTCGGAGTTGATAGATATTGGAAGATAGATCTAGAGACACAAAATACGATGGAATTAAAATGCGATAAATGAAACTAAGATTAACCTGAGATAAAAAAATGATGGATCTCACTTTAGGAGCAGAAATGGACCGTGATCGCCTCGACGAAGACCGACTCGCTATCACCGGACGGCTCGGAGGGTAGGCACTTTTCTCGACGAAATTTTCTCTCGGGGATCAGGCTCCTCTCTCTAAAGATTGATCAAGTTGGATTGATGGAGAAGGAGACATATAAATAGAAGAGATAATGGAGATGAAATTTGAATTTTTGACTTTTTTGGATAAATAGATAAGAGAGATGAAAATTGAAATGAGATATAGATAAAAAGAGAAAAAATTATTTACAAAATTATCTATTTTTTTTTAAATTTTCGTCACTTTATTTATTTGAATTAAAAAATGTTATTTTTTATTTTTTATGGAGGTTAATTAAAAATAGCAACAATATACATATACTATATACATATATGCCATTATATATAAGGATGATTGAGGAAATTAGATTTCTTTTTCTATTTTAGATAATTTTTTTATTTTTTTTTATTTTAAAAATATTTACAAATATATACAAATACAATATCTACAAAATACATGGGAAAATTGCATAAACCGCCCCGTAAAACCAACTTTTTACTCGTAACTCCAAAAATTATGAAATCACAACCATTTTGAAGTTAATTTAATTTGGAATCCAATGGAAGTGAGATTGGTTCAATTTGAGTTCATATGAAGCTGAAATTGGTCTTTAAATTAGTGCTTAGTGGCCTTTTTCAAGTGTGGTTACTTTTATTCTGTACATGATTTAATTCATTTTTATTTACAACTTTGGTTTTAAAAGTTATTTGATTTGAGGTCTATTAAGGCACAAATAAATTAGTGTCAGTTTTATATAGATATACACAGAATAAGTGAGAAGTACTTACAACAACACACACACACACTTTTTTTTGGATTTTCTGCTTAAGGACCCTATCCCACCCTATTTTTTTCCTGATCAATCAGGTCAAGTCTTGACCTTCTCTCGGGGTTTGCGTCTGCCTGTATACAGTCTCCCTTTTTTCTTTATTTTTCCTTTCTTTCTTTCTTTATTTTAGATTAAAATTAATAAGAAGTGTACAATATTTATACACAGATGCAAGTTAGAAAGAATATAGAGTTAGTGTTATATGCTGGTGTTTTATAAGGGATTTTAAGCTAAATATAATGAATAAAGGTGGCGAATCACAGATTCATCAACAAACCACCCCGGAAAACCAACTTTTTACTCAAAACTCCAGAAATTATGAAATCACGACCATTTTAAAGATAAAGTAATTTATAAACCAATGGAAGTGAGATAATTTCAATTTGAGTTCATATGGAGCTGGAATTGGTCTTTCAATTAGTGCTTAGTGGCTTTTTCCAAGTGTGTTTGCTTTTATTCTGTACATGATTTAATTGTACAATTATTTTTATTAGTTAGAATACATTTTTATTTACAACTTTGGTTTTGAAAGTTATTCGATTCGAGGTTAACTAATGTACAAATAAATTAGTGTCAGTTTTATACAGATATAAACAAAACATAATTTTTTTGGATTTTCTGCTTAAGGACCCTATCTTCCCCTACTTTATCCCTGGTCGATCAGGTCAAGTCTTTACCTTCTATCGGGGTTTGGGTCAGCCTTTATACAATCTTCCTTTTTTTTAATTTCTTTATTTTTCCTTTCTTTCTTTCTTTATTTATTTTAGGTTAAAATTAGTAAGAAGTGTACAATATTTACACATAGATGCCAGTTAGTAAGAATATGGAGTTAGTATTACATGCAGGTGTTTTATAAGGGATTTTAAGCTAAAATAAATAAATAAAGATGACAAATCATAGATTCATTAGGACATAACACACGCTAAGTATGGGGTGTGTGTATATTTACATACATACTTTACCCATAGCTCGTACTTTCACGTATTATATGTGTATAATATTCAATAAATATGGGATGGGTAACCACTTTGTAAAATTTGTCAAAAAAATTAAATATGTGCAATATGTAAAATACATGTAAATTTGTATAATCTTGTATAAGTTTATAAAATCTACGTAAATAATACTCTTGGTGTAAATTATTGAAAAAATTGTAAATAATACTTGTGTTGTAATTTTTGTGTAAAATTAGGTATATAACAAAAAATTTCGAATAAAATATCTTCTCATTAATTCTTGCAAAAAACAATTATTTGCATTTCATTTGCATTTCTGGATATGCACATAGTGGAAATTCATCGGTATCAGAACCGAGCCGTAAATAAAAATCGAGCATGGAATGGACTTGACCTTAACCCACTTAATTTTTCAGAGGAACTTCACTGAGAAGCAAGATTTTAGAAACTTCAGGTCATGGACTTAATTCTCCAAGTTTTACAAGACAAAGTTTAGACTTTGACTCTTAGTGCCTAACATGATTGCCTCATTCTGAGTAGACTCTTTGGAAGAGAACTAATCTGTACTCTACACCGCGCACTTAGCTCAACTCAAACGAGGTGTGGGAAGACTGTGCATCTTTTTCTTTGGCAGCATGAACAACTAAAGACTAGAGTGGCGAGTTGAAATAAAGATTTGGATGAGGAATGAACTGCTAACATAATTTTTCTATGACCTCAAAATATGGGTAGAACAAAAGATTCTAGGGTTTTTATCTGTTGTGCCCCTCTGAGATATTGCAATATCAGTTATGCCCCTATCTTTTTACGAATATCAGTTGTGCCCCTGACTTCTTGTCAATCTATCACTTGTGCCCCTCGGGTTAGTGGCAGTCCATAACCAACACAAACAGATGTTAACTTCAAGGACACAGATGGTATTAAATTAAAAAAAGGATTGAAAAGTCTAATGCATCCTCTTCCTCCTCCTCCCCTGTCTTTTTCCTCCCTTCTCTTCCTCCTGTCCCATCTTCTTCCTCTTCCTCCCTTCTCTTCCTCCTCCACAGCTCCTCCCTCCTCTGCCTTAAGCTCTTCTGCAGCCTCCCCCGAGCCCCCTGCTCCACCCACGTGCCTCCCCGCCTCCGTCCTCGTCCTCCTCCTCCGACCCCCCGCACCCCCTCCACCCCCGCATCTCCACCTGCCCCCCTATGCCTCCCCCTCCCCCAACCCTGGGCCTCCCCCTGCCCCCATCGCCCCCGCCCCCCGTGCCTCCCCCTCCCCCTACGCCTCCCCCTTCCCCCGTCGCCCTCGCCCCCCGTGCCTCCCCCTCCCTCTGCGCATCCCTCTGGCCCCATCACCCCCGCACCCTGCACCTCCCCCTCCCCCTGTCTCGCGCCTCCCCTAGCCCTGTCGCCCCTGCCCCCAAGTCAACCCCCGCCCCTGCCCCCAAGTTGACCCCTGCCCCTGCGTCGCCCCCGCCACCATGTTGCCCCCTGTCCCTGTGTCTCCCCCACCCCATGCACCTCCCCCTCCACTGTGCCTCCCCCTTCTGCCCTCCTCCTCCGCTTGTCCTCCCCATCCTGCCCCTCCTTTCCTCCACCGAACATCACCTCCTCCCAATCTAGTCCCTCCTGCCCAACCCATCGAGCTCCTCCCCTCTGTTGCAGTTGTAAGAAATCTGGAGAGGAAGGGGATGAAGGAGGAGGTACAATGGAGTAGAAGGAGCATGACTAAAACTGGAGGGCTTTCAGTTTTTGTTAAGTTAAGATAAATTTTTGACTAATTGATTCATAAAAATTCACCAAAAAATTCAATAAAATTCACCATTTGATCAGTAATGAGTGATATATCTACGAAAGTACAAAATATTTAGAGATATGATGGATGCATGAAGGTGTAACTAAGACAGAGAAATTATGAAGAGAAAGGAAGAAGAACAAATGGAGGAGGAAGAAGATGAAGAAGATGTCTGGACAATTATACACCTCTTAGTTGCACCATGATTTGAAAAAACCATGGTTAAGTCAACTCATTGACGGTTAAACTAACCGAGGGGCACAACTGATAGAACGACAAGAAGTTGGGAGCACAATTGATATTCCTAAAAAGATAGGGGCATAACTGATATTGCAATATCTCGAAGGGGCACAACTGTTAAAAACCCAAGATTCTATATCCATCGGGGAACAAAAGATCAATGCAAAGCAACCACAATCCAAATCAAAAAGAAGATAATTCCTAAAGTACGTCATTGACCACAATGGTCCAAGCTTCAGATAGCATGCAGATCTTGGTGGAGACTTGACTACACTGGTCACACTCCAGTTCTTTTCTCCTTCTTCTAGACTTCTCTCTCTATATTCATTGTGAACTATCACATACTTGAACTTATAAGGAAATACCTGACTCCCCAAGGATGAGTTACTGGAGGAGGAGATTGCATTGTAGTTCGGTATGTTGGATGGGAAGAGCTAACACCCCTCACACACAAGAGATGGTTTTTCAATGTTCATGTGGGATACTTTGGGAAGGGGTTGATCTAAGATGACTTCTGAGTCGGACCTGGATGATGACTTCTAAAACTTAGAGACTGTTGTTTTTAAAATCCTAATTCTCATGAGGAGTTCCATCACACTATTAATCTAAAGGTTGAGTCGAGCTCCATTTTCACCTTTTGTTCATGACCATGGTTTGGAAACCAGTCTCATTTACTTATGCATTCATTTTTGTTGCTCAGGGATGAGCAAGATTTAAGTATAGGAGTTTGACGAATTTGTGATTCATCACTTTAAAAGCTAAAATTATAGTTATGTTCCCAAGTAACTAATTTTATTTATTCATTTAAATTGCATTACTAGCATTCATGCATATGTAAATAATATCCATAGTTTAGCATTCACAATTGCATTAATAAGAAGTCAGAAATTCTGTGTAAATAATCGCATGTATATTAACTAATTTCCCATAATTTCCTTTATTTTTTACTTCAAATCCAATAAAATAAACTCCATTATGTACATAATACTAACATTAATGAAGAAAACATACCAAAAATATTAACCTATATACATCAAATAAATCCAAACCCTAGTTCTGAGATAAAAAACTGCACAGTCAAATATCTCTCACATATAGTCTCCAACGAATCCGTACTCACTTTTGACTTAATGCACATTCAAATACCTACAAAATAAGAGCAAATTCAAAGGAATCAGAGTTCATATTGAAAATTGGGTTTTGGGTCCTCATTGTATATTATATATTCTGACTGATTTGACCTTAATATTTATGTACAGAATTAATTCTTTCTAATTTATTTCTTTTCTATTTATTTTCTTTGATTGATGTTTTAATAAAGTGTGTAAAAATCCAAATAACAAAGAACTCAAAAATCAAAGAAAGTGAAACATTCTAAGTCTGTATATATGGTCTGTACATAAATCCCTTATATTTTTATTCCTTTATTTTCTCAATTATTATAAAACTCAAAAAATTAAATTTATGCGTAAATATTTCTTTTATTGTTTATTTGATTTTATTTTGAATTTTAACTTATTTGAAAATCACAAAAACATGCAAAACATAAAAATCTGTTGTTTTATATTTATAAAATACCACTTTGTACAGATGGCTTTTCTTGATTTTGATCCCTTTCACAAAAATTGCAGATCTCATTGAGATGAACAACATTCATGAAGGATTTTTTTATTTGAGTCTATTTAGTATTTTATTTCAAATTTTCTTTGAATTTATTTTCTGATTTTTGTGGGGATGACACATGGCATCTCTTGAGCCGTTGTGTGCCCCCCACTTATCCTCATTAGGTCGTCCTTTATCTCGATCGTTAGATGAAGGGTGCTTCATCCAACAGTCGAGATCAAAATCCCTCTTATTTTTTTATTTTTTATTTTATTTTGATTTTCAATTTCCTTGTCCATGTGTCCCTTTCCTGGCCATTCAATCTTGGCCAAATGAATTGGCTAGGACTCTTTCTTCTGCCACCAGCTTTCTCAGTTGGCGACTCCACCCCTCCTCCATGCCTCCACCTCTTCCTCTCGTTGAAGTCCCTCCGTACACCATGCCCTTCCTCGGTCGATTCCCTAGCTTCCCTTCTCGTTCTAGGTCGCCATCTCATTGATCTTCTCACGTAAACCCAGCAAAAACAATCTCATTGCCCCTTTCACCGCCATCCATCGAGCGGGAGCATAGGTCCAGCCCCCTTGGTTCCTCCGATGACAGTGGAGAGCAGTGTAGGATGAGCAACGATGACCATGTCCTGTTCGTAGGCATGATCCACAACATTGGTCACGTGTAGCAGTGAGCTTCCAGCTTTAATGTAGAGCTTCTTGGCCTCACGCCAAGGCCAATCGAGGAGACAATCGGAGCCACACATCACAGCTCCATCCATCCGATGAAACGACTCCATGTAACATATCTATTACTCCCCCTGTCTTCTCTATTCTTTTGTTGGGTTTTTGTTCTTATTAGTTCTCTGCTGTCTCTTCTTCTCCCCAAACATCTTCTTCCACATCTGAAATCGAACCCAAATCCAACCCCATTGAGCGCTCACATCACCCTTCTCCCCTCGCATTCTTTATTCTCCTCCATATCCCTCTGATCTACTCCAATATCTCATGCCGTTCATCGAACCCTGTCCACCCTCCAAGCTTCTATGCTCGAGCTCCGCCTCCATTATTCATAGAAGACCCAAGTTGCAAGGAGCCCTTCCTCGTCACGCACTATCTATTCAGCAAACAGAAGCCATCAGAAAAGAAAGGGGTTCAATTCTCTTCGGATCCATCCTCCTCAATCGCGCAACAGCTGGAGCCCAAGAATAGCTACTATTGATCAGGATCCTCTTTTTTCATCTCAGCCAACCGTAGCAGAAAGTAGCATCTCATCTGGAGCAGACAGCGGGAATACCACCACAACCTCGCCGTTCTTGATGCCCAGACTGGAGACCTCCACAAAGGAGTTGACGTCAGCCCGTGCAGCAAAGCCCTCTGCCATCGACCGGAGGGGAGTTGCCAAGCCCCAACAACTCGGACATTTTGTCGCATTCGCCCCTTTCAGCAAAAGGCAAGCTACAATTGTCGTAGGATCAAGGCCCATGCCCCGACAGTCCCTCTCACGCATCCGAGGTGAGGATTGTATGTAACGGAATGGATCGTGACAATCAGCGGAAGCAGGCTATAGTTGATCGCACGACCGACCCGTTACCAAAATATCAACAATGGCACATAATGAGCAGAGATAAATATCAATTCCATAAAATGTCCACTCAAACCAGAGTTCCATTATTACAACTCTAAACTGGGAAATAAAAGAAATTACTAATCTAGAATTTAAAAAGATAACAACTCGATAGTCCCTGTGGGCATACAGATATCCACTAGATATTCACACGCTAAATCGTACCACGTCAGGGATCTCAGTGAGTCCAAAGCACGATCCTGAGAATGTAATCAACCCTGTTCTTCACCTGAAATTAACAAACATAATTTGTATGAGCCTAATGCCCAGTATGCATCGGGGTCCATGCATGGGTATTCTCACGGTCCTTGATCCGTTATAAAACATGTATTTGGATTTTCATGTATACAAATTATTCGTTGCCCAAATAATTCCCATGCATGTCTAAGTTCGATCCCTATGAGGTATTATTTGGCTTCTTCCATGGATATGCATGTAAAGTAGGTAAATTGCATAAGTGGGTATGATAACCATTTATTTCTACTTGTGGGAATATTTCATAAAATACCAAGCAATTTACATACTTATAAAACACATAAGCAACTTTACACATTAGCCCACAAGACTTTGATGGTTTAACTTTCTTAAACCAAATCTAGCATAACATGTGATGGTTCATTCTCTTATTAAGCCATTCCTTGCATTTTTCATGATGGTTTTCCCTTATAAACCATTTTCTTGCATAACATTCATTTACGTATCTTTTTATATGCTTTAACCGCTGGCACTTGCGGTCCATGGCATGACATGATAGTGTAGCTACAACTGTAGAGGACATAGCTTTTGCCTCTGTGGTTCCTTGCAACCATATGCCCCTTGCGGCAAACTCGACCCCTTGCGGTCGTCCCTGTGACTCTTATGAGTTTGTGCCTTAAATCTTATTTAAGGTTATAAAAAAAATTCTTCTCTTGTGACATTACAGATCATGTTGGAATAATATTTACCTTTAATCATAATAATACTTCATTTCACTATTTTAAATAGTGATCCAATGCCTGTAACCAGCACGTCTTTTATTGCCAGAACTAATAACATAAGGTATACCATAGGCATATACTTTAGTTAGATTGGGTATGGTTAAATACATATTTATAGATAATGAGTTATATAGGGATTACATTCAACGTTATTGTTCAGGTAAGGTTGTAATTTGTCTTAACGTATGCAATACGTAATTTGCCTCTGTAATAAAGATGATTGCAATTGTAATCAATTCCCCCAAACGTAATTTGCCTCCGTAAGAAAGATGATTGCAATTGTAATCAATTCCCCCCAAAATACTGACAACTAGATTTACGTATAAAAAATTGAGAGGGAGCATTTAATATAAATTTCTTTGAATTAAGATCTTAAATTACGGTTATATAAATCACCGAATTAAAGAAACGATCCATCAAACAAGTGAACGGACAACTTTGTTTAGAAAGTTATTATATATATAATACAATAGTTAATATCTAATCATATCTAGACAATGACCCAATAGAGGCTAGTATAGGTGATTCTGTACCGTCTCGCTTCTCAACCAAGGTACAAACTATTTGATTAGAAAAAAAGTTTACGTAAAATAAAATTAATATCAAGCCATTACGTAAACATACAAATTACTCAATAAACTCTTGTTATTTTCCATGTCAGAGAAACGTTGCTGAATTTCTCCTATGAAGTCATGCCCTATCTTAAAGATTCATATAATGGAGTCATCGAGTGGATATGACCTATTGTTTCACAAATGTATATGATGAATATATCCTGTAATACATCAGAATGTTTTATAAAAAAGGTTCATAGGTATCATTGTAAGAATCCATCATATTTGTTGATAGTTAGTATTTCAAATTTTTGACTATGTTTATATGGAATCCTAAACCTATACATACGTTAAGAGATCTATTTTGGATGTTATCGATGTTCTTAAAAAAAACCTAGACCGACACATAAGAGAAATATACTTTAACGTAATCAATATTCATATGAAACCTAGACCGATACAAATATTTGGAAATCGAAATCCTAAAGCCGATACATACCTCGATCCGATGCTTATCTCTACCCGATGTGGTCGTGGCGCCTCCTTTTGATCACGGATCCACGTTCTCCTCCCCTTCGGATCCGACGCTGCCTTCTCCTACGACGACGAAGGACGCCGGTAAGATAACCCATTTCTCTCTCTCTAACTCTCTCTAAAATGGCAAAATGAGGTGACGTATGGGGAAGAGTCCTTGGGGTTTTAAAGATGAAAATAAGAGGATTTAATATATTAATTAAACCCATTAAATCCAAGATAATGCATTTTAAATTTTGTTTTCAAAAACCACCAGGCCGTTACAATCTACCACCCTTAAAAAAATTTCGTCCTCGAAATTTCTTAGTAGAGGGACATACCGAAAAGTTGCGGGTACTTCTCCTGTATTTCACTTTCCAGCTCCCAAGTAGCCTCCTCCTTTTGGTGGTGCTGCCAAAGGACCTTGACCATCGGGACTATACGCCGACGGAGTTGATGATCTCTACGATCGATTATTCGTATGGGTTTCTCTTCAAAGGTCAAGTTTGGTTGAACATCAATGACCTCATGCTCGATCACATGCGAAGGATCAGGAGTGTACTTACTCAGCATAGACACGTGGAATACATTGTGAAGTTTCGAGTATTGAGGTGGTAATGCAATACGATATGCCACCTCTCCAATCCTCTGCAGAATCTCGAAAGGTCCTAAGTATCTGGGAGTGAGCTTTCTCCTTTTGCCAAATCGTAAGACGCCCTTGGTTGGAGAGATATTTAAGAACACATGTTCCCCAACCGCGAAACTCAACTCTCTTCTATGACGATCAGCATAAGATTTTTGCCTACTTTGTGCTGCCAATAATCTTTTTCTGATTAGATCAACACCCTGCTTACTTGTCTGAACAAGTTCCGGTCCTAGGATGTGCTTCTCGCCAACATCACTCCAGCATGAAGGTGATCTGCAAGGTCTCCCATACAATGCTTCATAGGGTGACATCTTGATGCTCGAATGATAGCTATTATTGTAAGCGAACTCCACTAATGGAAGGTGTCTATCCCAGCTGCCCACAAAATCTAGAGCACATGCTCTCAACATATCCTCTAGTGTCTGGATGGTCCTTTCGGACTGACCATCATTCTGCGGATGAAATGAAGTGCTAAACTTCAATTGAGTGCCCATAGCATCCTGAAAACTCTTCCATAAACGAGAGGTAAATCGCGTATCCCGATCAGACACAATTGATGCAGGAACACCATGCAAGCTGACAATTCATTCACATATAATTCGGCTAAACTATTTGTCGACTGATCCAAGCGGATAGGTAAAAAATGTGCCGATTTGGTCAATCGATCAACAATCACCCATATTGTGTCATAACGATGCTTTGTGGTCTTGGGTAGACCGGTGACAAAGTCCATCGTTATGTGCTCCCACTTCCATTCAGGTATCTCCAAGGGTTGAACAGGTCCTACTGGCCACTGATGTTCAATCTTGATCTACTGACATACCAAGCATCTAGAAACAAATTCTGCGATGTCATTCTTCATTTTTGGCCACCAAAAGTTCCGTTGTAGATCCTTGTACATTTTCGTTGTACCTGGGTGAATAGTGTACATCAATCTGTGTGCTTCGTCCAGAATCTCCTGTCTCAACTCAATATCACTTGGAATCCACAATCTGCTACGGTACCTTATATCTCCATCCGTTCCGATGGTGAAATCAGAACCTTCCTTTTTTGATGCTTCCATAAATTTAGGAAAATCAGCATCTACTTTTTGTGCAGTCAAGATCTTCCCAATTATCTCTGGTTGAATCTTGAGTGCTGCAAAAGATATCTTTCTCGACTCGCTCAAGAATTGCTTCCAATCTTAAAAATTCTTCATCATCTTCCACTGAAGTTTTAAAGTAGCCAGTTTACCTTCCCATTTTCTACTTAGTGCATCTGCTACGACATTTGCTTTCCCCGGATGGTAATTGATGGCGAAGTCATAATCTTTTAGGAACTCTAGCCAACGTTGCTGCCTCAAATTAAGTTCCTCCTGAGAGAAAATATATTTGAGGCTCTTATGATCACTGAGCACCTCAAATTGTTCACCGTAAAGGTAATGCCGCCAAAAGGGCAAAGACTACCGTTGATAACTCTAAATCATGAGTTGGGTAGTTCCTCTCTTGAGGTTTTAGCTACCGTGAGGCATAAGCAATGACTTTCTCATTTTGCATAAGAACACACCCAAGTCTGGTACCTGATGCATCTGTATATACCACAAAACCTCCACTACCTGACGGTAAAGCCAAGATTGGAGCTGTAGTCAATCTCTGCTTCAATGCTTGAAAACTTTGCTCGTACTTTTCGGACCATACAAACTTCACATCCTTTCGAGTGAGCTTCGTTAATGGTAGTGAGATCCTTGAGAAATTCTGAATAAATCGCCGATAGTATCCAGCCAGGCCAAGAAAACTACGGATCTCAGAAACATTCTTGGGTTGCCTCCAATTCGTCACTGCTTTTACCTTGGTTGGATCTACCTCAATGCCGTCCTTAGATACCACATGACCAAGGAATGCGACTATATTCAACCAAAAATCACATTTGGAGAATTTTGCATAAAGCTGGTATCGCCTTAGAGTTTCGAATACAATCTGTAAATGTACTCGATGTTGCTCCGGATCAGATGAATATATCAGTATATCATCCACAAATACTATAACAAACTTATCAAGGTATTCCTGGAATACCCTATTCATTAGCTTCATAAAAGTTGCAGGAGCGTTAGTAAGACCAAATGGCATGACCAAGAATTCATAGTGACCATACCTGGTCCTAAAAGTTGTTTTTGGTATATCCTCCTCTTTTATTCGGAGTTGATGATAACCGGTACGCAGATCAATTTTTGAGAAAACTGTAGCTCCCTGCAATTGATCGAATAAGTCATCAATGCGTGGTAACGGGTATCTATTCTTCACGGTCACTTTGTTTAGACCTCGATAATCAATGCAGAGTCTAAGAGACCCATCTTTCTTTTTCACAAAAAGAACGGGTGCTCCCCACGGAGAAACACTGGGACGTAAAAATCCCTTATGCAGTTGTTCTTGTAACTGCTTCTTTAGCTCCTCAAGTTCTGCAGGTGCCATTCTGTATGGAGCTTTGGAAATCGGTATCGTTCCTGGGATAACATCAATTGAGAAATCAACCTCTCTATGAGGAGGTAGTCCATGAAGATCGTCTGGGAAGACATCGGCAAAATCTCTGACCATATCTAAATCTTCAAGACGCGTATGTGATGATTCACTATTAATTATACTAGCGAGGAATGCGATGCAACCTTCTGCTAGTAGTTGGCTTGCTTGCAATGATGAGATAACCAACCTCCCACTCTTACATGTGCCCCAAATAACTATCTCCTCCTGGTTTGGTCTACTCAGGACCACCTTCTTTTCTCGACAATAGACCGCTGCGTAATGCTCCCATAACCAATCCATTCCCAAGATGACATCATAGGTTGTGATGGGTAATAATATCAAATTAGCAGTGAGGGTGTCTTCTTTTACCAAAACAGGTATGTCCTTTAAGTACATACCTGTGGCAATAATATCACCCATTGGTGAAGAAACTGTAAGTGCGTTAGGAAGCTCAACAGCTTCTAAACTTAACTTTCTCGCAAAAACATTCGAGATAAAGGAATGCGTGACACCAGAATCAAAAAGAACATGACATAAATGGTTTTAAATTAGTAGAATACCTCCCACTGTCGTGTTGGCACCTTCTGCATCCTCAGGAGTGATAGCAAAGACTCTTCCTGCTACTTTCTTTTTCTGCTCGAAAGGCTTTTTCTGATCCTTGACATCTCTTTTGCAATCTTTCCTGAAGTGATCTTTTTCTCCGCAATTAAAGCAAGTAATGGTTAGCTTGTAGCATTCTCCTGGATGCCTCTTATCACAATGCGGGTACACCTCGTATGTGTACTTCTTGTTTGCTGGTGCATCATCAGTCTTTGTCTTCTTGGCATTCGGTACAGTGTGATGCCTCTTGTCATTGAAGTTCGGCTTGTGAGGGTGCTTTCGAGGATTAGCTTGATGTATCCTCCGGTATGCCGTATCAATCTCCACTGCTACTGCAACCGCCTCAGATAAGGTTGTGGGACCTCTAGTCAACACTTTCATGCTTAGTCCTGCATTCAGGCCTTCTATAAACTTTCTGGCTCGTTGCTTTTCATTGGCACAAATACCCTTGCCATACTTCTCCAGTTCTTGAAATTTTGCTGCATATTCTTCGACTGTCATATTTCCCTGCCGGAGATTTATAAACTCTTGACATTTAGCATCCTTATCATGCTCAGGGATGTAACGCTCAGTTAAGCGCTCAACAAAGTCATCCCACTTAATGACTGGAGTCTCCGAAAAGTGTATTCCCTTGCATGAAGTCCACCACTCCTTTGCGTTGTCCCGCAGATGAAATGTCCCAAAGATCACTTTCTTTTCCTCAGGACAATCAGTTGTCTCAAAAGTCAGCTCCATCTCCCTTAGCCAATGTTCGGCTTTTTATGGCTCGTGCTCACCCTTGAAAATAGGCGGATCATGCTGGATGAAGGTCTTTAGCGTCAATCCACCAGAGTTAGATGCCTGACTCTTCTGCTGCTGGGTCATTAGTGTCATTAACTCCAACATCTGCATCTGCATACCCATAACGGCCTCTTGGCTCGTCGATGAGTCGCGGTCTCCAATGGCTTCAATTGCACATCGAGGAGCCATCTGATTCAAAATTGACAAGGTCAATGAGTTGTGATACTAAATCTCTCTATCTATAAATCTTAGATCGCTAAGAATTGTGGATATCCTATGCCCAGAGGAACTCTAGTTCTGATACCATTTGTAACGGAACAGATCATGACAACCGGCGGAAGCAGGCTATAGTTGATCGCACGACCGACCTGTTACCAAAATATCAACAATGGCACATAATGAGCAGAGATAAATATCAATTCCATAAAATGTCCACTCAAACCAGAGTTCCATTATTACAACTCTAAACTGGGAAATAAAAGAAATTACTAATCTAGAATTTAAAAAGATAATAACTCGATAGTCCCTATGGGCATACAGATATCCACTAGATCTTCACACGCTAAATCGTACCACGTCAGGAATCTCAGTGAGTCCGAAGCACGATCCTGAGAATTTAATCAACCCTGTTCTTCACCTGAAATTAACAAACATAATTTGTATGAGCCTAATGCCCAGTATGCATCGAGGTCTATGCATGGGTATTCTAACGGTCCTTGATCCGTTATAAAACATGTATTTGGATTTTCATGTATACAAATTATTCGTTGCCTAGATAATTCTCATGCATGTCTAAGTTCGATCCCTATGAGGTATTATTTGTCTTCTTCCATGGATATGCATGTAAAGTAGGTAAATTGCAGAAGTGGGTATGATAACCATTTATTTCTACTTGTGGGAATATTTCATAAAATACCAAGCAATTTACATACTTATAAAACACATAAGCCACTTTACACATTAGCCCCCAAGACTTTGATGGTTTAACTTTCTTAAATCAAATCTAGCATAACATGTGATGGTTCATTATCTTATTAAGCCATTCGTTGCATTTTTCATGATGGTTTTCCCTTATAAACCATTTTCTTGCATAACATTCATTTGCGTATCTTTTTATACGTTTTCAACCGCTGGCACTTGCGGTCCATGGCATGACATGACAATGTAGCTACAACTTTAGAGGACTTAGCTTTTGCCTCTGTGGTTCCTTGCAACAATATGCCCCTTGCGGCATTGCCCCTTGCGGCAAACTCGACCCCTTGCAGTCATCCATGTGACTCTTATGAGTCTGTGTCTTAAATCTTATTTAAGGTTATAAAAAAATCTTCTCATTACATATCATGTTGGAATAATATTTACCTTTAATCATAATAATACTTCATTTCACTATTTTAAATAGTGATCCAATGCATGTAACCAACACGTCTTTTATTGCCCGAACTAATAACATAAGGTATACCATAGGCATATACTTTAATTAGATTGGGTATGGTTAAATACATATTTATAGATAATGAGTTAATTAGGGATCACATTCAACGTTATTGTTCAGGTAAGGCTATAATTTGTCTTAACGTATGCAATACATAATTTGCCTCCGTAATAAAGATGATTGCAATTGTAATCAATTCCCCCAAACGTAATTTGCCTCCGCAATAAAGATGATTGCAATTGTAATCAATTCCCCCAAAAATACTTACAACTAGATTTACATATCAAAAATTGAGAGGGAGCATTTAATATAAATTTCTTTGAATTAAGATCTTAAATTACGGTTATATTAATCACCGAATTAAAGAAACGATCCATCGAATAGATGAACGTACAACTTTGTTTAGAAAGTTATTATATATATAATACATCAGAATGTTTTATAAAAAAAGGTTCATAGGTATCATTGTAAGAATCCATCATATTTGTTGATAGTTAGTATTTCAAATTTTTGACTTTGTTTATATGGAATCCTAAACCTATACATACGTTAAGAGATCTATTTTGGATGTTATCGATGATCTTAAAAAAAACCTAGACCGACACATAAGAGAAATATACTTTAACGTAATCAATATTCATATGAAACCTAGACCGGTACATATATTTGGAAATCGAAATCCTAAAGCCGATACATACATCGATCCAATGCTTATCTCTACCCGATGTGGTCGTGGCGCCTCCTTTTGATCATGGATCCACGTTCTCCTCCCCTTCGAATTCGACGCCGCCTTCTCCTACGACGACGAAGGACGCAGGTAAGATAACCCCTTTTCTCTCTCTCTCTCTCTCTAACTTTCTCTAAAATGGCAAAATGAGGTGACGTATGGGGAAGAGTCCTTGGGGTTTTAAAGATGAAAATAAGAGGATTTAATATATTAATTAAACCCATTAAATCCAAGATAATGCATTTTAAAATTTTGTTTTCAAAAACCATCTGGCCGTTACATCGTATCTAGGTATCGATCGACCTGAAGTGATATGTGCTTGACGCATGGAAACCCGCGCCCGATCAAGAGCACTGCCCAAGTCTCATCAACACATGACCAGCACGCGAGATGGAGAAATATTACGTGTCACCCCTCGTCCTATCCTGAGATTACGAGATGATCCCGCCATCAGGACGCACGCGCACGTCCCACGCCACATAGATTTTTGCGCTTCGAGCTCTGCAAGTTCCTGAATCAGCAAACAAGTCCCCGCCTGCATGTGTGTTGCATGCCACCATTGGAATAACTGCATATAAACCCTTATGAGTTTTGGTAATGCCATATTAGCCCCTTATGCTTTGATTTCACTTATTAAATTGTGTTATTTTGCATATATACCCTCACATATGAGTTTACATTTGAACCATCATTTTCTATCATTTTTAATTTTAAAAAATGGCTTGTTATGGATCAGTTGATTCTCTACATTGTAGTTATTTAGTGATCAGTTTATGAGCTAGCATGGAGTTATTAACATTATTATGGTGAAATATTGACTAATTTAACCATTTTGTGATTTATAATTCATATTAAATCAACCATAATTTTAAAAATATATGAAAAATCACCAAGTGTAGAAACAATTACTCTATGTAATATGCTCAAAACTCAGTGACTTATGTAATTGAATTTTAATTGACCGTGCACTCAATATTTTTAGGATTTTTAATTTTTCCTGGATTCCTCTATTTAGAGCAAATTAGGATAAACTTTAATCAGAAAAATAATAAGTGTTTATATTTCTTAAAATTCATTTATTCATAATCACTAATCCTGCATTGCTTAATTCACCATAATTCCATTTTCCATCTGAAAAATACCAAAAATTCAAAGTACCTTACTTCTTGCATTATTTACATTTTGTCAAAGTTTCATTTGGTGTGGATATCATTTGATTGAAAATTTGTATTTTGACCCCCTAAAAAAGCCACATTTGCATTTCATTAATTAATTACAAAAAAAATCTAAAAAATACTATTGGAATATCTAATAGCTAAACGATCCGAAAATTAACCTAAGGAGACATTGCCTCCTTATGATCGACCTTGGGATTGTCTAGGTATAAATAAATATGATCGCTTTGCATTTAATTAAAATATTAGTTAAGCGGTTTTTGATCAATCCTAAATTACCTGACTACAACAACATGATGACATTATCATAGGGTAATTTTCAGATTTTTCACCTTTATGCTCCTAAAATGTGTCTATAATGGATAAAACTTCCCCTCCCTCTACATCGATCTCTTACAAAAATGTTTGTATATCACATTAGACTCGTTTGAATTCGTTGAAATCCCAATTTTCAATTATTTATACCCTTATTCATATGCTTGTCTGTATTCCTCACACTTAAATACATGCATGCTCAAATAACTTTGCACATGTTTAACTACATGCATACCTACTTGCATACATGCCCAAATATCCCCACATACTCTTACATTCATGCCCACATTTCTCTATACAAGGATGGAGCCAGAAACATTCCGTTAAGGGAGCACAAAGTGAAACATTTATTTTTATGTTGATTGTAATATTAGTACGTAAAATTTGGAGTAATTATAATGCAATATAAAAAGAACAACTTGATTAAATTTCTTAACTTTTTGTGGTCGTGACACATGTTCGGGATTTTTGCTTCCATTTTTCGAAAAATGTCTCCGTTTTATTACAAATCTATAAAGTCATAAGATTGAACATCAAATACATGCATATCTATTAAAATTTTTAACAAATCATATATTGCAATAAGATTTTAAAACTTTTCCATATAAAAAATCTAAAATGGCTTTGGAAAATTCTACACAAATATCTAAATTTAAACATGGAGCATATGGTCAAAATAGAGACAATATAAAAAATAAAATCATTAAATTAAGCTGAGTTTTTCTCCGTATTAATACTCATTTAAAATGGACACAAATATCTAAATTTAAACATGGAGCATATGGTCTCCGTATTAATACTCATTTTTCTCAACTGGTGAAAGAGAGAGAAAAATATGAGTTAGAGAGGAAGAAAGAGAGATGTGTGGAGAAATGGTCAGAACAAAGTTTTTAAAATCCAGATTAGATAATGAACCATTCAGTCACTAGTTTGGTCTTTAACTGAGTTTAATTGTTGGGTTAAATCTGTTGGAGAATTCATGATTTAATCATTTATATCAATCTCAAAAAATTTGATCGAGCTTAATTTACCATTCATACTGGTGGAATGATGAATCTGTGATTCATCACTCTAAAAGTTGAAAATAGAGTCTTGTTCCCAAGTAAATAGCAGCATATTTACCCTTATCTTGCAAAATTAGCATTCATGCATGCAAACATAATATCTACATTTTAGCATTCATATTTGCATTAAATAAGAAGCCAAATTCACTTGTAAAAATTCACCTGTATATTAGCTAAAATACCCTATTTATATATATTTTATACTAACTCCAAATTCAATAAAAATAAATCTATAGTGTATATATGACTAACACTAATAAAGGAAAAATATCAAAAAAATACTAACTTGTAAAATTGACCAATAAAACCCCAATCCAAGTTTGAAACTAGGAGCCTTAAAATACGCATATCTCTCTCATAAAGTATCCCATTTAGGTCTACTCATTTTAAAGTAATATACATTCAGAGACCTTCGAAACAAGACAAAATTCCTTAAAATCGGAGCTCGTATGAAAAACTTGGGTTTTGGGCCCCTTTTGTATATTGTACATATTGACCTTTTTGCCCATGTATTTTACCATTTCATTTTCCTAATCATTAAAAATCCAAAAAATTAGATTAAGTTGTAAATATTCTTCTCATATTTTTTCTAACTTTATTTTGATTTTTCTCTTATTGAAAAATGACAAAAAACTTACAAAAGGAAAACTGCGGTATTTTATATCTATAAGGTACCACCAGAAAATACATTTTTATACAGATGACTTCTTTTGATTTTTGACCCTTCACGAAAGTTGTAGATCTCGTCGAGACGAGCAACTTTCATATTAACCACTTTTTGATTTAATCCTTTTTGTTATTTCTTTTTTATTTTTGTTTACATTTAATTTTTGAATTTTCTAGGAGCAACATGTGGCAGCTCCTGGAGCCACCACATGTCACCCTTTTATTTTATTATTTTTGGAGTTATTTTATTATTTTTGGATTTATTTTTATTATTATTATTTTATTATTACTATTTTAGTTATTTTAAGTAGCCTACTCATATTATATTATTTTATCTTATTTATTTTATCCTCCTTTTACCTCTTCTTCCTTACTTATCTTCCACTCCAAGTCACCACTCTCTCCACTACTCCATTCTCCCCACTTCTTCTCCAACTTCCCTCTCCTCTCCCTTTTTATTCCCATCATCCTCCACCATTTTTCATCATCCGCCAATTGAGAGACGAGAGCCATCAGCCCCCACGTGTTGTAGGTGACAGTTGCGACACGTCCAAGTAAAGCAACGACGGCTACCTCCTTCGACGAGATCCATGGATTTTTTATTCACGTTGCAGCAGAACTCCACATCGGCTGCCAAAGCTTCGGAGCATCCGTCATCTCCTTGAGGCCAAGATGGAAGCCGCATGACGCGGCTCCACTTTCGGTGAACCACACATGTAAGTATTCTCTATCATTCCCTTGTCATTTCATTTTTTTATCTAACATTTGTTTACCTTGTTGTTTACCACATCATAAACACAGTCCACGCAATTCATCAATCGTCACCGCCACCGTAATCATATCACCACCATCATTATCATCGTATTTTTTTATCATCATATCATCACTACACACAAAAAAATCACATCATCATCACAAACATCATCTCATCTTTTTATCACCACATTTTTTCCACCAAACAACATCATCAAATCATCTATCACCACCACTCCATTCCATTTTCATTCCATTTTGATTCTCTGTTAAAAAAACAAAAAAATACATAACAGGAAATTTAAAAAAAAGAAAAAAAAACAGGAGCTCGGCCATCCTCCTCCCTCCGGCGTGCCGTCAGGTCCCAGCCGCAGCACCCGGCCTCCGATTCTCCCCTCGACCTGCGCGGCCACCAGCCGCCCATCCTCGAGGCCTCGCCTCCTGCTCGCCGCCAATATGCGACCTCCAGCCCTACGCTTCCACACGCGCCCTTGCGCTGCCCGTCACGCCGGCACCCGCGCACCTACGCCCAGCCACGTCGCGTGGCCAGCCGACCCTTACGCCCCGCGTTGGCCGCACGTGGCCCACACACGACGGTCGCCCAGCCCCGTGTGACCATGCTCCTCCTGCCGCCGTCGTGGACACCCCTCACTGCCCTCCGCAAGCGGTGCGCCACCATCGTCGCCTCGCATCCCCAATCGCCATCGTTCTCCCACGGCTGTGAGCTGCCGGTTGTCCACGCCGTCGCCCTCCTTGCGCGCCTCCAACACCGGCCTCCTGTGGGTGTGTTGCCTCCACCGTGAAGCCCCTCCCCTGTTCATCTCAAAGAAACAGAGGAGATCCATCGCACAATAAAGAAATGGTGATTTGAAAAGGGGACACTTGACACCCCTTGCAAGTTATCAAACAAAGTTTTACTTTCCGGTAATTTCATTCAAGTCCCTGTATTGCATTCATAGTATTTGTCATTTATTTTCTTTGCACTCATACCCGTGCATTTGCACGTTTATTTTGTCATCATTCTGTTATCCATTTTTAATTCCGAAAATTGCATTGTGTAGCATAACTCTTGTTCTACCATTTTATCTGTATTTTTCTGATTTGCAGAACATTTATGGAATTTAATTTGGTAAAAATTGCAATATTTTGTCCATTTTTACTGATTAATTGATTGCTTATTATCTGCTTGTCAAAAAATCTCTGGACAATCATCATTGGTAGATTTAAGCTTGTGCTACAACATATCCAAAAATCACACCATTTTCACGTATAGTTTATCTTAAAAAAATCATTTAGTGAAAACCTTAATCGATTTTTAATTAAATAATCTTGAAGTATTTTAATGAAATTCAAGTTGATTTGGATAGCCCTTAACTAGATCTATTTGGATTAATATTGTCTCTGAAAAATATCATCGTTTATTAATTATTAAAATTGGATTAGTCATTTTCACTAAAATCTGCATTTTTCCTTATCAGTGCATCTAAAATTACAAAAAAAATAGAGTAGCTTAATTTCATCCCATTTCCTAATCTAGACAAGTTTCATAATTTTTGGAATTAATTTGACCATCTTTTTGATTTAACCTGTAATTTGGCGCGATTTTGCATGTGTCTTGCATAAAATATACAAAAAAAGACCAAAAATATCTCCTCTGAAAATCATACCTTAGAAATTTGCTTCGAATCAACCTAAGGAGATAGCTGCCTCCCTGAGTTCGACCTTGGACTTCCAACCAAGTAAAAAAATTTGCCGCTCAAGATTAACTTAAATATAATTGAAAGTGGTTTTTGATTCGCTCTCATTATCCGACTGCAACGAACAAATATTATTAATTTGAACATTAATTTGCACGAATTAACAAGGGTAGTGGGATGCATCGTCAAATGGCGCCAATGCCGGGGAGGTAAACGGCTTAGGATCACTTTAGAAATTTAGATTTACGTTTTCCAGTCAATCGGGTAGTCTGATCCCCGAATCACCTTGTAATTATTCCATTTTTTGAATATTTTTCTATTTATTTATTTTTTTCTCTCTCACTGACATTTTTATCTTTTTGTGCGAGGGTCCGGTGGACTTGGAGCGGCTTTCTTGAAGTCGACACATCTCGAAGTAAATCGGAGGCCGACGATTCTTGGATCAAGTCAGTTGTTGGACGTCAAAAAGATTTTTTGTAACTTAAAAAAATTGTCTGCATTTACAGCGATTCCCGTTTGGATTCTCGCATGTGTAAACATAGTGGAACTGTGTCCCCGTGTGCTGTGTGGTTTGAGTGGTAAATTAGGCTTGCACTAGCGGCTCCTCGAGCCACTCTAGGATTTGCTTGTGCCCGTAACTTTGTAGGACCACACATTTCACTTAAAAGATGCACCTAGACCGCAGAACTAGTCAAATCAACCCGTGCTTCACTCGCTAATAGAATTGCTTGTTTAGGAGCGGATTTTCTCCTTGCATTCCATTTAGTGTAAAATTTTAATTCAGTCTTGCATTTCGCATTGTAGAGAGCTGGAGGCACTGTAAGTATTCTTACTCAAGCACTCATCATCGTTTTATCGATTGCATCGGCTTTTTCCGATTCTCTCTCTTTCAATTTTCTAAACCTAGGATAAAGGAATTGGGACTGGACGGTAGATGTGATTGCTTGTGTGGATTAATATCAGTGACAACTAATCTTTAAAATCGAGACCGCTAATTGAATTGGACCCAAAAAAATTGACTAAAATTAACCCTTGTTTGTGGGAAATTAACCTCGACCTTGTTTTCATGCTGAGTGAGGGTACTTGAGTGTGTGTGAACACCTTAAGGCAGAGCCCAAATCCCCGCCTTCCATATCACGTTCCGACTGATCCTAGCAAAGATCACAAGTTGAATTATTCAGGTTCATTGACTAGTACCAAGTAGCCTCCGCCTGTCTCAAGTAGATAGGGGCGAAATTGCGGTACTTCACGACAAGTTGCCAGTAACCCCCCGGGGTGAAGTTCCGGCCTTGTTAGCCTCCGCCTACTTGCAGGTAGATAGGGGCAGGTCTTTGAATCCATCAACTTGTGATAGGAGCAAAGAGAGGAAGGACCGACGATATCTTAGGCGATAGGTTAAACAGGGAAGACGCATCCGGCTTTGAGCCAACTTCCCTCTAGGCCACGTAACCTTTGCTATCTTGTCTGAACATTCACACTTAAAATCAACCAGACTAATCGGACTCGGTTTCGGGTCCTTCCCCGTGTTGAGTGTGAACTCGGGGTTTGCTCTTGCGTTTGTCTTTGTGTTTGTCCGCGTGTGTTATCCTGTGTAATTGCATATTTTCCATCTCAATCTTCTTACGTTTATCCTTTCCTCTTCAAGATGTCGGGATATTGGTCCCGATGCCCTTAAACCTCTGGTCATTCCTCATCGACCATATACCGATCATCTTCACCTTCTCATTCTTCCATGTATCCTCCGCCACTTACGGGAGACCCTTACACGTGGTTGGTTCCACCTCAACCCGATTATGAAGACAGAACTTCGACTGACTTCTCCACTTCTTTGCATTTCTCACCTACTCCATATTCCAACACTCCATATCCACTCTTACTGTCCTTATTCTCGAGAGCTTGCATGAATCAACAAATCAAATGAAGAGCAAGCCACTGCTAAGATAGATGATTGGCAAAATTATATGCCGCCGCATACTTCATTCTCACCTCAAGTAGGGACCAGACAAGAATTCACATATACACATCGCGAGTTGACCTTAGGGCATAACATGATCGATCGAACAACCTGAATAGAGAGGCCTGAACATCATGATTTCCCATACTTGATTGACTTTAGTGATCAAGATTTCATTAACCAGCCTTCATTCGGAGAGCCTATACATTCACAAGATTGGACTCATGAGCTAGACTTATCAGTCCCCATTTCATCATATGAGGCTCCGACCAATATTTGCCATCTAGATGGTCCATACTCGACCCAGAATTACATGCCAGAATCTAGGTATGTTGAGTTTGAGACACCAATATCTCAGCAGTATCCTCCAATTGATCAGAACTCTCCCATGATTTATCATGAGAATTTTGTGGAGGATGACATCTATATACTTATTAAGAAAAATGAATCATTTGGTAATGAATTGAGAGATGTCATGGAAATATTGCACTCAATTTTGGCCAGCCTGGGTATGAAAGTGGAGAAGGAAGTAAGTAGATCTGATGTTGAAAACCAAGCAAGCATTAGGGAACACACATCTTCTGTACAGCTGGAGTCCATTCTATCTCCCTCTTCTACTAACCCTTGCCTTCCAATCCAGAGTCTGATCATTCATCCACTAAAAACACCAAAAAAATGAAAATGAAAAAGACCAAAAAAAATTATATCCTACCCTATGGGAAGCAATCGATGAAGAATTGATTTTTAATCTTCCCTTAATAAAGGCCATAGATCACTTTCCCAATCTCAAACGATTTGTGAGAAGTAAATTGATGCCCAAGAGGTCGGGCAATAAGAGGACAAGGACTGAAAGACACATAGTGTCTATGGCCACCTCCTTGGTGATGGGGAGAAAGACCAAGAGCTGTAGAGTGAATCGGTTGCCCCGAGTTGAGTGTGAAATCAAAGACACCATCTTTACCCATGCGAGAATTGATGACGACTCATCGATGAATATCCTCCCGACCTCTGTGTTTGACAAGCTCAAACTCAAGCCAGTCAGAAAGTCAAGAGAGATCGTTCAGCTGGCTGATCGATCCATCAAACGGTCTAGAGGAAATATTTCAGTCATCATTACTTTCCAAGGTGCTCTACTTCAGGTGGACTTCACGATCATTGACATCAAGCATCGAGGAGAGTTTTCCCAGTCTCCGATTATTCTCGGGAAGCCATTCTTAGCCTTGGTTAAGGCGACTATAGATTGCGAGACTCGAGAAATCGATTTTACGCATTGGGAGCGCTTCGACCTCATCCATTATATGATAAACTTTACTCGAAGGTAACCCGCACATCCGCTGACAGTCGTGACTATCGAGAGGAAGATGAGTCCCACCTCTCTGCTACACCTGAGAGACCGACTGTCCGGATGACCGTTGGTTCAGAGGCTCCCCACACCTCCACTTCATCAACTGCTTGCACCACCACCGTAACAGCTTCTAAGGAGGACTCACGATCAGAAGCTATCATTGAGTCAGACACGACCTTTGTGGATTGCCTTGATCATTTCGGTGATCCGACACAAGAGCCTAATAATGACAAGCCAACTGAGATCACTGGCACCTTCTCGAGACGCATGTTGACCCTTCAGGAATATGCTAATCTATATGGTGACTCGTCTGATGAGGAACCCACGGTCAGCACCGCACCACATCCGGGACCTTCAAAGGAAACAACCAAGAATAAATTGACTCCACATAAAAACACGATTGCTCCCTCTTCTAGTCAGCTATCTAGTGAGAGGAAGTCGAGAATTGATTCCTTGAGATGTTCCCCCGAACCTCTCAAGGTGTGTCGCTCTCATCTCCCTCTCAATGATTCAGGTTCTAGAAAACCGACTAAGAAAGATTCCTTCAACATTCCGGAGAAGGAAGTTTCAGAGGAATCCTCATCGGGTTCGGATAAGGTGATTTATATGAGTGAGCTCAGTTCGGCTGTTCTCAAGCCGTATCTAAGCAAGCAGCCGTGTGTCGACCCGCGTTGGATGATCCCTTCACCGCACTACTATTCATCTGAGGACAATTCCGATAGCGACACACTTGTATATTACCACCTCCTCGCTCCCGCATGAAGGTTCGTCACAAACCTTCTTGATCCATGTATATTCTCAATTCTCCTTGTATATATTTTCCCTCCCTCCCAGTGATTCGAATCACTCGCCCCGGCTCCATATCATTTCATTTTATGGCTATACTTAGGATGATCAGATCCTAAGTATGGGGGGAGAGTGACCGAGTCTCTTCACCATTCGTTGTATATTCTCTAGATCTCATCGGTTCCCACACTCACTCCTGTCCTATACTTAGGCTGAACAGAGCCTAAGTATAGGGGGACCGATGCCCGTCATGTATATACTCATTCATTTCCTCTCTTAACCTCGCCCGCTCCATTCTTGATCTTCTTCTATACTTAGGCTGCCAGAGCCTAAGTATAGGGGGGCGGGGCGACTTCTATACATTTTTGTTATTTTAACTCTCCTACGCTTAGCATAAGCTATGTCTTTTTCCTCGCTTTTCGTGCTCTGAGGACATAGCACACGCTAAGTATAGGGGGGCGTGTATATATTACATATATACTTTACCCATAGCTCGTACTTTCGCGTATTTTCATGTACCTTTTGTATATATTTTGCAATAATTACGGGTGGGTAAAAATTGAAAAAAAATTGTACTTGTTGTATAATACTTGTAAAACTTTTGTAAAAATTGAAAAAAAAGTTTTTGTAAACTCGTATATTGTATAACACTTGTATAATCTGTATAATATTTATGAACTCTTGTAAATTGTTGTAACATAAGAGGTACACCAAAGTTTCAAAAAAAACAAAAAAAAAACAAAAAATAGGCTTCTTATTTACTCTTGCATATCATCTTTGCATTAAAAAAAAGAGTCTTGCATTTCATTCATCTACATAGCATGTCATCTGCATCTCATCTGCATATCTTGCATATGCAAGGTGAAAAGCTAGTGGGTTCTGAACCAAGTTATGAGTAGATATTGAGGATGGACTTGATTTGACCTTAATCCACCTAATTTCAGAGGAACCTTATAGGAACTGGAGTTAAGATTTCTCAGCTCAAGTGACTTAATTCTTTGAGTCCGCAAGTCTATGTTCACATGGCATCTTGATTAGTCTAAGTAGAATATCTCATGCACATGCATGATTCTTTTACATAATGTCCTAACTTGGACAAGCACAATGCACGTAGCTCTTCATTGATGAGGTGGTGAGGAGGTAGAATCCTTTAGCTTGGAGTAGCACACGGGTGGAAAGATCTGTCCTCCTCTAGGGAGGGTAGTGCATCTCAACCTAGTCTGGTGGTGTTGACATCTAAGGACAGGACGCTGTGGGTTGCAATAATGCTTCAAAAGAGGGATAGTCTACTGGCTCAAGAGGAAAAACTCCTGATGTACATGCTGCACCTTGTATATAGTTCCAAAAAAAAAGAAAAAAAGGAAAAAATGCAAGAACTCCAAAAAAATCAGATAGGTCCAAGTGAAAAAAAATAATACCTATCGGAGTATGTATACTAGCAAAGAAAATGCAACTGGATGACTTGGCTACACTGGTCAGGCATCCCGGGATAGGTAGCTACACTGGCCACCGTCCATTCTTTTCTCTACCCCTTCCTCTTGAGTTGATCGCACTTGAACATAGAAGGGAATACCCCACTCCTCGAGGAAAGAGTTACTGCACCGGGTTATTTGAGTTACCTTGTTAGAGGAGGTTGTTTCTGAGCCATTTCTGATGTGGAGAGTTACATTTCACTTACACAGTACAAGTAAGAATCATAGTTATCAGAAATTTGCGTTTGAGGATTTGTTCTGACCAGACTATTGAGGAGTCTTGAATAGGAGACTTGTGGAACTTGAAGTCTGTTAGGTCTTAAATTCATATCCCAATAAGATTCCACCACACAATTAATCCAAAGGTCGAGTGAAGCTCCATTTTCAACTTTTGTTCATGACCTTGGTATGGAACCCAAAATCATTTCACTCTTGCATTTCATTTTAGTTGCTCGGGGACGAGCAAGGTTTAAGTATAAGGGGTTGATGAATCTGTGATTCATCACTCTAAAAGTTGAAAATATAGTCTTCTTCCCAAGTAAATAGCAGCATATTTCCCCTTATCTTGCAAAATTAGAATTCATGCATGCAAGCATAATATCTGCATTTTAGCATTCATATTTGCATTAAATAAGAAGCCGAATTCACATGTAAATAATCACCTGTATATTAGCTAAAATACCCTATTTGTATATATTTTATACTAACTCCAAATTCAATAAAAACATCTCTATAGTGTATATATGACTAACACTAATAAAGGAAAAATATCAAAAAAATACTAACTTGTAAAAATGACCAATAAAACCCCAATCCAAGTTTGAAACTAGGAGCCTTAAAATGCACATATCTCTCTCATACAGTGTCCGATTTAGGTCTACACATTTTTAAAGTAATATACTCGGAGACCTTTGAAACAAGACCAATTTCATTAAAATCGGAGCTCGTATGCAAAACTTGGGTTTTGGGCCCTTTTGTATATTGTACATATTGACCTTTTTGCCCCTGTATTTTACCATTTCATTTTCCTAATTATTAAAATCCAGAAAAATATATTAAGTTGTAAATATTCTTCTCATATTTTTTCTAACTTTATTTTGATTTTTCTCTTATTGAAAAATGACAAAAAAATTACAAAAGGAAAATGCAGTATTTTATATCTATAAGGTACCACCAAAAAATACATTTCTGTACAGATGACTTCTTTTGATTTTCGACCCTTCACAAAAGTTGTAGATCTCGTCGAGACGAGCAACTTTCGTGTTGACCACTTTTTGATTTAATCCTTTTTGTTATTTCTTTTTAATTTTTGTTTACATTTAATTTTTGATTTTTTATAGGAGCGACATGTGGCAGCTCCTGGAGCCGCCACATGTCACCCTTTTATTTTATTATTTTCGAATTTATTCTATTATTTTCGGATTTATTATTATTATTATATTATTACTATTTTAATTATTTTAAGTAGCCTACTTATATTATATTATTTTATCTTATTTATTTTATCCTCCTTTTACCCCTTCTTCCTTACTTGTCTTCCACTCCAAGTCACCACTCTCCCCACTACTCAATTCCCCCCACTTTTATCCAACTTCCCTCTCCTCTCCCTTTTTATTCCCATCATCCTCCACCATTTTTAATCATCCGCCAATTGAGAGACGAGAGCCATCAGCCCCCACGTGTTGTAGATGACAGTTGCGACACGTCCAGGTAGAGCAACGACGGCTATTTCCTTCGGCGAGATCTGTGGATTTTTTTATTCACATTGCAACAGAACTCCACATCGGCTGCCAAAGCTTCGGAGCATCCGCCATCTCCTTGAGGCCAAGATGGAAGCCGCACAATGTGGCTCCACTTTCGGCGAACCACACAGGTAAGTATTCTCTATCATTCCCTTGTCATTTCATTTTTTTGTCTAACCTTTGTTTACCTTGTTGTTTACCACATCATAAACACAATCCACACAATTCATCAATCGTCACCACCACCGTATTCATATCACCACCATCATTATCATCGTATTTTTTTATCATCATATCATCACCACACACAAAAAATCACATCATCATCACAAACATCATCTCATCTTTTTATTACCACATTTTTTTCCACGAAACAACATCATCAAATCATCTATCACCACCACTCCATTCCATTTTCATTCCATTTTGATTCTCTGTTAAAAAAACAAAAAATACATAACAAGAAATTAAAAAAAAAGGAAAAAAACAGGAGCTCGGCCATCCACCTCCCTCCGGTGCGCCGCTAGGTCCCAGCCGCAGCACCCGGCCTCCGCTCCTCCCCTCGACCAGCGCGGCCACCAACCGCCCGTCCTCGAGGCCTCGCCTCCTGCTCGTCGCCACTGTGCGGCCTCCAGCCCTACGCCTCCACGCGCGCCCTTGCGCTGCCCGTCGCGCCGGCACGTGCGCACCTACACCCCAGCCACGTCGCGTGGCCAGCTGACCCTTCCGCCCCGCGTTGGCCGCACGTGTCCCACGCACGACAGCCGCCCAGCCCTGCACGACCGTGCTCCTCCCGTCGCCGCCGCGGACTCCCCTCGCTGCCCTCCGCAAGCGGTGCACCGCTGCTGTCGCCTCGCGTCCCCAATCGCCCTCGTCCTCCCGCGGCTGCGAGCCGCCGGTCGTCCACGCCGCTGCCCTCCTCACGCGCCTCCAACGCCGGCCTCCAGTGGGTGCGCTGCCTCCACCGTGAAGCCCCTCCCCTGTTCATCTTAAAGAAACATAGGAGATCCATCGCATAATAAAGAAATGGTGATTTGCAAAGGGGACACTTGACACCCCTTGCAAGTTATCAAAGAAAGTTTTACTTTCCGGTAATTTCACTAAAGTCCCTGTATTGCATTCATAGTATTTGTCATTTATTTTCTTTGCACTCATACCCCTGCATTTGCACGTTTATTTTGTCATCATTCTGTTATCCATTTTTAATTCCAAAAATTGCATTGTGTAGCATAACTCTTGTTCTACCATTTTATCTTATTTTTGTAGTTTTCTGATTTGCAGAACATTTATGGAATTTAATTTGGTAAAAATTGCAATATTTTGCCCATTTTTACTGATTAATTGATTTCGTATTATCTGCTTGTCAAAAAATCTCTGAAAAATCATCATTGGTAGATTTAAGCTTGTGCTTCAATATCTCCAAAAATCACACCATTTGTACGTATAGTTTGTCTTATAAAAATCATTTAGTGAAAACCTTAATCGATTTTTAATTAAATAACCGTGAAGTGTTTTAATGAAATTCAAGTTGATTTGGATAGCTCTTAACTAGATCTATTTGGATTACTTTGTTTCTGAAAAATATCATTGTTTATTAATTATTATAATTATATTAGTCATTTTCACTAAAATCTGCATTTTTCATTATCCGTGCATCTAAAAATTACAAAAAAATTAGAGTAGCTTAATTTCATCCCATTTCATAATAGACAAGTTTCGTAATTTTTGGAATTATTTTGACCATCTTTTTGATTTAACCTGTAATTTGGCCCGATTTTGCATGTGTCTTACATAAAATATACAAAAAAGACCAAAAATATCTCCTCTGAAAATCATACCTTAGAAATTTGCTTCGAATCAACCTAAGGAGACAACTACCTCCTTAAGTTCGACCTTGGACTTCCAACCAAGTAAAAAAATTTGCCGCTCGTGATTAACTTAAATATAATTGAAAGTGGTTTTTGATTCGCTCTCATTATCCGACTACAACAAACAAATATTATTAATTTGAACATTAATTTGCTTGAGTTAACAAGGTTAGCAGGAGCGTTATCATGGAACTAATATTGTAAATCATGAAAACCGTGTGTGTGTAATATCCAAGCATTAAGAATATTTTCACTATTGTTATAATGTAATAAGTAAAAATACAATTCAATTTTTCTTATCCTAATTCCTATATCCCATTTAAGTATCTTCTATGATTTCATGTGAGACTGCCTTACACCTGCAACATTTATACTCTCCCAAATTTGATCTTAGATCGCTCGAGGCGACGCTGAAGATCATTTTTTTCTTTCCCATGCTAAACTAAACAACAAAAAAACAATGAGTGGGCGTCATATTTTTTGTATCTTTAATTTATTTATTTTTTCCATGTTAATAACTAGAATGACAAGGCGTGTGGGAAGAAACGATTAATTTCTACCAACAGACCGGCTAAAGACACAAACATATAGTATTTAGCATGGTTGCATGTTGAATCATTATCGATAATTAATAATATTCAAATTCTTTGTACCAGTTTGATCCGAGTCAAGTTGGTCCACTTTGATCGGACATGATTAATATTCAAACCCATTTTTAAAATTTCTAATTAACTTCCATGGAACTAGTTAAACTGATGATCAGATCAAGGGTAGTATCTAATCCAACTTGTCTAACCAACCACTTGATGAATCCCTGATTCTTACTTTTTATTTTAACTATTTATCTTGGCAAAGTATCATGTAAATAGGTGTAAATACAATAAGTTAGCACTCAACATGCATGTGTTAACATTGAATAATTAGCATGTATTTATGCAAAAATAAAAAAATAAAGGAAAAGAAAAATGAAGGAGGTATTTAGAATAAATACAGAGTGACCCAAACCCCAAGTGAAGGTCAAGCCTTGACCTGATCGCCAAAGACAATAAGTAAAAAGAGATAGGGCCTACTCTGTGTTGTAAATATTACTTATATATGTAAATAATTATTATTTTGATAAAAAAATAAAATATTATTATTACATCCTTGTATATATTTCTAAAAATAAAATTGAAATAAAACTAAAAACTAGAAAAAAATAAAAATAAAATCCGTTGTACAAAATACATGTATATATGTCTCATTCCGTATTTATTCCATACCTGTAAATAGATCAAAAAAATAAAATAAAATTTATTTTGTAACCCTAAAAACATGTTGAAAATAAATAAAATACAAAATTAGGGTATTTATGTAAAAATAATAAAATAAAAATAATTGTACAAAATACATAGATATATTATACTTGGATATAATACTATATATTGTATATAGACTAATTTATTTTTTTATAAAATATAAATCACAGAAAAATTCCTTGAAAACATAATAAACATTTTTTATTTTATTTATTTTTCATTTAAATTCATTTACTATTTTTAATATAATTATCTATATTATTCCTCCCTATTTTTTCATGTAGCATATTTTGTCTGTATCCTAGGTGGCCTCTGATTGGGCCACCTCAGATTGTTGACCTTGGTCAACTGGTCCCCCCGGGTCTCCTGCCTCGCCAACCTCATTTTTACCCGATTTTCTCCCAATTATCGAGGACTAACCCGAGCTCCATTGATGAATCTGTGATTCGTCATCTTTATTCATTTATTTAGCTTAAAATACCTTATAAAACATCTGCATATAACACTAACTCCATATTCTTACTAAGTTGCATCTGTGTATAAATATTGTACACCTCCTACTAATTTTAACCTAAAATAAATAAATAAATAAAGGAAAAATGAAGAAAAAAGGAAGACTGTATACAGGCTGACCCGAACCCCGAGAGAAGGTCAAGACTTGACCTGATCGACCAGGAATAAAGTAGGGGGGATAAGGGTCCTTAAGCAGAAAATCAAAAAAAAAGTGTGTGTGTTGTTGTAAATACTTCTAACTTATTTTATGTATATCTGTATAAAACTAAAACTAATTTATTTGTGCCTTAATTGATCTCAAATCAAATAACTTTCAAACCAAAGTTGTAAATAAAAATGTGTCCTAATTAATAAAAATAATTGCACAATTAAATTATGTACAAAATAAAGGTAACCACACATGGAAAAAGCCTCTAAGGACTAATTGAAAGACCAATTCTGGCTCCATTCGAGCTCAAATTGAATCAATCTCACTTCCATTGGATTCGAAATTAAATTATCTTTAAATAGCTGTATTTTCATAATTTTTGGAGTTGCGGTTGAGAAGTCGGTTTTCTGGGTGGTTTGTGCAATTTTCCCATGCATTTCGTGCATATTGTATATGTATATATTTGTAAATATTTTTACTAATTATTTAAAATAAAAATAAAAAATAATAATATTCTTAAAACAAAAAAGGCTAATTTCCTCATTTACCTTGTATATAATGTCTTATATGTATATAGTATATGTATATAATTGCTATTTTTAATTAACCAACATAAAAAAATAAAAATAACATTTTTTAATTCAAATAAATAAAGTGACGAAAATTCAAAAATTAGATAATTTTGTAAATAGTTTTATCTCTTTTACTTTATCTCATTTCATCTCTCTTATCTCTTCCACCAAAAAAATTCAAATCATTTCAATTTTCATCTCTCTTATCATTTTATCCAAAAAATTCAAAAATTCAAATTTCATTCTATCTTTTCTATTTATATGGCTCCTTCTTCCTCATTTCAACTTGATCAATCTTTAGAGAGAAGAGCCCGATCTTCGAGAGAAAATTTCGTCGAGAAAGTTGCCTAGTCTTTAAGTCGTCCGGTGACAGCGAGTCGGCCTTGTCGAGGTGATCACAATCCATTTCCGCTCCTAAGGTGAGATCCGTCATCATTTTTATTCTTATTTTATCCTAGGTTAATCGTAGTTTATTTTGTCGCATTTTAATTCCATCGTCATTATATTTTTCTAGATCTTTAAAAAAAATCCATCTCGATTTGATCTGTCTCCAATTCTGAATTTTCATCTCACTTTCTCGATCTCCACGCGTTCTATTCTATCTTCCACGATCTCTCAACTCCGACCATGCACGATGGTCAGAGAAACGGATTCGATCCTTTCATTTTCGCCGGATCCCTGTTCATTTTCCGATTTGTAAATAAATAATAATAATAATAATAATAATAATAATAATAATAATAATAATAATTTGTTTCTTTTCCTCTAACGATTGTTTTGCAGAAACATTAAAAAGAAAACAAAAAATAAAACATTTCTCATTTTCTATTTTTTCTATTTCGAATTTACAATAAAAAATAAAAAAAATTACTGTTTACATCACAAATAATAAAAATTACAAAAAATAAATAAATAACAAAAAAAGAGGGGACGACCGCCCTCCAGGTGTCGCCGCCCCCTTCTTCCTCGGCCTCCATAGCCGCTCCGCCCTAGGCGACGCCGCCCCTCCTCCGGGCCAGCCCTCCATCGTTGGCCACCCATCCCACCTAGGCCCTCCGTGCAGCGCTCCATCGGCGGCGCAGCCTGCCACGACCCCAAGTGCGTTCTCCGCCACGAGCCCCACAGACCCTCGCTCCACCGCCCGTGAGAGGCCGCACGACACGAGCCATCTGCCCTTCCGCCGCCGCACCTCCATCAAGTAGCCCCGCCGACCCGCCGAGCTCCTCCGCCTCTGAAGCGCACGCCGAGCTCCTCCGCCTCTGAAGCCCGCGCCGAGCTCCTCCGCCTCTGAAGCCTGCACCGACCTCATCCGCCCGATCCAGATCGTCGTCCTGTATCCCTTCCGCCGAGCTCCTCCGCCTCTGAAGCCCGCATCGACCTCCTCCGCCCGATCCAGATCATCGTCCTGTGTCCCGCCGCCCCTGCATGGAGAGAAAGAAGGTGGGCGGCGGCCCCATCCAGTGCCCCTTGCGTTGAAACGAAGAACTCTATGTTATATTAAAAAAATGGGACAATTGCAAATAGCCCCTGGAAGTTTTACAAATTGCAAAAGCATCGCTGCCAGAGCCTCTACACGTGCCACACACGTGACATAGTGGGTAAATTGGACATTCTCCACTCTGTTTGTTTTTATTATTTATTTAATGCAAGAACCTAAACTATTTACATTTCAGTCCTTATTATTCAAACATTGACTTGCATGATTCTTCTATTGAAATAAATGTTTTTATGAGTCCAAAAATTCTGAGAAAATTATATTATGCTCATGATGTGCATATCCATCTAGCATAAAATTTTCATTGTATTTTTATTTCCTTTATTATTAGTAAAAAATAAAAACATAGCATTTTTCCTTATTTGAAATTCAAAAATTCATAAAAATTCGAAAATAACTCAAAATATTACAAAAAAATTAGGGTAGTTTTATTTCATTGTCTTTTAATTTGTGATTAGATTTCACTCATAAAAAACCAAAAAAATTGAAAAATACTAAAAACATTAAAAAATTGTAGAAAATTCTAGAAAAAATCCAAAAATTGTGATTTTAGTTTCTGATTGTAGATAGTGATTTGTAGTTTATATAAAAATAATTACCAGAAGTTTTGGGTACTTAAAATATTTTTAAGCTGCAAATTACTCTAGGTTGTGCACATTTTTGTATTTTCTCACTGTCTGATTTTTAGAAAAAAATACAAAAACATTTGAAAATTCCACAAAAATTTTTCGAAAAATATTTCAAAACCTTTAAAACCCAAAAATATTTTCTTTTGATTTTTCTGAGTATTTTTGATAAATTGAAAAATTACAAAAAGAGTTGGTGTGCGTATATTTGATCTTGTGAATATTACTTCGTGTTATTTTTGAAAATAAAAAAAATTGCAAAATCAAAATCACTATAAATTTAAAAATCAGAAAATAAAAAAATTATAAAAAAATTATTAAAAAAAGATAAAAAAATCACAAAAACCAAGGATAGTTGTCCTTTGAGATTCCTATTTTTTTCTTAATTGATTTTTGATTAACTGAATAACCCTCAGGATTTGTAGCCTCCATGGTCCGACCCTATCCGCTATATAGGTTAATAAGTAACAAAATAAAAAAATGTGTTTGTTGTCATGGGATTTTTGGGGATAGCAACGACGACAATATCTATACCATTAAATATCCGATCCTCCGAGATCTCCCGTGTTAATAAAATGGCACCATTGCCAGGGAGGCACGGCGAGGGTAGTTAGGTTTCTCTTTTGAGCTGCTATTCCTTGTTGTAAATATCTGTTTAAATTTTGCCACATTATTCCACTATTCATATCACTGTATTTGTTTCATTTTTCTCATATTTGATTGTATTTCTTACACATTCTCTTTTCTCATTCTTATGAGGGCCCGCGGAGCGAAGGAGGCGATCCTAGGAGGGCTGAAGCACCCAAGTGACATCGAGGCGCCTTGATTCTTCACCAAGCCGCATGATAGCGTGAGAAGAGGAGAAGAAGAATTAAAGGAGATGAGAAAAGAGAGAGAGAGAGAGTTTTTCTTTTCCATTAAGACTCTATAAAAGGACATTCATTTGTTGCGGGGTCTGTTTCGCCAAGTATCGGTACACATGGGGGACCTCACCTGTTTTTTTTCATCGCCTTTATTTTTCTTTGTTTCTCGCGGATTTCGTGAGCTACCTCTTGATTGCTTTAATTAATTTGCTTGAGCCAAGTAACTAATTAGGTCCAAACACCCTAAACAAGAAATTTATGTGCCTATAGATTATAGCGTAATTTGGACTTAGTCAAATTAACTTGTTCGTGCCCGTTAATAGAAGATGTCATCTAGGACGGTTCACTTGCATTTTCATATAGGATAGTTTATTTCAACTCTGCGTAGATCACTTGCATATAGAGTGCTGTTGACAAGGTACGCATCTCTAACCTCGGCATGCATCATTGTTTTTAATCCCGCATTGGCATTTCCGATCTCCTTCCTTGTTTTCACTCACATAAGTTAAAAAGGAAATTGGAAACTCGGTAGGCGATTCTTTGAAAATATTTTAAATCAAGTGATAACTGCTAAAATCGGGACTGCTAAAGAAAACTCGACCCTAAAAAAATACAAGGAAAATTATTGTTTTGGGGAGAGTAACCCCCAAATTGTTTGGTTTGCTTGAGCGAGAGAGCGACCCACACACTAGGATAGAGCCACGCCCGAACTCTTTTCAGACTACTATCTTGGGTTAGTCATTCTCCAGTGAGGATCTCTCCGGTAGCCGGTAAAGCGCCCCGTGATGTCCTTAACAGATTGAATTGATCGGGTATCCGGTAAATGGTCCGCAATTCATACAGGCTGGGAAAGATCTAACTTTGGGATTAGGCCAGTCTCCTAAGAACATTGGGGTCCTAATAGCTCGCTTTTAACCGCTCTGATATATTGTATTCTCACCACACTCTAAAATTGACAAGATAATTGACCGAACCTTCACGGTCTTCACATTGAGTTGAGTTGGTGAACTGGGGTTTGTATTGTGTTTGATTGCTTGCGTGCTTGCTAGATACTTATGTGCATTTGCGCCTTTTTCTCCATATCTTTTGACTTGACCCTCGTTCTCTCCCGATCCCGCCTTTTGTTTTGGAGATGGCCGATTGGAGTTATTTTAATCCGATCTTCGCGGATACCTCGTACTCTCTAGATGATCCACCTTCCTTTTTCCAGGAGGACTTTCCTTCTGATTTTTGTGCATATCCGCCTAACCCATTATTTCAGGAATCGGAGGACTTTGATTTTCACCCACCCTCATTCAACCCACTCGATCCTGGGATTTGGGAGTCACCTTTCATGATATCTACATTTGAGACCCTGAACCAGATGATGGAGCATATGAAGTCAAGGATTAGCAATCTATTTAACATAAATACGAGCCAGAATGCTACTCTACAATTTGAGGATATGGATTCACTTGAGGATAATCATGAGAGCTTGCAATCACCCAAAATACAAAAAAATGAGAAAATTTTAAAAAGCCAAAAAGATTCTGGGAGACACATTATTGATTCATTTTATGAGGAGAGGACCCAATTGCCCGATCATTTATCCACACATTTATTCACATCATGTCCCAACCTTGACCCCGAGGATTCCACTATACAGACTGCTCTTGGCAATCCTTGTGTATATGATGATTCTGATCTCCTCCCTTGTATGGAGGAGGTCCAAAAATTCAAAAAAATATTGATTGAACCTAAAGTGGTAGCCACCCTTCATGAGACCATTAAAGCTCCACTTCAACAAGTCATGACAGATTTATCTACTCCTCAACACAAGAAGAGAAGGCGAAGGAGAAGATCTGAGCGTCACATCTTGACTATGGCCACTGCCTACGCCATCTCTCACCGTCTGTATTTTAAGAAACGGAACACTGCCATACCTCTTGTGAGTTGCTCCATATCTGACTATTCTTGTGATAATGCTCTCCTTGACGGTGGTTCATCAGTCAATATAGTACCCTTCTCTATGGTATAGTCTATTCATCTTGGGCCTCTCAAGAAAACCAGGATGATAGTTCAATTTGCTGATGGATCTATCAAGAGGCCGAAGGGTATTTTAGAAAATGCTGTCATTCTCATTCAGGGCATGAACTTCACTTCTGATATTGTTGTAATGCTCATGGAGACCTCCACCCCTGTGGAACACCCTCCAATCATACTGGGACGGCCTTTCCTCACCTCTGCGGGAGCCGTTATTGATTATGGTTCAGGAGAGATTCGCTTCCGTTCTGATGTAGGGAGCGATGTGTTGATCACTACACCCACTAATGATCAGAGACCCACATCCCATGAGAGCCCTCCCGTGTTAGCCAACCCCAAAGGAATTTGACCTCGATGATAATATCATAAATTCTTTTTATATGTTGGATGATAATGAAAACCAGGAATTCCTCTTCAAGGAGGAATACTCGGAAAGCATAGACCTTGGAGTTCCCCCTTCTGGTATATGGAGATGAATTAATGACATCCGCGGAATATACATGATAGACACCTTAGAGCGGAAGGCAGAATCTGAGACTAGACAGGACTGACATGATTTGACTACTTCCACTGATGAGTCCGTTCCTATTCACCCTGATTTAGATGAGACCGATCATGCCAAAATTGATTTGATTGCTTTTATAAAAGAATTCAGCCTTTTGATAAAGATGATGATCTGGTAGAGGATTGCCAGGATGAAATTGATCCTACTTTTTCTGATAATGATTTCGAACTATTTTACTTTGATGTTTGCGAGACTTTCCAGGCCAGACATGACCATAATACTTCCAGTAATCGGTTTAGGCCTGCACAATCTGAAACCGCTGAGGATACATTCTTGGTCGAAACTACTCAGTTTATGTCTAATGATGATCCCAATATCGACCTACACCTTGTCAAATCCGTACATCAATGGTTCCGCAAGAAGGTTCGCTTTCGACCTTCTTGACCTTTGTACATCCACTCCTCTTGTATATCCTTTCGTTTCACTCTTTCTTCTCCCGTTTTATCATTCACCCTTTTTTGTGTGTGTATATATGCTATACTTAGGATGTGCTTTATCCTAAATATAAGGGGAGTGAATGATTTGTGTTGTTCACATTCGTCTTGTTCATCACTCTTGTTGTTGCCTATACTTAGGGATACTCTACCCTAAGTATAGGGGGGTGATATTGTTCATATCGTGTCTTTGTATTTTTGAGTCTGTACATTCTCGTCATCGGTTTTCCCCTTTTGTACACTCTACTATACTTAGGATTACTTGATCCTAAGTATAGGGGGGATCACCAACTTCTCTTCTTTTTATCTTTTCTTTGAGTCATTGTAGCATAGGAGTCTTTTCACTTTTCTATACTTAGCACGAATTATGTCTTCCTTTTTCGCTCTCTGATCACTATGAGGACATAGTTAGAGCTAAGTATAGGGGGACATCGTATATATTGTATATATACTTTAGACAAAACTCGTACTTTTAAATACGTTTATTTGGGGGGTTATGTGTATAATTTTGTAAAATCCACGTGTGTAAAAAAACAAAACAAAATAAAAAACACAACAAAAACAAAAACAAAACAAAACCAAAATCAAAGGAAAAAAACAAAAAAAAACAAACAAAACACACAAAAAAAACAAAACAAAACAAACAAAAAACATACACAAAAACAAAAACAAAAACAAAAAAATCTTGTACTTTTTTTATTACTAACCCTTTTTCTTTAAAAAAACTACAAAACCAAAAATCTTTAAAAACTTGCATAATTCAAAAAAAAACCTTTCTTTTACATCTGCATTTTCCTATAAAAATCCATAAAAAGTTCAAAATTAGAAATATGTTTAAAAAAAATGTTCTTTTCACATGTGCATCATTTCTTTTCAAAAAAAACTCTTTGCATTGTTCATATTTTCTTGCATTTACATGTGCATTTTTGAAGATAGTATTGACATTTAAACTATGTCCGGAATAAAATTGAAGAATGTAGCTTAGTTGGACCTTAATCCACCTAATTCTGAGAGGAACTTCACCGAGAAATAGGATTTTAGAAGCTTCAGGTCTTTGACTTAATTCTTTGAGTTCTACATGACAATGTGCAACATTTGACTCTTAGTGGTTAACCTGGTCTCTTCATTCTGGGTATAACTCTGGAATAGGGAATCAATTTGTACTCTCGCACTATGCACTTAGCTCAACTCAGACGGGATGTTGGAAGACTGTGAGTTTCTTTTCTGGTAGCGTGGAAATCTAAAGATCGGAGTACATGTTGAAATAAAGCTACGGAAAAGGGATGGACGGTTGGGCACAATTTTTTCTAAGACCCCAAAACATGTACGGAAATAAAAAGATTCTATATCTGTAGGGGCACAACAAGATCCAAGCAAAACCACCGAAAATCCAAATACAAAGAAGCCACTACCAAATAAATATCTGACCAAAAAGGTCCAAGCTTCAAGAAAACATACAGATCTTGGTGGAGACTCGGCTACACTGGCCAGCTTCACAAGGAGAGGTGACTACACTGGATACCCTCCAGTTCTTTTCTCCCTCTAACTTCTCCCCCAATTCGATTGTGAACACAACACGGCATACCTTAGAAGGAAATACCTGACTCCTCGAGGACGAGTTACTGGAGAGGAGATTTGCATGGTAGTCCGACATTCTGAATGGGAAGAGCTAAAACCTTTCACACACATGAGTCGATTGTTTAATGTTCATAAGGTGTGCTTTGGGAAGAGGATTGATCTAAGATGACTTTAGAGCTGAAACTGTGACAATGATGTGTAGAACTTGAAGGCTGTCGATTTTAAAATTCTAAGTCTCATCGAAGTTCTGACACACCAATAATCCAAAGGTCCGACAAAGCTCCAAACAACAATTTTACGAAGATAAGTTTAACACTCAATATTGTCCTACTTTCTTTATTTTCCCTTTCTTTTTCTTTTTCTTCTCTTATTCTTTTAAATAAGTGTTTGCTAAGGGACTAGCAAAGGTAAAGCAGAGGGGGTTAATGAATCTATTATTCGTCATCTTTATTCATTTATTTTAGCGTAAAATCCCTTATAAAACACATGCATATAACACTAACTCCATATTCTTACTAACTTGCATCTATGGGTAAATATTGTACACCTCTTACTAATTTTAACCTAAAATAAATAAATAAAGAAAGAAAGGAAAAATAAAGAAAAAAAGGAAGACTGTATACAGGCTGATCCAAACCCCGAGAGAAGGTCAAGACTGACCTGATCGACTAGGAATAAAGTAGGTGAGATAAGGGTCCTTATGCAGAAAATCAAAAAAAATATGTGTATATTGTTGTAAATACTTCTCACTTATTTTGTGTATATCTGTATAAAACTAACACTAATTTATTTGTGTCTTAATTGACCTCAAATAAATAACTTTCAAAATCAAAGTTGTAAATAAAAATGTGTCCTAATTAATAAAAATAATTGCACAATTAAATCATGTACAGAATAAAAGTAACCACACTTGGAAAAAGCCACTAAGCAGTAATTGAAAGACCAATTCTGGCTCCATATGAGCTCAAATTGAATCGATCTCATTCCATTGGATTTGAAATTAAATTATCTTTAAAATAGTTGTATTTTCATAATTTTTGGAGTTACGGTTGAAAAGTCAGTTTTCTGGGGTGGTTTGTGCAATTTTCCCATGAATTTTGTGCATATTGTATTTGTATATATTTGTAAATATTTATACTAATTATTTAAAATTAAAATAAAAAATAATAATATTCTTAAAATAAAAAAAGGCTAATTTCCTCATTTACCCTTGCATATAATGTTATATATGTATATAATTGCTATTTTTAATTAACCGCCATAAAAAAATAAAAAAAAATAAAATTTTTTAATTCAAAAAAATAAAGTGACGAAAATTCAAAAAATTAGATAATTTTGTAAATAGTTTTATCTCTTTTACTTTATCTCATTTCATCTCTCTTATCTCTTCCACCAAAAAAATAAAAAATTTATTTCAATTTTCGTCTCTCTTATCTCTTTATTCAAAAAATTCAAAAATTCAAATTTCATTCTATCTTTTCTATTTATATTGCTCCTTCTCCCTCAGTTCAACTTGATCAATCTTTAGAGAGAGGAGCCCGATCTCCGAGAGAAAATTTCGTCGAGAAAGTTGCCTAGTCTCCAAGCCGTCCGGTGACAGCGAGTCGGCCTTGTCGAGGCGATCACGGTCCATTTCCGCTCCTATGGTGAGATCCGTCATCATTTTTCTTCTTATTTTATCATAGGTTAATCGTAATTTATTTTGTCGCATTTTAATTCCATCATCATTTTGTTTATCTAGATCTTTTTAAAAAAATCCATCTCGATTTGATTTGTCTCCAATTCCGAATTTTCATCTCACTTTCTCGATCTCCATGCATTCTATTCTATCTTCCATGATCTCTCAACTCCGACCACATACGGTGGTCGGAGAATTGGATTCGATTCTTTCATTTTTGCCGGATCCCCGTTCATTTTCCGATTTGTGAATAAATAAAAAAATAATAAAATAATTATTTGTTTTGTTTCCTCTAACGTTTGTTTTGCAGGAATATTAAAAAGAAAACAGCAAAAAAAATAAAAAAATAAAAAAAAAACATTTCTCATTTTCTGTTTTTTTATCATTTGGCATTTACAATATAAAATAAAAAAAGTTTTTTTATTGTTTACATCACAAACAATAAAAATTACAAAAAAAAAAGTAAACAAACAAAAAAATAGGGGACGGCCGCCCTCCATGAGCCGTCACCCCCTTCTTCCTAGGTCTCCAAAGTCGCTCCGCCCTAGGCGCCGCCGCCCCTCCTCCTGGCCAGCCCTCCATCATCGACCACCCATCCCACCTGGGCCCTCCGCGTGGTGCTCCAGGCGGCGGCGCATCTCGCCACGACCCCCCGTGCGTTCTCCACAACCAGCCCCACAGACCCTCGCTCCACTGCCTGCGCGAGGCCATACGACGCGAGCCATCTGCCCTTCTGCCGTCGCGCCTCCATCGAGCAGCCCCGCCAACCCACCGAGCTCCTCCGCCTCTGAAGCCCACACCGAGCTCCTCCGCCTCTGAAGCCCGCGCAGACCTCATCCGCCCGATCCAGATCGTCGTTTCGTGTCCCTTCCGCTGAGCTCCTCCGCCTCTGAAGCCCGCGCCGACCTCCTCCGCCCGATCTAGATTGTCGTCCCATGTCCTGCCGCCCCTGCGTGGAGAGAAGGAAGGTGGGCGGCGGCCCCATCCAGTGCCCCTTGCGTTGAAACGAAGAAGAACAAAGAACCTTAGGTTCTATTAAAAAATTGGGATAATTGGAAACAACCCCCGAAAGTTTTACAAATTGTAAAAGCACCCCTACCAGAGCCTCAAACATGTGCCATGCACGTGACACAGCGGGTAAATTGTACATTCTCTACTCTGTTTATTTTTATTATATATTTAATGCAAGATCCTAAACTATTTACATTTTAGTTCTTATTATTCAAACATTGACTTGCATTATTCTTCTATTGAAATAAATGTTTTTATTAGTCTAAAAATTTTGAGAAAGTTATGCTATGCTCCTGATGTGCATGTCCATCTAGCATAAAATTTTCATTGCATTTTGATTTCATTTATTATTATTAAAAAAATAAAAACATGGCATTTTCCCTGTTTGAAATTCAAAAATTCATAAAAATTTGAAAATAACTCCTAAAATTCCAAAAAAAAATTAGGGTTGTTTTATTTCATTATCTTTTAATTTGTGTGCATATTTCACTCATTGATTCTGTATAAAACCCAAAAAATACTAAAAATCATTAAAAATTTGTAGAAAATTCTAGAAAAATCCAAAAATTGTGATTTCAGTTTCTGATTGTAGATAGTGTTTTGTAGTTTATATTAAAAGTAATTACCAGGAGTTTTGGATATTAAAATATTTTTAAGTTACAAATTACTCTAAGCTATGCACATTTTCGTATTTTCTCACTGTTTGATTTTAGAAAAATACAAAAACATCTAAAAATTCCACAACAATTTCCAAAAATATTTCAAAACCTTTAAAACCCAAAAATATTTTCTCTGGATTTTTCCGAGCATTTTTAATAAATTGAAAAATTACAAAAAGAGTTGGTGTGTGTAAATTTTATCTTCTGAATATTGCTTTGTGTTATTTTTAAAAATAGAAAAAATGCAAAATCACTAAAAATTTGAAAATCTGAAAATAAAAAAATGGAAAAAATATTAAAAAATAAAAAGATTAAAGAATCACAAAACCCAAGGATAGTTGTCCTTTGAGATTCCTGTTTTTCTCATCATTGATTTTTGATTAACTGAATAACCCTCGGGATTTGTAGCCTCCCTGAGTTCGACCCTGTCCGTTATACAGGTTAATAAGTAGCAAAATAAAAAAAATTGTTTGTTGTCGTGGGATTTTCGGGGATAACAACGATGGTAATATCTATATCATTAAATATCTGATCCTTGAAGAAACCATGAACAACATTCATTTCACCTAATCTTTCACCCTGATTAGAGGTAGTGGATCCCTAACCCTCGCCCGCTTCGTCCCTCCTCGATCCATGCCTTAAAGTGCAGGCTACGCTTCCCTCCATGTCGGACCCTTACGTGTAAATAACCTACATGCCCCCTCCTTTTTTACCACCTTTTCTGCTCCACCTCTTCGGTTGTGCATGCCTCTACCTTTCTAGAGTGACAACGAGAGAGGGAGAAGGCGAGAGAGGGAGTATACTTTGAAGGCGTGGTAACCCTAGGTTCGGCGAGCTTTTCCTCCGCTCTACCGCAAGGAGTTTTAGCCTCTGGAATCGCCATCCATCAAGGCCACCACTTCCCTGGATTTCATCTATGACTCCCAGGCGATCTTCCTCACCTCCAGGTACCTTCGATACCATCCATCTTAGCGTGAATCGCAAATTTACTTCGCCGAACATAGAACCACTAATCACCGCACCCCATTCCCTCATTTCACCGTACTCCGACCTTTTTACGCCCCATTACAACTTCCTTTCGCTTTTACGATCGCTCCACAACCCCTCACATCTCTCTATCCCTTGGTTTGGAGCCCTGATATAGGTCAAATCCCTCACTCGCCGGAAACCTGCCCGTCCACCGACCCCCCTTTGGTTTTCGAGTATTTTGGTGTTCTAACCCCTACCGTAGGATTCCCTCCCGAGCATACATTGTACCTCGTAGGGTTAGACGCTGCCAGACCTCATCTGGAGGTCTTGAGGAGTTGGGAGAGCCCCAGGACGATCGTGCATCCCCTAGACCTTCCTTCTGGTCCAGAGCCCTCCTGCAGCAACGGAACGAGCGCCCCGATCGATCCCGCAGCTCGAGAGACCGTTAGAGGAACGCACCATCAACGATAGAAGCTCGCTGGAGGCAGGCTCTTCCAGACTGTCCCTCATCCGTCCGATCAACCCCCCCTTTAGTTCTAGTCTCCACCGTTCAGCATCGGGGAGGGGCTTTGATTGTTGGATCCATTTGAGGTTCACGTTGCAACCGTCCATCGCCGAAGCGTTGCCCATCGATCTTGATTGTCCATCTACTAATTGGAGCGCTCTCAATCGTTGGATCGAGCTTTAGTAAAGGGTAATTTATACTTAGGTCATTCTCTGTTTTGCATTTAATTTTTTGTCCTGTAAATATTTGTCATAGTTAGTTTTATTTTGGACCTTTTGCAATTAAACCCTCGTACTTTCAACATTTGCATTCTAGTCTAGTCTGTGTGAACTCACGTGTAGTGTCACATGCTCTTCTAGCACATTTGCATTTTATGCCCCGGACTTCATGTATGTTCTGATCTGAATGAAAACTTTTTAGTATTTGCATTTATGCCCTCTGGACCCTGTGTCACGTGTATCGCGTGTGTTTGTTTGTCTATTTTGCAATTTAGGTCTTAGGTTTTTAAGTATGTTATTATTTGGCCGAAAACATTGGGATAATTGTAATTAGGACCCTACTTGTTGTGTGCATTGTTTTTAACCAAATAATTACTAAATCACCTCCAACAATTCCATAAAAATTATAGTTAGCTCCCGCTAACATGTATTATTTATGGTAATTTTTATGATTAAATTTAGTTTTATTTGATATTTTCTAAAATAAAAAAACACCTAAAAATTATTCTATCTATTTTATAAAATACATAAAAATCGAAAATTTATCTAAAAAATTTTATAAAAATTTGTATTTATGTGTTTCTATATGTTTTGTATTCAGTAGATTTTTGGTTTGAAAATTCCTCATAGAAACCCTAAAAATCTAAAAACCCTAAAAAACTTGTAAAAATCATTAAAAATTCTAGAAAAAAAACAAAAAATAGGATTTAAGTTGCTGTAGTTAGATATTTTTATTTGCTTTTTCACAAAAATCATCATCACGATGTTAAGGCATTTTTACTATTTTAAACTTGCCTTTTAATCCAGGCAGTACATTGTTTCACTGTTTTGGTCTTGTTTGATTGTTATAAAATCATATAACAATTGTAAAATCCCCAAAAATATCTGAATATTTTAAAAAATAAAAATATATCTATTTCCTATTTTTTGGTATTTTTAGTCTTAATAAAAATGGTTAAAACTTGTTTTTACCTTGTTCTTTTTATTTATTTTCTCATTTTGAAAATATAAAAATTAAAAAAATCACAAAAATATGTTTCTATTCATCTGATTTCCGACTACTTTGTATATTTCTGTGCTCCTTGTGTTCGACCCTGGTCACTATACCATATTAAATAAATAGCGGAGACCGCTGGCATTCCCTTGTTTTGATTGATTTATCTGAGTGGTTTCTATTTTCTTGATTGACCGAATTGATTGGCTAGGAACAATGATGCTTGCTTATTTTTCCATCTTAGTCGATTAGATTTTTGTATCTTCAGATTGGAGCCGTTGCCCGGTAACACGGCTTAGTAGTCTTTTCATATTTCTTTTTATTTTTATTTTTGTCTCTATTTTATATAAACGTTTTTCTTACATTCTCTATGCTTTGATTTTTGTGCGAGGGACCACCCGAGGATGTTTCGGCTTTCGACAGGTGTAACCGCATTAGAGGAGGAGCAGGAAACCAGGAGGAAATTAGTTATATAGGATAGAGTAGTTTTTATTTTCCAACACATTATTGCTGTTGTAATAATATAGGGACACTCAGACTCTCTTTCTGGACTTGGCATATCAGGGTATGTTTCGTCGAGCACTGGTGTGCTCGGGGGACCTAACCTCGGTTTTCCATCGGTTTTGTTTTCTTTGCATTTTCTTTCCTTTGATTCTCGAAGAATTTTGCCCCTATATTAGGAATTTCTTTGATTGTAACATAAATAATTAAGGCCCAACCCTAATATCTTGCCTGCACCTATAAATTCATAATTGGACCTTAATAAAAATCATAATAAAAAGTTAATCTAATTGATTGAGAGATCACGTGCTGCTAGAGGTCGTATACAGCGCGTGCATGATCCGTTGTGGTAGACACTGATCGGCATTAGAGACCGAACCCCGACCTCTCTCTATTCAGTTAACTATTATTCTTCGCGATTAGAAATTGCTCATCTAAGGCCATTTTCTTCTTGTATCATTTAGATTAGTTTAAATTATGTCTTTAATTATGCGTGGATCATCCTGCATGTAGAATGCTGGCGACATGTACGCATTTCTGACTTTGCATGCATCATAAGTTTTGATCGTGCATCGGCTTTTTCGATTTCTCCCCCCGTTTTTGGACTTAAAATAATCAGGAGATTGAAAAATTCATTAGGTGTTGTTTGATTATTAAAAAATACCCTAAAAAGAGATAATCATAAAATTAGGACTACTAATCAAACCTGGTCCTAAAAGACATCTCACTTAAAAATTTGTCTTAGGAGAGTCAACCCCTCATTGTTTGGTTTGCTTGCACGAGAGAGTGACACGCACACTAGGCTAGAGCCATACCTGAACTCTCATTAGACTACTAGTCTTAGGGTTAGTCGTTCTCCAGTGAGCATCGCTCTGGTCTCTGGTAAAGCAGGTCGTGATATCCTTAACAGAGCAAGTTGATCGGGTAGCCGGTAAACGGTCCGCAACTTGTACTGGATGGGAAAGATCTAGCTTTGGGATTGAGCCAGTCTCTCAGGAGCATCGGGTTCCTGACAACTCTCTTAATCACTATGCAAGACTGACTTATCACCTAAATAAAATTGACAAGATAAACGACCGAACCTTCATGGTCATCAGCTATGTGATGCGTAGGTGAAATTGGGGTTTTACTTCTGATCTTTTTTGTTTCCAGATCTCATCCGCACTTCTTCCAGATCACGATGATGGGCCGGAGGTCCCTTAGGCATCCTTTGGCAGCACCACTTTTGAGCACTCTTCCCCATTCATCTAGTCAGGTTCGAAGAGCCTAGACCCGCTTTCCAAACTCGAGTTCGATTCCGCCTCATTCCCCCTTGATCACCCTTCTTCTAGTCATGAGGTGCCCGAGTAGAGACCAGCACCGATATTTGTTCATTTGACGGCACCTGAGTTTGGGTCTTTTGCCTTTGCAGAAACCCAAGAGATGGCCAACAGTGAGGAGCGCACCAATGGACAGTCCCAGGGTTCGATGTACGTTCTAGATTAGGGCGCCATCAACAATACACTTTTAGCCTCACTAGAGACGATGCAGAGGCAGATTAGAGACTAGTGAGCCTTCATGGTAGAGGTGCTCCAGGAACTGACCCAGATGCGAGCTGACCGAGAGGAGCAGCAGAGAGCATGCGGTGGAGAGATCTAAAGGGTGGAGAAATAGATGGAGGACAGCCAGAGGAGCCAGCCAGACTAGCCAGACCGATGAGGAAATTGCAAAACCTTGGTGCAATCCTTACACACCGTTGGATCCAGCTTCCGGCGATTCTGGGAGACTTCAAGCTCCCACCTCAGACCATTCAGCTCTTGCCCAAGTTCCATGGGCTTGCCACCGAGGAGCCGCATCTACACCTATAGGAGTTCGAGATGATCTGCAGCACTATCCGTAATAGATATGTGGATGAGGATACCATCATGATGATGGTGTTTCCATTCTCCCTCGTCGACAGAGCAACCTACTGGCTGAGGCATTCAGGGAGATACGTTACTTCGTGGGAGCAGCTCCGGACCGAGTACTTGAACAAGTACTTCCCACTCGGTCGTATGAACACAACGCGAGCTCTGATTAACAATTTCTCCATGATCCCAAATGAGCAGTTCCATGATGTGTGGGACCGTTTCTGTGGGCTCATCGACCGGTGTCCCCATTACGACATATCCAAGCCCAATTTAGTACAAAGCTTCTTTTGTGGGCTGACACCGAAGCTGCAGGGGCTTGTGAATGCTTCTTGTGGGGGATCATATTTTGCCAAGGACGAAGACCATGTCTATGCCATCTATGAGGATATGGCTGAGAATTATACAATTATGTACCAGACCTGGCTCTACACTCAGGGGAAGCCCCCATCCCATGACGTGTCCTATCAGAGGATAGCACGAGTTGATGCATACCCATCCACTTCTTCAACATCCGTAGCACGGACAGAGTCATCGGTCGCTGACATGGGCATTATCATCAAGAAGCTGGACCACATCGAGATCATCGAGAAGAAGAAGTACCAGGGCATGACTCAGATAGATCAGTTGGCACATACCTTGAGTGAGAAGACCCAGATCATGTGTCTCCAGGAGGCACAAACGGTTTCTCATCCCCGTCATAGGTCACGAGCTGATCCTAGCAGCAACGGCTCATCCCAGTCCTCTACCTAGTACCGACAGGTTCACCACATCCAGTCGGAGCCAGTCCAGCAGTTGCAATCAGCCACTGGCAGTTCTTCTTCTATCCGTCTACGAGCAGGAGCCGTTGATGAAAGTCAACGGGATTTGGTATATGACCGATAGCAGCCCGGGATCTACCGTCACCCTATATTCAGGTGGTTGTTAAGAGGTACCTCATCCAAGCAGCAACCTCCAGCCCAGGGTGGACAGTTCGGCCAACAACACCAGCAACCCCAGTTCTCCCACCAGCCACAAGAACAACACTTTCAGTCGAGTCCTCATCCCTACCAGCAGGGACAACAGTGGAGGCAGCACCAGCAACAGCCTCAGCAGTAGTATTCTCAGCCTCCCCCTCACCCGTTCCAGCAGCAGGCTCATTTTCAGTGAGGTAACCCATCCGATTCTCATGGGCCAGCCTATGAGAACCCAGCTCTTGATGACTTAGACAACCTCCTCTCTGACCAGCAGGCGTCCTTTAGGAGGGAGATGGACGAGTTTAACCAGGAAATGAGGGAGATTATTAGGGAAAGGCCGCCATACCCGCTCAGATTGAGCCCAACCCGAACAACCTCAAAAGGAAATCTAAGCAAGTACAATTCACAGAGACCACCACTCCTAGTGATTTATTGGGTGACATTTCTTCATATACATTTGATGTTGATTTTGTGTCACTTAGGAGCGGTAGGATGCCAGCCGGTGGTGCCTCATCTTAGCGACGACACTAGGAGGAGACAGGAGCGCATGACAAGGAGGATAGCAGTGTTGAGGCTGCTAATGATGATGATGAAGGTTGTGGTGAAGGCACCAAGAACGTTGATCTATCTGAGGGTATTGAGGTCATCGCTTCTCTATATGTAGAGGATGGTACTGAAGCAACCATACTAGATGATGCTGAGCCGGAGCACGGTGCTGATGCTGCAAAGTCTGATGTCATGGGTGGCATTGATGCATCCACTTCTATTCCAGTTGTGTTACCTCCAGTTTTTGTACTTGAGACATTACGAAAAATAACAAAAAAATTAATAAAGGAAAGGTTTCTTCATCTCTGAGTCCATATGTGATGATTAATGATACTTGTATGGATTCTATGCCTTCTCAGCAATAGGAACCTCTTCCTAGCCCTCTATTTGAGGAGGTCCCAACCATCCCCTTTCCTCAAGCACTCTGCTTGGCGAAGGGGAATAAAAAATCCAAAAAAAGATCAACAGTTAAAGTTCAACCAGCAGATGATTGATAGATTCCATATCCAGCTGACTCTACAGGAGACACTTAAGCGCATCCCTCTCTTCCAGAAGAACTTGAGAGAGAAGACCACTATCCGCATGAAGAAGAGGAACCATCAGACAGAAATCTATGTGCTGACCTGTGCCACCTACTTCTCCATACAGAACCGTCTGCCAGCCAAGAGTCCATATATAGGAGCTCCCTATGTCAGATGCCACATCCATGAGCAGAGATTCAACCGTACTCTATTAGACAACAACTCTTCCATCAACCTCCTTCCGACAACCTTTCTCGACCGATTCGAGTTTGTCCCTCTTCGACAGAGCAGGACAATCCTTCATTTTGTCGATAGATCTGTCAAGAGGCCAAATGGGTTGTTGAAGGACGTGGTCGTCATAATTCAGGGCCTGAAATTCCCCGTGAACTTTGTTGTGTTGGACATGGAGATCCTTGAATCTATGACCGATACCCCCATCATTCTAGGATGTCCATTCTTGGCCACAACCAAGGCGGTGTCTGACCATGATAGTAGGAAGGTATACTTTCACTTCGAGGGCGAGAGTATAGAAATAGAGATGATCGATGAGACCAGAGCACGAGACTCAACTTGCTCAGAGCAGTTCAGTGATACAGAGCAAGAGATAGAGGCAGAGCGAGATGTCCACCAGGAGTGCGACTTTGTGATCACTGATGATGAAGCTGCTTGGTCTAATCCCGTTTCACGAGCCCTTCTCTCATCTTCAGATGCTACGGATTCACAGTTTCCAGCAGAGAAGAGTTCGGAGAGCACACTCTTGGCCGAGGACATTTTTTAGGCTGACAGCCGTGGTCAGGACAGCGAAGCAGATTTTGTGTCTTGTGATTTTGATCAGATCCCTCGGATTCAGACATAGACTGGGAAAAATTTGATGATTTATTATCTTGTCTGATTTCCACAGAGCCAACAGATAAGGTGGAGACCATGCTAGCACCGAGTACATATACACCAGTAGGGCAGTCTTCGCTAGTTTTGCATGATCAACAAGAGTTCTCCCATTCAGATCTGGTTGCATTCACTCAGACTTTTTAGAGGCCAGATTTTCCAGCTCCCAGTTGTCCTAAGCTGAAACCTTTGCCGCAGACGCTGAAGTATAGGTTCCTTGCGGGTGAGCATGAGATGTACCCAGTCATTATCTCAACAGATGTTACTTGAGAGCAAGAATCTCGTTTGATGGAGATTCTTGAAAAGAACCATAAGGCAATGGCATGGAGTGTAGTTGATCTCCAGGGGATAAGTCCGGCTCTATACTCCCACCATATCTTTCTCGAGGTGGACGAGAAGCCGTCGCATGAGTTCCAGCGACGGCTGAACCCGAATATTCGAGAAGTGGTCATGAAGGAAATATCGAAATGGTGGAGCGTCGATTTTATCTACCCCATCTCCGACTCTAAGTAGGTTAGTCCATTACATGTGGTGCCCAAGAAGACGAACATCACTACAATTGTGAGTGCTGGAGAGGAGATAGCTACCCGGCTACCCACTTATTGGAGAGTCTGTGTGGACTACAAATGATTGAATCAGGCCACCACGAAGGATCATTTCCCGTTGCCTTTTATCGATCAGATTATAGAGAAGCTAGCTGGGAAGAGTCACTATTGTTTTCTTTACAGGTACTCCGGATACAATTAGGTGGCCATAGCGCCTGAAGACAATGATAAGACGACATTCACTTGTCCATTTGGGACTTATGCTTTCAGACGGATGTCCTTTGGTTTATGTAACGCCCCAGTGACATTCCAATGGTGCATGTTGTCCATTTTCTCAGACATGGTGGGTGGCTGTTTAGAGGTCTTCATGGATGACTTTTCAGTCTACGGCGACGGGTTCGATGCTTGTCTTGACTTCCTAGATCGTGTTCTTCAGCGTTGTATAGAGGTTCTTGTCTTGTCTTGGGAGAAGAGTCATTTCATGGTGACTCAGGGGATGGTGCTTGGTAATATCATCTCCAATAGGGGCATGGAGGTTGATCCAGCCAAGGTGGACATTATCAGGAAACTCAATCCACTGTCCAACATACAACAGTTACGGTCTTTTCTGGGGCATGTCGGTTTCTACCTACGTTTCATTCATGACTTCAGCAAGATTTCCAGACCATTGACTGATCTGCTGATGAAAGACACCGAGTTCATTGTAGATGATAAGTGTCTTGCATCATTTGATACTCTCAAGAGTTTAGTTGTTGAGGTTCCTGTCCTTCAGCCATCCAATTGGTCTCTCCCATTCGAGATCATGACGGATGCCTATGATTTTGCCATGGGGGCTGTGCTAGGACAGAGGAGGGATGGAGTGCCATTTGCCATTCACTATGCTAGTCGTACATTGGATGCCACGCAGTAGAACTATACTATCATGGAGAAAGTGATGCTAGCTGTAGTTTTTGCGTTGGATAAATTCAGATCATATATTCTTGGATCCAAAGTGACTATCTTTACAGATCATACTACCATCAGCTACCTCATGGCAAAGAAGGATGCCAAATCGAGACTGACTAGATGGATCCTTCTACTCCAGGAGTTTGATATTGAGATTAAGGATAAACCTGGGGTCAAGAATGTGGTGGCGGATCATCTTTCCCGTTTGGAAAATCTTGAGGAATCTGAACAGACTGATCCCATTACGGAGACCTTCCCAGATGAGGCGATCCTTGCTATCGCCTCTCTCCCATGGTACGCTGATATTGTGAACTATCTTGCCGCCAAGAAAGTTCCATAAAGTTGGCCAAGAGAGCGACCTGAGACTTTCCTTGCAAAGGCCAAGTCCTACCATTGGGAGGATCCCATCCTTTATCATGAAGAACGGGATAGTGTTTGGCGTCAGTGCACTCCTCAGGAGAAGCACCACAGCGTCCTCACATACTGCCACAAGCTTGAGGCAGGAGGACATCATTCTCCGAGGAGAATAGCACAGAAAGTACTCCAATCCAACCTATGGTGGCCTACTCTCTTTAAGGATTCTAATGAATTCGTGAAGAGGTGTATTGACTGTCAGAGGATTGGCATTTGAGGACAGCGTGATGTGATGCCGATGCAGCCCATTCACTTTTGTGAGGTTTTTGACGCATGTGGTATCGATTTCATGGGCCCATTCCATAAGAGTTAGGGATTCGAGTACATTCTGTTGGCTGTTGATTATGTGAGTCGTTGGATTGAGGCTATACCCGCCCGAACCACATATGCTAAGATTGTTTGCAAATTTTTGAGGAATAATATCATTTCACAATTTGGGGTGCATAGAGTATTGATATCTGATTCGGGGTCTTATTTTATCAACGACAAGGAAAAGGCCCTTGCTAATGAGTTCAGCATAGACCATCGAGTTGCCACTTCATATCATCCTCAGACAAATGGTCTTGCTGAAGTATCAAATAGGGAGATCAAGATGATATTGCAGAAGGTAGTCCGCCCATATCGAAAGGATTGGTCACAACTTCTGGACCCAGTCTTGTGGGCATATCAGACTTCCTTCAAGACTCTTTTGGTTACATCTCCCTTTCGTCTTGTTTATGGCAAGCCATGCCATTTACCTTTTGAGATTAAGCATGTCACTTTGGGTTGTCACTGATATATTATTGGATCTAGAGAGTATAGGTGACCAAACGAAGACAGAATTGGCAGCCCTGGAGGAGCTTAGAGACACAACTTTTTCAAACAGCCTACAGTATAAGGAGCGAGTAAAGACATGGCATGATTCTCATATCAGCCATAAGCAGTTTGAGCTAGATTAGAGAGTATGGTTGTTTGATGCCATGCTTAGACTATTTCGAGGGAAGTTGCAGAGTAAGTGGAAGGGACCATACCTGCTCCGAAAGGTGCATGGCAATGGTTGTATCGACATATCTGAGATGTCATCTGAGTTCACCTTTCGCATCAACGGTCAACACCTCAAGTCATATCTAGATCATGATCCGCTGATTGTTGACGTCGCCTCGATTCATTTTGCTGAGATGTGATCTTTGACTCACATCAATTGCATCTTATGCCTGATTATCCCTGTTTTCCGCCTTGTATAGATCCAGGTGTCCATATCATCTCATTCTTTAGTCTAGTACCCCATCAACATCTTGTGATTATGATGTACTTAGGGTGTATTTTACCGTAAGTATGGGGGGTGTCAGTTCTTCGATTATTCTTTTGATTCTTTTACGCCTATTTTGCTGCCTATATTTAGGGATATTTTACCCTAAGTATAGGGGAGGTAGACCCTGTACATTCACTCACTCGGTTTTCCCTTTGTGTACAGTTTGCTATACTTAGGATTACTTGATCCTAAGTATAGGGGGAATCACCGAGCTCTATTCTTTCCATTCTTTGATTCATCGTTGTAGTATAGCCCTTCTTTTCACTTCCCTATATGAAGCACGAGTTATGTCTTCTTCATCACTCTTTGATCACTCTAAGGACATCATTCGAGCTAAGTGTAGGGGGTGCCATATATATTCCATATATACTTTAGACATAACTCGTACTTTGTGTTAGTGTGTTAATAAATAAATGGCTAAATAACACTTAATAAAAATCACAAAATTTTTAAAATTTTCTATTGTACATAAAATTCTTTCTTTCACATATATAGTTATTTATAAAAACTATTTTTGTAAAAAATGTTTGTAAAAATATTTTGCTTGTAAAAAGTTTGTAAATACTTTTGTATCAAAACTATGTATATGGTACAATTTTTTTGTAAAATGTTTGAAAAATAAAAGTTTGCAAAAACCCCTGTGTAAATATTTGTAAACAGTTTGCAAAACTTCTGCATTCATTCATGCATTCAAACATTTTCAAAAATTTTGCATATTTTCAGAAACTTTGTATAAAAATACTTTTGTATATATTTGAATATTCTTCTTAATCATAGTTGACATTTAAAACTAGTCTGGAATTAAATTGGAAATGGAGCTTGGTTAAGACCTTAATCCACCTAATTCTCAAAGGAACATTATAGGATTTGGGGTTAAGACTTTTCAGGTCCAGTGGTCACTTAATCCTTTGATTCCACTAAGCTATGTTCACATGTCATCTTGATGAGCCTAAGTAGAACACTTAAAAATGCACACATGACTCTCACAGACAATGGCTTTACTTGGACCAACACTTTAACTCAGCTCCACAGGGATGAGGTGGTGAGGAGGCAGTTTTCCTTGGCTTGGGGTAGCATACATGGATAGTACAAGTGCATCTCAACCTGGTCTAGCGGTGTTGAGGTCTAAAGATAGGAGTGTGGGTTGAAATAATGCTTCAAAAGAGGGATAGTCTACTGGCTCAAGAAGAAAAAGTCCTCATGTATATATGCTGCACCATGTAGATATGTTGTACATATATACATAAAAAAAGTGCAAAAGAAAGGAAAACTCCAAAAAATGGGGGGGCCTGATAGAAAATGAAATGCCTGCCGGAGTGTATATAGCCAAATAAAGCAAAGCTTATGTTACACCTTTGCATCTCATGAAGCTTGTAGCGGGAGACTTAGCTACACTGGTTGGGATCCTAAGGATACATGGCTACACTGGCCACAGTCCATTCTCTTCTTTCCCCCTCTTCTTGAGCTGGTTGAACTTGAACTTAGAAGGGAATACCCCGCTCCTCGAAAGAGCTGCTAGACTAGGGAATTAGAGTTACCTTGCTGAGGGAGGTTGTGCCTTGTCATTTCTGAGGTGGGGAGCTACATATCACTTACACCATACAAGAAAAGATTCATGATCATTAGAGTTTGTGTATGTAGACTTGTTCTGATCTGGTTTATTGAGGAGTCTTGACCATAGATTGGTGGAACTTAGAGGTTGTTGAGTCTTAAATCTAGGTCCAAATAAGGTTCCGACAAACTAATAATCCAAAGGTCTGACTGAGCTTCATACTTCAATTTAATGAAAACAAGTTTAATAATCAACCTTGATTCTCCTTTTCCTTTTCTTTTCTTTTTCACTTCTTTTTCAAATAAGTGTTTGCTAAGGGACTAGCAAAGGTAAAGTATAGGGGGTGATGAATCCCTGATTCTCACTCTTTATTCTTTTATTTTAGCTATTTATCTTGGCAATGCATCATGTAAATAAGTGTAAATACAATAAGTTAGCATTCAGCATGAATGTGTTAACATTGTATAATTAGCATGTATTTGTGAAAAAATAAGAGAATAAAGAAAAAGAAAAAGGAAGGAGGTATTTAGAATAAATACAGAGTGACCCAAACCCCAAGAGAAGGTCAAGCCTTGACCTGATCGCCAAAGAAAATAAGTAGAGAGAGATATGGCCTACTCTATGTTGTACATATTACTTATGTATGTAAATAATTATTATTTTGATAAAATAAAAATAAAATATTATTATTACTCCTTGTATATATTTCTAAAAATAAAACAAAAATAAAAAAAATTAGAAAAATAAAAATAAAAATAAAATCCTTTATACAAAACACATGTATATGTCTCATTCCCAATTTATTACATACCTGTAAATAGATGATAAAAATAAAATAAAAATTATTTTGTACCCCTAAAAACATGCTGAAAATAAATAAAATAAAAAATTGGGGGTATTTCTGTAAAAATAACAAAAATAAAATAATTGTACAAAATACATAGGTATATTATACCTGTATGTAATACTATATAATGTATATAGACTAATTTATTTTTTATAAAAATAATTAAAAATCACGGAAAATTCCTTGAAAAATAATAAGCATTTTTTATTTTATTTACCTTTTAATTTAAATTCATTTACTATTTTTTATATTATTATCTTTATTTTTCCTCCCTGTTTTGTCCTGTAGCCTATTTTGTATGTATCCTAGGTGGTCTCTGATTGGGCCACCTCGGATTGTTGACCTTGGTCAACTGGTTCCCCCAGGTCTCTTGTGTCGCCAACCTCATTTTTACCCGATTTTCTCCCTATTATCCAGGACCGACCCAAGCTCCATTTCACCTAATCTTTTACCCTAATTAGAGGTAGCGGATACCTAACCCTCGCCCGCTTCTTCCCTCCTCGATCCGTGCCTCGAAATGCGGGTTGCGCTTCCCTCCATATCGGACCCTCGTGTGTGTGTATAACCTGCATGACCCCCCTCATTTTCCACCACCTTTGCTGCTCTACCTCTTTTGTTGCGCCTGCCTCTACCTTTCCAGAGTGACAGCGAGAGAGGGAGAAGGCGCGAGTATCCTTTGAAGGTGTGGTAACCCGAGGTCCGACGAGCTTTGCCTCCGCTCCATCGTAAGGAGCTTCAGCCTCTAGAATCACTGTCTATCGAGGCTATCACTTCCATGGATTTCATCCACGACTCCCAGGCGATCTTCCTTACCTCCGGGTGCATTCGATACCATCCATCTTAGCGTGAATCACTCATTTACTTCGCCGAACAGAGCACCACCGACCACCGCACCCCATTCCCTCATTTCACCGTACTCCGACCTTATTACGCCCCACTACGACTTCCTTTCACTTCTACTATCACTTTGCAACCCCTCACGTAGCTCCAGCCCTCGGTTTGGAGCCCCGATACATGTCAAATCCCTCACTCGTCAGAGACCTGCCCATCCACCGACGCCCTTTGGTTTTCGAGTAGTTTGTTGTTCTAACTCCTACAGGAGGATCCCCCCCCCCCCCCCCCCCCCCGAGCATACGTTGTACCACGCAGGGTTAGACACTGCCAGACCTCATCTGGATGTGTCGAGGAGTTGGGAGAGACCCAGGACGATCGTGCATCACTTGTACCTTCCTCCTGGTCCAGAGCCCATTAGATCCCTCATGCAGCTATGGAACGAGGCCCCGATCGACTCCACGCCTCCGCAGCTACGGAACGAGGATCCGATCGACTCCACGCCTCCGCAGTTTGAGAGACCGTTGGAGGAATGCACCATCAACAAAAGAAGCTCGCCAGAGGCGAGTTCTTCCAGATTGTCCCTCATCCGTCCAATCAACCACCCCCTCCAGTTCTAATCTCCACCGTTTATCATCGGGGAGGGGTTTTAATCGTTGGATCCATCTGAGGATCGCATTGCAGCCGTCCATTGCCGAAGCGTTGTCCACCGATCTTGACCATCCATTTATTAAGTGGAGCGCTCTCAGCCGTTGGATCAAGCTTTAGTAAAGGGTAATTTATACTTAGGCCCTTCTCTATTTTGCATTTACTTTCTGGTCATGTAAATTTTGTCGGTTAGTTTATTTTGGACCCTTTGCAATTAGACCCTCGTACTTTCAGCATTTGCATTCTAGTCCATTCAGTGTGAACTCACGTGTAGTGTCACGTGCTCTTCTGGTACATTTGCATTTTATACCTCGGACTTCATGTATGTTCTGATCTGAATGAAAACTTTTTAGTATTTGCATTTATGCTCCCTTGAGCATGTGTTATGTGTATTACACACGTTTATCTGGCTATTTTGTAATTTAGGTCTTAGGTTTTTAAGTTTGTTACTATTTTGCTGGAAACTTTGGGTTAATTGCAATTAGGTCTCTGCTTGCTGCGTGCTTTATTTTTAATCAAATAATTACTAAATCAACTCCAACAATTCCATAAAAATCAAATTTAGCTCCTGCTAACATGTAATATTTATGGTAATTTTTGTGAATTAATTTAGTTTTATTTGATATTTTATAAAAAATAAAAAACACCTAAAAACTTTTCTGCCTATTTTATAGAACACATAAAAATTCGAAAAATTATCTAAAAAATTCTATAAAATTTTTTTATGCGTTTTTATATGTTTTGTATTCAATAGCATTTTCGTTTGAAAATTCATCATAAAAAACTCTAAAAAACTAAAAACCCTCAAAAACTTGTTAAAATCATTAAAAAATATTAGAAAAAAAAATAGGATTTAAGTTGCTGTAGTTAGATATTTTTATTTACTTTTTCATAAAAATCATCACCATGATGTCAAGGTATTTTTACTATTTTAAACTTGCCTTTTAGTCCAGGAAGTACATTGTTTCACTATTTTGGTCTTATTTGATTTTTATAAAATCATATAAAAATTGGAAAAATCTCATAAAATTACTAAAAACATCTGAATAAAAATATAAAAATATTTTTATTTCCTATTTTTGGGTATTTTTAGTCTTAATAAAAATTATTAAAACTTGCTTTTACCTTGTTCTTTTTATTTATTTTCTCATTTGAAAATATAAAAAAAAGTATAAAAATTAAAAACCACAAAAATGTTTTTATTCATATGATTTCCAACTACTTCATACATTTCTGTGCTCCTTGTGTTTGACCCTTGTCGCTAAACTAGGTTAAATAAATAGCGGAGACCGTTGACATTCCCTTATTTTGATTCATTTTTCTGAGTGGTTTCTATTTTCTTGATTGATCAAATTGATTGGTTAGGAACAACGACGCTTGCTTATTTTTCCATCTTAGTCGATCAGATTTTTGCATTGTCACCACTCCAAACTGATTTTTTAAAGGACTACTGATAATGTGAGAGATATTCTACAATGAAAGAGAGAAGAAGAAGATATGCACGGAAACAGATTTCACGAGATGAGGTATATAAGAGAATTGTGGAGAGATAGAGAGGTAATAAAGAAAATCCAAATTTTAGGAGGGAGTCACACATTTTTAAGTTTATAAGTACATTGAGTATACGAAAACCAAAATTACATTATAATTACAATATTATATAAATAATATAAAATTAGTATCCAAAAATCTAGGAGGGGTATGTACCCCTCAATGCCCCCCTCTAGATCCATCCATGGGTCTATACACTAGCTCTTACACACCTACATGCATACCGACATTCCTCACATACTTGTATACATGCCAGAATACCCCCGCACACTCTTACATCCATGCCCACATACTCTATGCACTAGCTCTTACATACCTACATGCATATCTACATTCCTCAAACACTTGCATACATGCCCAAATACCCCCACACACTCTTACGTTCATGCCCACATTGCTCCATACAGTCTTATATACATTTACGCATACCAACATTCCTCACACACTTGCATACATGCCCAACTATCTCCATACACACTTAAATTAATTGATGCATCCATACAATGTGTGAACACACTCATATGCATACCCATATTCCATATACTCTTGCATACATGCATGCCCAAATACCACCCTACATGCTAAACTACATGCATATCCATATTCCTCATGTACTTGCATACATGTCCAAATACCCCCACATACACTTACATTCATGCCCACATTGCTCCATACACTAGCTCTTACACACCTACGTGCATACCAACATTCCTCACACGCATGCATGCCCAAATACACTCTTACATTCATGCACACATTTCTCTATACACTCATACATATCCACAAGCATATCAATATTTCTCACACACATGCATACGTGCCCAAGTACCCCCACACACTCTTACATTCATGCCCACATTGGTCAATACACTAGTTCTTACATGCATTCATACCCACACTCCTCACACACTTGCATACATGCCCAAATACCCTCACATACTCTTGCATTCATGACCATATTACTGCATGCACTCTTACACACATACATGCATACCAACATTCCTCACACACTTACATACAAGCCCAACTACCTCCATACACTCTTAAATTCATTGACACATTCATACACTCCTATACACCCATATGCATACCAATATTCCTCACGCTCTTGCATACACACACAGATATATATATATATGTCTGTATGTATGTATGTATGTATGTATGTATATTATGCCCAAATACCTCCCTACATGCTTATCTACATACATACCCGTTGCTTATATACTCGGTCGAAATCCTTAAATCATACTTGACTACCCACATTCTACTATGGATTCCCATTCCACATACATATCCTCCTATCCATATGCATGCCCATATATAAAAATGATAGATATCCATATACCTATCCTCCTACTCATACATTCACACATTTGTACCCAGATCCTACCTATATGCGTACACAAATATATCTTGTATACTTACATACATACATGTTTACCCTTAATCGAGTGTTTGGAATTTGTTTTGTCATTTTTATCGCATTTATTAGGTTGTTTAATTATATTGGGAATTTTTATAAGATATTGAACTATGCGAGCGAGCGACACTGCTCGAATGTAACAACACCTGAGAAAATTTTAATTCGATATGGGCCAATTCGATATATTGTCATAACCTATCCTACCCCTACTCATGTACCTGCAAAATAGACATCAAGTGTCGCACGGTGCCTTGAGGGGTATTTCTTGGCATGTAAAGCTATGATCCTGATAATTGTGAAAAAAATAAAAAATATATATAACATGTGATGGGGCATTACTCTCCAAAATATGTTGTACACGCCACCCGTTGTGCATGGTTATACTTAACCTAGTGTGGAAGGACGTATGTGTGCGAATGATGTTGTGGTTTCATGCTAATATACCCTAAATGCACTCTACATGTCAAGCTTATCTAGCAAATATATAATAGGTATTTAAAGACAAACAAATTAAGAGCTTATATAACAATTCCATATACCTCTCCATGTCGTGCACATTGAGATTGATAAACATAAACATTGACATTGATAAATATAGACGATATTGATGTCCATTTCATCACCTTTATTCTATTATTTTGACCTTAAAAACCCCAGCAAATGCATGTAAATAGCATTAATTTGTCTATAATAGCATTCATTATTTATTGTATTTACTGTGCATAAAATAAGGTTTTAATGCCAAAATTATAGAATAAAGAAAGGAAAGAAAAAGGAATAAAATATTGAAAATATTTTATGACACAAACCCCAAGAACAAGGCCAGAATGGAGTTAGTCGACAAGGAATAAAGTAGGGGGAGATAAGGGCCAATAATACAATAAATTCCACATTTATTTATTCATTCATTTATGCATTTTTGACACCTATTCTGTATGTAATTATTTATCATCAAATAGAAATATTTTGTACATGAAAGTTGTAGATAATAATGTGAATAAAATTATGAAATTGAGTTAGTGTAAAAAGAATATACAATGTACATTTTATACACAGAATAAAAAGCCAGAATCTCAACTTCACAGACCCATATCTTGCAAATAAAAACTCAAAACCAATCAAAATCACCTTTAATTGTATATAACTTTTCAAGAGCTATTTAATAAAATTGGTTTCATAATTTTTGGAGTTCATCTATGAAAGTTAGGTTTTTGGGCCCTATTGTACATAATACCGATTAAAATATTCAATTTATTCATTACTTATTATTTTTACAAATTCATATTTTTATAATTTCGAAAACATTATTTATAACATATGTGTACATTAAAATTAGAATTAAACCTAAAATAAAAAGAAAAAAAATAAAACTATGCCAAAACATAGATGAAATACCTATGTTATATATGTATATAAATAAAAGGGGATTTCATTCCTCTATTCTTTAATTCATCTATATTTTTATTAAATTGTAAATATTCTCCATATTACATTAAAAATGTAAATCCAAAATAAAACCCAATAAAATTCATTAAATAAATCAAATGTATATAAAATATAGGTAAAATACCTATGAGTATACCTACATAGTATATATACCTATTTATTTAAAAATATATAAACTCATAAAAATAAAAGAAAAATATATTTACACTTACAAAAATAAGTTACAATTATATAAAATAAGAAAATAAAATTATAAAATAAAAATATACAAAATAAAAATAAATACATGTAAATATACCTATAAATACATTATTAAAATAAACTCATAATAAAATACATCAAAAAAAAATAAATAAAAATAATAAATAAATACTACATTATTTAATAAATGTTTTTTTTATTTTATAAGTATACATTAATAAAATCGTTTATTATGTTTAAATAATTGGTCAAATCAACGCTGATGTGGACCAATCAGGACCTTGCCTTCATTAACCGCCTGCTCAACTTCCCTGCCCCAAGCCGCCTTGTGTCAAATGTCGTTTCAGCCTATCTTCTCCGATTTTCGCAAACCAAACCAATGAGTATATCGCATCGATTCCTTCATGAAAAAGCTTCGTCCATGATCCATCACCCAAGCCATCATTTCAGATCGATCATCTGACCGTGCGACTCTTCGTGGCATCCCGGTCAATAAGGGTGCGTCACCATGTCTATAAATAAGCCCTTCGACCTCCTTCCCTAGTTTGGTCTCCTTCTGGTCTTTTTCCACCCTCGTTTCCAGTCTCCAGAGCATCCTCGTGACAATGGGGTCCTCCTGGAAGCATCAGCTGTGCGGAGGAGTCAAGGGCAGCACCCACGGCTGCCGCTCGCCGGAGGTCCTGCTCCCTGGTTGACCACCAGGTATAAGAGCTGCTTTACCTAGTTTTATTGCTTAAATTTCGTTTTCAGTATGTAATCCAGTAGTTAGTTTAGTCATTAAGATCGTATGTGCTCGATTAGGGCCAGATCGAAGTTCACCGGAGTTCAGCTCCGGCGAACCTCTCTAACCTGATCTACGCATGATCTGACCCACACTTCATCACCACTTCGTTCCCCTACACGTTCTACATCTAACCCCCAAATCAGATCAACCAGAGCTTCCCCCGCTCTGCGAATCGAGGTCCAATTCCCCCACCTCGCCACACACATTCATTTTCTAACTCTGAAGTTACAACTCCCAGTCGAGGGAGACCCCCTCGAGCCCCTCATTCTTTTGGTGCAGGTCAGATGCTTAACGGAGCCCCCTGGAGCTCGATTTGATCGCCTTTAAGGCTCCAGGACCCCTCAAGCTTCCTCGTGCTCGTTGGGCCGATTCAAGGGGTCCTGGTACTTCATGAGTACATCGGAAGCTGCGGAGGACCTCGCCGGATGTGGAGAGCCCATCTCCATCCCCAAAGATCGTCTGGAGGAGGAGGAATCGACTATTGAAGCTAGGGAGTCCAGCTGTTCCTTCCTGCTCTTCGTGAGCAGCAGCAACCGTCAGATGGAGGAGGCGGCCTCAGATCTGATCTTGGTTGTCCGTTCAAAGCACGCTTCGGCTGCTCAATCAAACTTCAGATGTAATCCAGACTGTCGATCGGCGAAGCAGTATCGTGGTGCCAGAGCCCGCCACGTGGATAAGTGGCATGCGGATCACCGTCCATCAGCGCGCCTGTAGGGGTAATTTGCACTTGAGCCCCTCTCCCTTTTGTATTTAATTTTTAGTACTATAAATTAAATTTAGCGTTGTAAAAAAATGGGATTTTTGCAATGTGACCCCTGAACTTTCTGGAATTACAAGTAGGTCCTTCCCCGCCTCACGTGCAGTCCCACGTGAGGTGCGTAAAAATTGCAACTATGCCCTAATGTTTTTTGTAATTGTAAAATAGTCCTTAAAAATAACATAAATGTTTATTTCTGTTGGTATAATTGCAATGTAGCCCCTATCTTTTATTTTTATTGCAATTATGCCCCTACCAGGTTGTTTTGTTCTTATGTGTTTGAGGTATTTATTAAAAATTCCTAAGTTGCTCCTAAAAATCCACAAAAATTAGGAGAGATGCCCCCAGCAATGTTGATTCATGCCACATAATTATTTGTCATTTTTGAGATTTTATCCATTTATTAAAAATGAAAAGAGAACCATTTTTGCACTATTTAACAAAATACCAAAAAAATATAAAATGTTTTTGAAAAATTCCAAAAAAATATATATGGTATATTTATATATATATATTGAGTCCAGAAAATGAAAAACTCTAAAAATAAGAAAAAGAAAAATATAAAAATCAGGAAGCCCCAAAATCTAAAAAAAATATAAAAAACCCTAGAAAATCCCAAAAATATGTTTTTCTATTTGATAATTATCTACATATTATTATTAATGTATTAAAATTAATTTGGGTAATTTTAGGACTTTGTTTATATTTTTAAAACCCAAATTATTGTCGGCCTATTTAATTAGTCCCATATTAGGGAAATTTTGGAATTAAAAATACATAAAAATTAGCAACATTCTTGAAAAACAATAAAAAATTAAAAAAATGTAAAAATCCTAAAAATATTATATCTAATATATCTTGAGTATTTATACATATATATATGTATCCATATATTACATCTCTCTCTCTTCTCTTATATATATCTCTTCATATATATGTATATATATATTTGTATTATATAATTAAAAAAATATCAAAAGATAACAAAAAGTATACATATTTAAAAATAATAAAAACAAAAAAAAAATAAATAAATAAATAAATATATATATATATATATATATATAAAGAATTTAAAACCCACACAAAGAGGATTCATTTAAGGATAACTGGGATGTACATAAATACCTATAGGCTACCCATTTTTCTTGCTCCTTATGGTTCGACCTCTACATGCATATACACTATGCATTTTATGGTAGAGTTAATAAATTTTAATTCGCAGTTTTGGGACTTAATTGAATTATTCTGTATAGTGGGTTAATCTCTGATTGATTGGGATTTATCGAGCGGTCACCGCATCGACTACCGATCCGCCTGTGAATTGGTACGACCCTTGAGCTATCCCTATTATCAGTGATTCCTCGTGCTCGTTGGGCCGATTCAAGGGGTCCTGGGTCTTCATGAGTACCTCAGAAGCTGCGGAGGACCTCGCCGGATGTGGAGAGCCCATTGCCATCACCAAAGACCGTCTGGAGGAGCAGGAATCGACTATCGAAGCCAGGGAATCCAATCGTTCCTTCCTGTTCTTCGTGAGCAGCAGCAACCGTCAGATGGAGGAGGCGGCCCCAGATCTGATCTTGGATGTCCGTTCAAAGCACGCTTCGGCTGCTCGATCGAACTTCAGATGTAATCCAGACCGTCGATCGGCGAAGCGGTATCGTGGTGCTAAGGCCCGGCACGTGGATAAGTGGCATGCGGATAGCCGTCCATCAACGCGCTTGTAGGGGTAATTTGCACTTGAGCCCCTCGCCCTTTTGTATTTAATTTTTAGTACTATAAATTAAATTTAGCACTGTAAAATAAATGGGATTTTTGCAATGTGACCTCTGAACTTTCTGGAATTACAAGTAGGTCCTTCCCCGCCTCACGTGAAGTCCCACGTGAGGCGCGTGCCCTGGCGTTTTTTGTAATTGTAAAATAGTCCTGAAAAATAAAATAAATGTTTATTTCTATTGGTATAATTGCAATGTAGCCCATGTCTTTTATTTTTATTGCATTTATGCCCCTGCCAGGCAGTTTTGTTTTTATGTATTTAAGGTATTTTTTAAAAATACCTAAGTTGCTCCTAAAAATCCACAAAAATTAGGAGAGATGCCCCCAGCCATGTTGATTCACGCCACATAATTACTTAGCTTTTTTGAGCATTTTATCCATTTATTAAAAATGAAAAGAGAGCCATTTTTGCACTGTTTAAATTACAAAATACCAAAAAAATATAAAATGTTTTTGAAAAATTCCAAAAAAATTACATATGGTATAATTATATATATATATTGAATCTAGAAAATGTAAAACACTAAAAATAAGAAAAAGAAAAATATAAAAATCAGGAAGTCCCAAAATCAAAAAAAATATAAAAACCATAGATAAATCCCAAAAATATGTTTTTCTATTTGATAGTTATCTATATATTATTATTAATGTACTAAAATTAATTTGGTTAATTTTGGGACTTAGTTTATATTTTTAAACCCAAATTATTGTCGGCCTATTTAATTAGTCCCATATTAGGGAAATTTTGGAATTAAAAATACATAAAAATTAGCAAAATTCCCGAAAAACAATAATAAATTAGAAAAATGTAAAAAGCCTAAAAATATTTTTTCTAATATATCTTGAGTATTTATACATATATATATATATGTATCCATATATTACATCTCTCTCTCTTCTCTTATATATATCTCTTTATATATGTGTGTGTGTATATATATATTTGTATTATATAATTAAAAAATATCAAAAGAAAACAAAAAAAATAAATATTTAAAAATAATAAAAACAAAAAAATATATAAATATATATATATATATATATAAAAGAGTTTAAAACCCACAAAAAGAGGATTCATTTAAGGATGTCTGGGATGTACATAAATACCTATAGGCTACCTATTTTTCTTGCTCCCTGTGGTTCGACCTCTACATGCTTATACATTATGCATTTTATGGTAGAGTTAATAAATTTTAATTCACAGTTTGGGGACTTAATTGAATTATTCTGTATTGTGTGTTAATTGTTGATTGATTGGGATTTATCGAGCGGTCACCGCATCGACTACCGATCCGCCTGTGGATTGGTACGACCCTTGATGTATCCCTGTTATCAGATGGCGCTGTTGCCGGGTAGCAATGTGCGTAGCCTATTACTTTGTCATTCTTGTATAAAAATTCATTTATTCATCATTTATTTTGTGAATAGTTGTTCATTTGAAATTGCTCAACTAGAACAAAGGGACTGCTAAATAAACTTTGACCTTAATTAAAATTCGTAATGGACTATCATTGTACTGGGTTCATAAAGCCCTCATTATTTTCAGGTACCTTCCGAGGGGGACCAAAACCCCGCTCCCATGAGCGAGGCACGTCCCATAAGGAATAGAGCCAAAACCCAGTCTGCAACTGCCTTGTGTATCGCCTGGATTTATGAAGTAATAGCGCTTCTATCGAAAGTGACCGAGTAGGGCCTTGTCGGCGATGGTGTTCCCGCCTTGTATGGAATATCGACATGGTCTGAAGTACTGAGCATAGGCCACTCCTTCACGGGGGTGTCTGCCTCATCGGTTTGCGTTTGAGTAGGTTCTTGCACGCTCACGGGTGATTCCGTTGCGAGCGAGAACCGAAGTATTGGTTTCGCATATCGGCTTCCTCTCTTTTTCTTTACCTGAGTAGGGATCCAGGAAGGGTTACAAGGACCTCAAAAAGTACAGACTACAAGTTACAAAGGAGGAGGACAAGTACGAGATTCTTTTCTGGCAGTACTCTCTCTCCTATAGGGTTAGTGTGCTAAGGACTTGTTAAAAGATATGCCTGAAAGAACAACTCTAAAATCGAAAAGATATAAAATAGCCGAACCTTCACGGCTTCACATGGTGTGAGTTAGTGAACCCAATTTTGTATTGCATTTGTATGGATCTAGATTAAGGTTTAAAGATCGAGTCCCGCGCCTTTGCGCAAATTTGGTTGTGTCATTCACCTTTGACCTCCGCTCAGTCGAGCCTTTCTACTGTTTTGCACTTTTTTTTCTCCTCGTTGACCATCGTATCCTTCTTCCGACATCCAATCCTCCTTTTGCTTCACGAAGTTGATCCATGGATGGTTTCCGTCGGGATCTCACCGACACCTACATCGATTCCATAGACTCAACTCCGCTAATAAATTTGAGGTGATTCCCAAGAATCCGACCCGGACTTTGCGGATCGATCTCCAGACTCCTCGTCTTCTACCTTTCTTCTTACCACCCAATAAGCTGGGATCACTTTTGTCCCACTTTCGCCGTTGTGAATGGAAGTTGATTATAGTCCACATATGTTTCCGTTCACAACATGCTGGAGTTGACATGAATTCTAGATTCATCATGACAGCTGAACAATATTGCAAGTGGTCTGATTAAGATTCTCTCATTCTGTAGATAGAAGATGGACCAAGCCCTTGATTCTATTCCGAAATTCATTTCTTCCGACTCAGACCCTGACATGGCTCCTCAAGGAAAGGGCAAGGGTCAACAACCACCCCAACCAGAAGGACAGATGCCTGATCAGAATCAAGTTAATGCACAACTATTGGCATCTATCCAGGCCATCCAACAGCAGTTGACAGAGCAGGCCCTAGCGCAGACAACTTTTCAAGATATGCTGAATGACGTGATGAACAGAGCCGAGGGAGGAGGCGGCAGAAGAGGAGGTGGTAATCAACCTTATGACGAGGAAGAGCTGGAAAATGGGAGACCAAAACCTACACTGAAGGAGACCTATAACCCTGCAGACAGCCAGATGACCGAGTGGTCCTCATTCCACCGATGCATGCTCACTTTGAGCTAAAGCCCCAGTTCCTTGCTCTTCTTCCAGCTTTTCATCGAAACACCAGTGAAGAACCGTACATCCACCTGCAACAGTTCTCAAGCATCTGCCGCACTACTCAGTACCCCAATGTCCCTTTGGATATTGTTAAAATGATGGCATTTCCCTTCAGTTTACAAGACAAGGCCCTTTATTGGGTCAACCATCTGGGGAAGGTTGTAACCACCTGGGAGGAACTGAAGTCAGCTTTCCTGCATAAATTTTATCCTTTTGGCCGGCTCAACCAAATGCGAGCACGTATCAGCAACTTCTCCCAAGGATCCCACGAATCCATACATGAAGCATGGGAGAGGTTCATCGATCTGCAGGAGAAATGTCCCCATCATGAGATCCCGAAGACCAGTTTGGTCCAACACTTCTTTGGGGGCTTGAACATCGAGAGCCAAAGGCTCGTTGACGCAGCATGTGTGGGTTCCCACTTCAACAAGGATGAAGATGTAGTCTGGCAGATTTTCGAAGAAATGATTGAAGGAGAGGCTTCCCTCTCTTCAAAAAAAGCATACCAGAAGCAACCCCAGATCCTCCATAAACAAGTACACATGGCAGTGTCCCGTGAGGTGGAGAGAGATGAGAGCTCCAACCTCGGTATCATCGGAGGCCATCTCTCGAAGGTTGATATCATTGAGAAGCAATCACAGGACCTTGAAAAACTTGTTGTGATCGAGAAGAGGACCCAAAATCTTGACAAGCTTGATCAGATCACCAACCAGCTAGAACTGTTGGTGGGCACCATCAACTCTGTTCAGTCGGCATCACCATCAGATGCTCCAGCCGAGAGGAAGGACGAGCAACCACCGCTACATCAGCCTCAACCGAGCCAGTAGCCACCGGCAGTCCAGCACGTGTACTACGTGCAAGCGCCCGACCAGGGCCAGCCGTAGCAGCAGATGGTTGTGTACCAACCAGAGTTTGTATCAGGATCTGATCCAGTATTCCCACCACCACCCCTGATTCAAGAAGTCAACGGGGTATTGAGCAATGAAGCACAGCCGACCCGTCCTATGGGACAACCTCAAGGTCAGCTACCAGCCAACCGGTAATACCACCAACCTCAGGGTGGTCATTTTGGGCAGTCCTCACAGCCGCCGCCACAGTATCATCAGCCTCCCCCGTATGCAAATCAATGGAGGCAGAATCAACAATATCAGCAGCCGCAATACCGTCACCCACAACCTTTTCATCAGTATGCGGCTGCTCCACCTCAGCAGTACCAACAGTATCCCCCTCCCTCTTATCAGCAACTTCAGCTTCCTGCACCACCCCAACACCACCAACAACAACCTTTGCACCCACACATGCAACAACAACGTGGTCTGCACGCTGAATCCACTGAGGTAACTCCTGTGAACCCGATCATGGATTACTTGGCCCAACTTGTCAAAAGGCTAGCAGATATGACCAAGAGGCTCAACGACCTGACAGCCACCAAGACTACTATCCCAGCCCAGGTCGAGGGCAACCCCAATAGCTTTACAAAGAAGGAGAAGGTAGAATGTAATGTCATGTCTGCGTCTGTAGAGTCAGAAATTGATACTATTGTTTGTTCTAATGCTGTCACTCTCAGGAGAGGTAGGTCCTTGCCTCTGCCTGCTATCAAGAATGGGGAAAATAAAAGAATAGGTGGATCGTCATCTTCTGCATCAGCCGTGCCAGCTACAGGGGCGGGTGAGGAGGAAGAAGAAGGAGAAGCCATTCCATCAGTCATGCAGCACCAACACCCTCAGCAAAAAATACAAAAAATCAGCAAAATCAAAAACAAAAAAAAGAAGTTTGCAGCCAAAGCAAAGCCGCGCCAGCCTCGGAGGAGCCGCCAGCAGCAGCCGATCCCTCGCCAGCCGATGGAGCAGACACCCTACTTTTTGCTCGCCCATCAGCACCAGTATCTCAGGATCCAGTCTGTACTCTTTTTTGTAGTTCGGATGCACAACAATTTGTGGGTGATAGTTATGATGTAAACAAGAACTCTATTTTGCTTTCCAGTGATGTAAATATTCCTTTTCCTAATGCAATTGAAAATCCAAAAAAATTGCAAAAAGAAAAAGTGCATTGTCTGATCCTGGAGTTGTGGAAATAATAGACAATTTAACTGTTGAGATTCCCTTACTGAAGGCCGTGGAATACATGCCAGCTGTTAAAAAAGGTTTGAAAGAGGTATGTACCAGCAAGCGTCGTCCAGCATGAAAGAACAGACGCTAGTAAGTTAAGAAGCACGTCCTCACCTTGACCACGGTAGAAGCCATCAGTAACCTCCCACAGAAAAAATAGGAAAATGGAGTACCTCTTATCAGTTGTGAGATTTTCGATCAGGTCTTTAAGCGCACTCTCCTTGGCAGCGGATCTTCCATCAACCTTTTGCCAGCATCAATAATGCAAGAATTTGGGTTGGGTTCGCTCAAGCAGACACGGATGATCCTTCAATTCGCTGACCGATCCATCAAGCGACCCAGAGGTCTGTTGGAAGACGTTGTAGTAAAGGTGCGGGAGATGCAATTCCCTGTTGATTTTGTAGTTCTTGATATGGACTCACCCGCACCCTTACTCCAGACCCCTATCATCCTTGATCGACCATTCTTACATACATCAGGTGCTGTCGTTGATTACGAGTCCGACAAGATCACTTTCAGCTCGAACAACAAACAGATCACTATAGATATGATCAGAGAGCCGAACGCCACGACTGATGAGAGCCATGCAGTATCAGAAGTAGGCTGTGACTTTTTTGCAGAAATCAGAGACTCATTACTGTCATTGAATGATTCATGGACCAAAGAAATCCTCACTCTCGAGGAGGACTTGGAAAGCACAGTTGACCTATGCTCTAATAATCCTTGGGAGACAGACTCTCTGATGCTTGAGCAATTAGGTGATTCACTCCAGACCGAACACAATGAGCCTAATGCAGAATAGTTCGGCACATCATTAGGGTCTCAACAGAATACTGAGGATGGTAGCTCCATCAAAGAAGTACATCCCACCACCAGTATAGTGTTTGAAGTGACCAACAAGTTGGACAGATCAAAATTAGAACTCAAGCCACTTCCTGCAGGCCTGAAGTATGCTTTCCTTGCGGGTGAAGAACACATGTATCCGGTCATCATCAGCAGCAGGTTGAATCCGGATCAGGAATCTCGCCTTCTCGAGGTTCTAGAAAAAAACCGCAAGGCACTTGGTTGGTGCGTATCAGATCTCCGTGGGATAAATCCAGCTTTGTGTTCACACCACGTCTATCTGGAAGAAGATGCCAAGCCGTACCGTGAATTCCAAAGAAGGCTGAATCCAAAACTCCGGGACGTCATCATCAAAGAAATCACGAAATGGTGCGATGCAGGCTTCATTTATCCCGTCTCCGATTCAAAATGGGTAAGCCCACTGCATGTAGTTCCAAAGAAGTCCAGGCTTATCGTGGTTACCAATGACAAAGGAGAGGAAATATCCACTCGGGTACCAACATCCTGGCGGGTGTGTGTTGACTACCACCGTCTTAATGCCGCAACTAAGGACCATTTTCCCTTGCCATTCATTGATCAAGTTCTGGAAATACTAGCAGGTAAGGAGTTCTTCTGCTTTTTGGATGGGTATTCCGGGTACAACCAGGTGGCAGTCGCTCCCAAAGATCAAGAGAGCACTGCCTTCACGTGCCCGTTAGGCACCTACGCCTTCAGGAGAATGCCCTTTGGAATATGCAACGCACCTGCGACATTCCAAAGATGCATGCTAGTAGTTTTCGCTGAGATGGTAGGCAGTTTTCTCGAGGTGTTCATGGACGACTTCTCTGTCTATGGTGATATCTTTGATTCTTGTCTTGGGCACTTAGACAGAGTGCTTCAGAAATGTCGTGAAGTCAATTTAGTGCTTTCATGGGAAAAGAGCCACTTCATGGTCATCGAAGGCATTGTGCTGGGCCACGTCGTTTCCAAACGCGCCATGGAAGTCGACCCGGCAAAGGTGGATGTTATTGCCAATCTAGAGCCACCTCAGTCAGTGAAAAATGTAAGGTCATTCCTAGGGCATGTGGGATTTTATAGATGATTCATCAAGGACTTTAGCCGCATCACCCGACCTTTGACAGAACTTCTATGCAAGGAAACTGAGTTCAATGTAAATCAGCAGGTTCTCCTTGCTTTCAATCAGCTGAAGGAGCTTATCACTCAGGCTCCAGTCTTACAGCTGCCGGATTGGTCTCTTCCCTTTGAGATCATGACTGATGCATCAGACTTTACAGTCGGGGTTGTTCTGGAACAGAGAAAATAAAGAGCGCCCTATGCCATTCACTACGCCAGCAAAACATTAGATGAGGCGCAAAGAAATTACACTGTGACAGAGAAAGAGTTGCTAGCCGTGGTTTTTGCCCTCGAGATGTTCAGATCCTATTTACTCGGATCAAAAGTCACCATTTTTACAGACCACTCTGCTATCCGGTACCTACAGCAGAAGAAGGATGCCAAGCCAAGACTGATTCGATGGATCCTTCTCCTCCATGATTTTGACTTGGAAATTAAGGACAATCCCGGAGTTCAGATTGTGGTAGAAGATCATCTCTCCATAATTGAGCAGCATGAGCCTCCCCTGAATAGTGTACCCATCACAGAAACCTTTCCTGACGAGTCAATCTTAGCAACGGATTCTCACCCTTGGTATCCTGATATAGTCAATTACCTCGCCTCGGGGATAATACCATCGGATTTTAAGAAGAATCAGAAGAATAAATTCATGTCGACCATCCGTTTCTATCAATGGGAAGATCCTCCTCTATTCAAGGAAGGAGCAGATTGCATTTGGCGCAGGTGCATCCCTCGGGAGGAGCATTATAGTGTCCTCGAGCACTGTCACTCGCTCGAGTCTGGTGGGCATCACTCTGGAGACTGTACGATAGCCAAAGTACTTCAGTGTGGCTTTTGGTGGCCCACACTATTCAAAGATGCATCAGTATTTGTCAAACAATGCATTGACTATCAAAGATTGAAGGGTACACTCACTACAAAAGATTCGATGCCTCTAAAGATCATTCAGATAGCAGATGTTTTTGATGCATGGGGCATTGATTTCATGGGACCTTTCCCTAACAGTCAAGGTTTGAGCATATCCTTCTTGCCATAGATTACGTGAGTCGTTGGGTTGAAGCTATTATTGCTCGAGCCGCCGACAGTCGGACAGTGTGCTGATATTTGAGAGATAACATCATTGCGCGGTTCGGGATTCCGAAAATTCTCATATCAGATGGGGGTAGCCATTTCATTAACAAAGAGGTAAAGAAATTAACGAAGGAGTACGACATCGACCATCGTGTCACATCCCCTTATCATCCTCAGACTAATGGCATGGCCGAATTGTCGAACAGAGAAATCAAGACAATCCTTCAGAAACTTGTACGGCCGGACAAAAAGAACTGGTCTCAACTCTTGGACTCAGTCCTCTGGGCTTACAGAACTGCCTACAAGTCTCCCTTGGGCATGTCACCCTACCGTTTTGTATACGGGAAGCTGTGCCATCTGCTCATTGAATTAATTCACAAGTCCCTATGGGCAATCAACATGTGCAACTTGGACTCACGGAAAAGTGGCCAGAAAAGAAAATATGATCTGAACAGACTCTTGGAGTTCTGAGACTATGCATACGATAACACATTGATGTACAAGGAAAAGGTGAAACGTTGGCATGACCGGCACATCAGACGAAAGACCTTTGAAGTTGCACAGAAGTTGTGGTTATTTAATGCAAAGTTGCGGATCTTCCCAGGCAAATTAAAGAGTAAGTGGACAGGGCCATTCCGAGTTCGTGAAGTGCGTGACAATGGAAGTATTGCCATAATCAGAGTTGTTTTCTGACGCACAACCATTCGTCATCAACGGTCAACTCCTGAAGCCTTATCTCGAGCCTGATACATTCTTGGCCGTTGTCGACTCCATCCAGCTTCTGCACCTTGATGACATATCCACAACATTGGCAGCATCAGAAGATTCAGACGCTGCACCTCAAAAACTGCTTATATGATTTTCTTCTTTTCTTCTTTTCCTCTTCTATCGTCTTTTTGTATCAAGAGGTGCTGCCCCTTGTTGTCAGTCTTCTATACGTAGGACGCACTTTGTCCAAAGTATAGGGGGGTGTGCACCTCGAGTTCATCTATTTTTTTTGATCCTCTCCATTGTCTCCTCTTCTTGTCTATACTTAGGGATATCTTAGCCTAAGTATAGGGGGAGACAATCTGAGTACGATCTATTTATTCCCACCCTTGACCCTCCCTGCTTTGTGTACAGTCTTCTATACTTAGGATTACTTGAACCTAAGTATAGGGGGGACCGTCAACTTCTCGTTCGTTCATTCTTTCCTATATTTCATTATTTATTCTTAGACTTGTATATACTCAGTCCGAGTTATGTCTTCTCTTTTCTCTTCGATCTATGAGGACATAGCTCAAGCTTAGTATAGGGGGGTCGTATATACTATGTATATACTAGAAGCCATAACTCATACTGTAAATAAAATACTACATCAAGCTAAAAGTAATGTTAAAAGTTTTTATTACAATAATAAAAGATGATTGTGAGCTCCTCAAACTCTTTTTGTCCATACTGATTAATAAATCAGGAAAAAATGCTTTGTGCAAAATGTTCTTTTTGTGAAATCTTTTGAAAATTGCTTGAAAAATAGGGTGTACAAGTATTCAACCTTTGTAAACCGTTTTTTTTGCAAAATTTATTTTCTTTGAGTGAAATAAAAATGTGTGAAAAATGGTTTGTAAATGGTTGGGAAAATTTGTTGTAAAATTATTTTAAAAAATCTATCTATACTATTTGAAAAACCTTTGCAAAATCATTTCCAATTGCGTGTACATGTTTGTAAAAATATTTTGGACTATAGTCTTCAAAATCTTTTGAAAATGATTATCGAATAAGTCTGGGGATTCTGCACAAAAATCTCTCATGCAAAAACAAGCAATAATTCCAAATAAAACTTATAAGAGCCTAAACCATGTTGTACATAAAATATAGTTTTTCTTTGTATATACTGATTAATAAAGCAAATTCAATACCTTTACCATATGATTTGAAAAATAATGTGAACTGATTGGAAAACTTGTTGTTAAATGTTTTCAATCTGTGTAAAATTGCTTTGTTTGAAAAATTTTCTTCTTTGTGTGAAATAAAGGATTTGAATACCTATGTGCAAATGTTTTGAAAAATGTTTGTAAAAACTATTGTGGAAAATGTATATACCTAGTGTGACAAATCTTTGCAAAATTGTTTTCAATTGTTTGTAAATGCTTGCAAAAATTATCGTGTACTATAGTTTTGAAAATATTTTCAAATAAAAAAATAAATAATAATAATAATAAATGACAAAAATAAAAAAATAAAACTATGGACGTATCTGTAAAGTCGTTCAATAAAAAGTCTTTATCAATTGTATACATATATGTACCTGAAACTAACAGGTCAACACTTGTGAATCGTTAAAATTCTTAATTCGTGTAAAATAAAGTGGCACGCTTGTGTAAGTTGCTATAAATATTTTATACTTTGTGTGCTTAAATTCTTTTTACTTGCTTGCAAAAAATTTTTTGTGTAAAAAGATTCGTTGATTTTTAAATTCTTTGTGAAAAATTGCATCATTCATTGTGCATATCATGAGCATATCGTTCATATTCTTTTTGAGTGAGCTTGATGATTGAACCAGTCCAATAAAATCTGAAATTGGAGCTTGGTTGGACCTTACCGCACCTAACTGCACTAAAACCTTATGGGAACTAGGTTTAAGGTACTTCAGGTCTATTCAGACTTAATTCTTTGAGAAATCAAGGCTGGGTTCAAGTCACCTCAACTGACTAACTAGAACTTTTCGAGACACACGCTTGACTCTTGTCGGCCGTGACCTAACTTGAACACTTGCACCTTTCACTTGGCTCAACTCAGTTGGAGTGGTTAGGGGGTTGGATTTGCCAGTCTGAGATGCACACGAGTGGAAACATTCGTCCTCGTCTAGGGAGGGAAGTGCACCCCAACCTAGATTAGTTTCAATGAAGTCGAATGACAGGAGAGTGTGGGTTGCAATAAAGCTTCAAAAGAGGGATAGTCTTCTAGCTCAAGAGGAAAAAGTCCTTATGTAAATGCTGCTGAAAATAGTATGTTGAAAAAACAATTCTCCAAAAAAAAGTGGACAGGCTTGAAAATAAAAATAAAAGTGCTTGCCAGAGCATGTAAATATGTTGTATAGAAAATAAGCAAGTTTGAGCATCAAAGTTATACCATGTGAGCCTGCAGCTGGCTGACATGACTACATGCATATCCATATTCCTCATGTACTTGCATACATGTACAAATACCCCCACATACACTTACATTCATGCCCACATTGCTCCATACACTAGCTCTTACACACCTACATGCATACCAACATTCCTCACACACTTGCATGCATGCCCAAAGACACTCATACACTCTTACATTCATGCACACATTTCTCTATACACTCATACATATCCACAAGCATATCAATATTTCTTACACACTTGCATACGTGCCCAAGTACCCCCACACACTCTTACATTCATGCCCACATTGGTCAATACACTAGTTCTTACATGCATTCATACCCACACTGCTCACACACTTGCATACATGCCCAAATACCCTCACATACTCTTGCATTCATGACCATATTACTCCATGCAGTCTTACACATGTACATGCATACCAACATTCCTCACACACTTGCATACAAGCCCAACTACCTCCATACACTCTTAAATTCATTGACACATTCATACACTACTATACACCCATATGCATACCAATATTCCTCACGCTCTTGCATACACACACAGATATATATATATATATATGTATATATGTATGTATGAGGTATGTATGTATGTATGTATGTATGTATGTATGTATGTATGTATGTATGTATGTATATTATGCCCAAATACCTCCTCACATGCTTATCTACATACATACCCATTGCTTATATACTCGGCCGAAATCCTTAAATCATACTTGACTACCCACATTCTACTATGGATTCCCATTCCACATACATATCCTCCTAACCATATGCATGCCCATATATAACAAATGATATATATCCATATACCTATCCTCCTACTCATACATTCACACATTTGTACCCAGATCCTACCTATATGCGTACACAAATATATCTCGTATACTTACATACATACATGTTTACCCTTAATCGAGTGTTTGGAATTTGTTTTTTCATTTTTATCACATTTATTAGGTTGTTTAATTATATTGGGAATTTTATAAGATATTGAACTATCCGAGCGAGCGACACTGCTCGAATGTAACAACACCTGAGAAAATTTTATTTCGATATGGGCCGATTCGATATATTGTCATAACCTATCCTACCCCTACTCATGAACTTGCAAAATAGACATCAAGTATCGCACGGTGCCTTGAGGGGCATTTCTTGGCATGTAAAGCTAAGATCCTGATAATTGTGAAAAAAATAAAAAATATATATAACATGTGATGGGGCATTAATCTCCAAAATATGTTGTACACACCACCCGTTGTGCATGGTTATACTTACCCTAGTGTGAAAGGACGTACGTGTGCGAATGATGTTGTGGTTTCATGCTAATATACCCTAAATGCAGTCAACATGTCAAGCTTATCTAGCAAATATATAATAGGTATTTAAAAGACAAAAAAATTAAGAGATTATATAACAATTCCATGTACCTCTCCATGTCATGCACATTGAGATTGATAAACATAAACATTGAGATTGATAAATACTGACGATATTGATAAATCTCCATTTTATCACCTTATTCTATTATTTTAGCCTTAAAAACCCCAATAAATGCATGTAAATAGCATCAATTTGTCTATAATAGCATTCACTATTTATTGTATTTATTGTGCATAAAATAAGGTTTTTAATGCCATAATTATAGAATAAAGAGAAGGAAAGAAAAAGGAATAAAATATTGAAAATATTTTATGACCCAAACCCCGATACCAAGATCAGAATGGAGTTGGTCGACAAGGAATAAAGTAGGGGGAGATAAGGGCCAATAATACAATAAATTCCTCATTTATTTATTCATTCATTTATGCATGTTTGACACCTATTTTGTATGTAATTATTTATTCATCAAATAGAAATATTTTGTACATAAAAGTTGTGGATAATAATGTGAATAAAAATACAAAATTGAGTTTGTGTAAAAAGAATATACAGTGTACATTTTGTACACAGAATAAAAAGCCAGAATCTCAACTAGACAGACCCATATCTTGCAAATAAAAAAATTCAAAACCAACAAAAATCACCTTTAATTGTATATAACTTTTCAAGAGCTATTTAATAAAATTGGTTTCATAATTTTTGGAGCTCATCTGTGAAAGTTAGGTTTTTGGCCCCTATTGTACATAATACCGATTAAAATATTCAATTTATTCATTACTTATTATTTTTACAAATTCATATTTTTATAATTTTTCAAACATTATTTATAACATATGTATACATTAAAATTAGAATTAAACCTAAAATAAAAAGGAAAAAAATAAAACTATGCCAAAACATAGATGAAATACCTATGTTATATATGTATATAAATAAAAGGGCATTTCATTCCTCTATTATTTATTCATCTATATTTTTATTAAATTGTAAATATTCTTCTTATTACATTAAATATGTAAATCCAAAATAAAACCCAATAAAATTCATTAAATAAATCAAATGTATATAAAATATAGGTAATATACCTATGAGTATACTTACATAGTATATATACCTATTTATTTAAAAACATAAAAAAACCCATAAAAATCAAAGAAAAATATATTTATACTCATAAAAATAAGTTATAATTATATAAAATAAGAAAATAAAATAATAAAATAAAAATATACAAAATAAAAATAAATACATGTAAATATACCTATAAATACATTATTAAAATAAACTCATAATAAAATACATCAAAAAAATAAATAAAATTCATAAAGAAATACTACATTATTTACTAAACGTTTTTTATTTTATAAGTATAAATTAATAAAATCATTTACTATGTTTAAATAATTGGTCAAATCAACGTTGATGTGGACCAATCAGGACCTTGCCTTCGTTGACCGCCCGGTCAACTTCCCTGCCCCAAGCCGCCTTGTGTCAGATGTCGTTTCGGCCTATCTTCTCTGATTTTTCCAAATCAAACCATGTCGATCGCATCGATTCGTTCATGAAAAAGCTTCGTCCATGATCCATCTCCCATGCCATCATTTCAGATCGATCATCTGACCGTGCGACTCTTCGTGGCACCCCGATCAATAAGGGTGCGTCACCATGTCTATAAATAAGCCCTTCGACCTCCTTCCCAAGTTTGGTCTCCTTTTGGTCTTTTTCCACCCTCGTTTCCAGTCTCTAGAGCATCCTCGTCACAGGGGGATCCTCCTGGAAGCATAAGCTGGGCGGAGGAGTAAAGGGCAGCACCCATAGCCGTCGCTCTCCGAAGGTCCTGCTCCTTGGTCGACCACCAGGTATAAGAGATGCTTTACCTAGTTTTATTGCTTAGTTTTCATTTTCAGTATGTAATCCTGTAGTTAGTTTTGTCATTAGGACCGTATGTGCTCGATTAGGGCTAGATCGAAGTTCGCCGGAGTTCAGCTCCGGCGAACCTCTCTAACCTGATCTACGCATGATCTGACCCTCACTTCATCACCACTTCGTTCCCCTACACATTCTACATCTAACCCCCACATCAGATCAACCAGAGCTTACCCTGCTCTGCGAATCGAGGTCCAATTCCCCCACTTCACCGGACCTCGCCACCCACGTTCATTTTCTATCTCTGAAGTTACAACTCCTGATCGAGGGAGACCCCCTCGAGCCCCTCATTCTTTTGGTGTAGGTCAGACGCTTAACGGAGTCCCCTGGAGCTCAAATTGATCGCTTGTAAGGCTCCAGGACCTCTCATGCTTCCTCGTTCTCGTTGGGCTGATTCAAGGGGTCCTAGGTCTTCATGAGTACCTCGAAAGTTGCAGAGGACCTCTCCAGACGTGGAGAGCCCATTGTCATCACCAAAGACCGTCTGGAGGAGGAGGAATCGACTATCAAAGCCAGGGAGTCCAACTGTTCCTTCCTGTTCTTCGTGAGCAGCAGCAACCGTCGGATGGAGGAGGCGGCCCCAGATCTGATCTTTGATGTCCATTCAAAGCATGCTTTGGCCGCTCAATCGAACTTCAGATGTAATCCAGACCGTCGATCGGTGAAGAGGTATCGTGGTGCCAGAGCCCGCCATGTGGATAAGTGGCATGCGGATCGCCGTCCATCAACGCGCCTGTAGGGGTAATATGCACTTGAGCCCCTCGCCTTTTTGTATTTAATTTTTAGTACTGTAAATTAAATTTAGCCTTGTAAAATAATTGAGATTTTTGCATTGTGACCCCTAAACTTTCTGGAATTACAAGTAGGTCCTTCCCCGCCTCACGTGCAGTCCCACGTGAGGTGCGTAAAAATTGCAACTATGTCCTGGCATTTTTTGTAATTGTAAAATAGTCCTGAAAAATAAAATAAATGTTTATTTCTATTGGTATAATTGCAACGTAGCCCCTGTCTTTTATTTTTATTGCATTTATGCCCCTTTTAGGCTATTTTGTTTTTATGTGTTTAAGGTATTTATTAAAAATACCTAAGTTGCTCCTAAAAATCCACAAAAATTAGGAGAGATGCCCCCAACCATGTTGATTCATGCCACATAATTACTTGGCATTTTTGAGCATTTTATCCATTTATTAAAAATGAAAAGAGAGCCATTTTTGCACTGTTTAAACTACAAAATACCAAAAGAATATATAAAATGTTTTTGAAAAAATCCAAAAAAATATATATGGTATATTTATATATATATTGAGTCCATAAAATGAAAAACTCTAAAAATAAGAAAAAGAAAAAATATATAAATCAGGAAGCCCCAAAATCCAAAAAAAATATAAAAACCCTAGAAAATTCCCAAAAATATGTTTTTCTATTTCATAATTATCTGTATATTATTATTAATGTATTAAAATTATTTTGGGTAATTTTGGAACTTAGTTTATATTTTTAAAACCCAAATTATTGTCGGCCTATTTATATAGTCCCATATTGTGGAAATTTTGGAATTAAAAATACATAAAAATTAGCAAAATTCCCGAAAAACAATAAAAAATTAAAAAATGTATAAATCCTAAAAATATTATATCTAATATATCTTGAGTATTTATACATATATATATGTATCCATATATTACATCTCTCTCTTTCTCTTCTCTTATATATATCTCTTTATATATATGTATATATATATTTGTATTATATAATTAAAAAAATATAAAAAGAAAACAAAAAAATATACATATTTAAATATCATAAAAACAATATATATATAAGAGTTTAAAACCCACAAAAATAGGATTCATTTAAGGATGACTGGGATGTACATAAATACCTATAGGCTACCCATTTTTCTTGCTCCCTGTGGTTCGACCTCGACATGCTTATACACTATGCATTTTATGGTAGAGTTAATAAATTTTAATTCAAGTTTTGGGACTTAATTGAATTATTTTGTATTGTGGGTTAATCTCTAATTGATTGGGATTTATCGAGCGGTCACCGCATCAACTACCGATCCACCTGTGGATTGGTACGACCCTTGATCTATCCCTGTTATCAGATATCAACTACGTGAAGATGATATTATCATGTACCACGCATCACATAAACACTTAACGTACATTTAGCACACAAATGAATGTCATTATATAAATTAAATATTTGACAATAGGAAGCTTAGTAACAAAAAGGGCAAAAAACACAAGCACAGAAATAAGTCCATATAGTTCGTCATATTTTACAGATTTATGTCTTAGACATTTCATTAAACACGTACAGTGCATCAAAATCACAACATCCAATAAGATGCAATGAACTAAAATACAAAAAAAACAAATAGATTAATGAATTAATAGGTAAGAGATATACCTGATAGTGCTCTTTGACCACAAGAAGAGGATAGAGGAGGAAGTGTCGGCAGACGGAGGAGGTGTAGTTGGAATGATGGCATGTAGAGAAGGAGAATGTGGAGGATGAAGGAGGAGGAGGAGAATTTCGTGGAGGGTGATGTGCCCGCAGAAGAGGAGATGTGCGTGAGTATGGTGCAGAAGAGGAGGAAACTCGGCCAGAGGAGGAGGATCTAGGGCACACAAGGGAGCAGACAGAATGGGCGAATTAAAGTTTTGTTCGACCTGTTTCAAAAAATGCGACATGCGAGGGGGTCTACTTGTGGTCGCATTTGAGGTGTGAATGGCCACTTGATTTGTAGTAAATACGACCACAAGTACTAGAACTGTACTCATAATATATAATGCGAGCACAAGCCACTACTTGTTGTCGCATAACTGTGCTAGTAATAACACAATTTTCTTGTAGTGTGGTTTATGGTTCACCATAAAAATGTTGAGCCCCAATCTCATTTGAATGGTTCTATATATAGGGAGGGTACTTCTAATGGGACATGGTCCTTCCATCTAATATGAAGGCAAAAAAATGGCCATTGGATCCACTTTCAATGGATGTGATCAAAACCAATGTATTATACAAATCAGGTTTTGTCATAACCATCCAGTCCTAAATTTGAGGGGGGGCTTTTTAGAAGTTTCAAGCCAAAGAAGCACGCTTTTATGTTAAGATATTGTATTTTTAAGTGATTACAAAAAGGTATCTCACTCTACAAACTCATGATATCTAAATACTAAGTACAATGATCTCCAACAAATACGTATTATACAGATCCATGTTTTGTCATAACATCTCGTTCCTAATTTTAAGGGGAAGTTTCAAGCAAACAAAGAGCAATTTTATATAACAAACTGAAGTTTAAAGTGATTTTGAAATAGAAAAAAGGAATGTCAATACTATACAAATTTGGTATACTTAAATACAAAAATAATGACGATTTACAACAAATCCACATTATTGTACAAATTCCTAATTATCATAACACCCCATTCTTAATTTTAAGGGAGAACGTTTAAGAAAGTTTCGAGCAAACGAAGAACGATTTTATCTTAACGAATTGAATTTTAAAGTGATTTTGAAATAAAAAAAGGAATCTAATTATACAAACTCAGTATGTTTAAATTCACAACTATGTACAATTTCCAATAAATTCATATGGTATTTTAAAACTAATTTAATATTACAACTGTATTTAATAGGAAAGAAAAAAAGTTAATATCGATCAGATGCATGGAATCGTTATCCTGCATCTAATTTCCATATAGAGGAATTTCTATTCGGATTTATAGAAATAACAAACAAAGATGGCGAATATTGGCATATTAGGAATATCATGAATTGCAAGTAAATCGAGAATCCGTTAATTCCATATTTGTCTAATATAAGCGGTTTTGGAATGTAGTAGAGTTTTTATTGGTTAATGTAGATGTAAAATCCATGTTAATCTAACGAACCATATTATTTGTCTTCCTTAGGGATGAAAGGATCACGTCTCATTGGAAGTATATCCTACATATACGAAATTTGAATGAAAATATGGTATCATATAGTGATCTGAATACCCTTAGGTATTATCAGAAAATACCTTTGAAAATAAAAAAAATAAGTGTGGGGGTTGCCAAGTTGGCTCCCCCATAGGGTAGTCGCACTACACCCTATATACATGCATACATATATACACAGACAAACACATACACACACTCTCTCTCTCTCTTACACACACACACGTATAAATACACATATATATGGGAAAAAGGAGTATGCTCCCTGGGAGCATGTAACTTACATACTGTCTTCCTTTTTTTGTATTTTTTTATTTTTCAGAAATAAAACTTAGTGGAATTTATATCACCATATATTACCATTGTGTCATTTGAAAATCAACTTAATTTGAGACTTCGATCCCCACTATCGAGACCGTCAAATTTTAACGGTCTCACAATTGTTGAAATCGACCCCTCCAGATGGAATGTTAGGAACATCTATTTTGCACGAAATTTGAATCACATATTCCACTTACTATTCTAAGTAAATCCCTCCAAGATTTTATTTCAAAAAAACAAAAAAATAGTGGAAAAAATTGAGAGCGTGTACATGCGATCATGGGGAGCATACTCATTTAACCTTACATACACGTGCAAAATGGAGTTGCTCCTTGGGGGAAGCTAACTTAGCTCTCCCGCCCTATTTTTCTTATTTTTTTTTTTGAAAAATACTTCCATAGATTTTCATCACTATATCTCTATATTATGTCATTAAAGTTTCGTGCAAAATAGAGACCCCTATGGACTCTATCCAGACAGGGTCGATTTCGACAATTATGCGACCGTTAAAAAATGATTGTATAGATGAAGGTATGAGTCTCTGTTTCACTCTTGAATGAAATAACGTAGGGATATAGTGATGAATTTCCATGGAAGCATTTTCAAAAAAATAAGAAATAGGGAAAATGGGGTTGGGGAGACAAGTTTTCTCCCCTATAGGGAAACCCATTTTACCATATACACACACATACATATGGGGAAAATGGGGCAGCCTCCTCGGAGCAGCAAATGGGTTGTTGTTGCAATATATTTCCACGATTTTTTTTGTTTTTTTTCAAAAATGTTGTCATGTATTTTGATCACTATATCCCTCTAATATATCATTCCAATTTCATCAGAAATAGAGACTCTTATGCCCTCCATCTAAAATATGTAATTTTAATGGTCTTAGAATTGCTGTAATCGACATGTTCTAGATGGAGGACATAGGAGTCTCTATTTCTGACAAAATTAGAATATCATATTAGAATGATATAGTGATGAAAATACATAGCAGTATTTTCCAATAAAAAATAAAAAAATCGTTGAAATATGGCATGGCCACATTAAACCATATACACATACATACATACATATATACATATAGACTTACACGCATTCATAGATACATACATACATAAATATATGGTTTAATGGGGCTACCCCCTTGGGGGAGCCAACTTGGCATCCCCATCCTTATTTTTTATTTCATTATGTATAATATGAAAATACCTAGGGAATTTAGTCAACTAAATGACCATATGTTGTCACTCAAAAATTCATGTGAAACAGACATTCCTTACTCGTCCATCTAAAATGGATCGATTTCAGCAATTCTGATACTGTTAAAATTTGACAAGCTTGATGGATAGGATAAAATCTCAAACTGAGTCGAAATTTGAATTGGTGTCGTATAGCGATTTAAATACCCCTAGTATTTTCAAAAAAAATAGTTTATGAAAAATAAGGGTAGGGGTAGCCAAGTTGCCCCATGAGGGTAGCCTCATTAATGTGTGTGTATGGTCTTGTGCCCATTAGAGTTGTATTGAGTACACTCATTTTTTAGTAATATTTTCTATCATTTTGAGTTCAATGTTAATTGATTTACTGCCATTATATCATCAAAAAAATCCTTAAATTCATATAAAATGTTAATCAATGTTAATTGATTTACAGTTGTTATATCTTATTCTTACAATTAATAATCACAAAAAAGAATTCCTTAAATTCATACAAAATGATCATTAGTAAGAATAGAAATGACATTAGTAATACAAATAAAAGTATAATCATTTCTTATGAATTTAAGGTTTTCTTTTTGTGAAAATGGTTATTGATTGTAAGAATATGATGTAATAGTTCAACTTAGTATGTATTATTTTTTTTCAAAATGATAGAAAATATTAGTAGAAAATGAGTGTGTTCATTACAACTCTAATGGGCACAAGGTCCACAAGGTCCATTTTTTGATGAATTTTTCCTTTTTTTTGAAAAATATTGTCATGGTTTTTCGTTACTATACTCTTTTAATATGTCATTCAAATTTCGTCAGAAATAGAAACACATATGCCCTTCACCTAGAACATGTAATTTTAATGGTCTCAGAATTGTTGTAATCGACCTATTCTGGATGGATGGTATAGAAATCTTTGTTTCTGACGAAATTGGAATGACATGTTAGAGGGATGTAGTGATGAAAATATATGGTGGTAATTTCTAAAAAAATCTGTTGAAAAATGGGGCCGGAGCAGCCTGTTGACTTTCCTCAGGGAGTAGTCCAATCTCTCTCTCTCTCTATATATATATATATGGGGGTGCCTTTCAATATGATGCAGTCCTTCTTGAGTTCAGAAAAGCCACCCTTTTTTATAAAACACGAGCACTTTAGTAGAATACGTATACAAATTGTATTATAACCGCGCATTATAAATATCAAACTGCAAACAAAACTGCACATTATAATACAAACTATATACACATTCTACTAAAGTCACCGTATTTTTTTTACAAAAAAGGAGGTGGTCTTCCTGAAGTCAGGAAGGAATACATCCTATTGGAAGAAAATCCTATATATATGCTCCCACTTTTTTCTACATTTTTTTGAATGAAACCCTCAGAGGATTTACTTAGAATAATAAATGAATTTCATGTGAAATAGGCATTCCTAAGATGTCCATCTGGAGGGGGTCGATTTCAGCACTTTTGAGACCGTTAAAATTTGACAGTCTTGATGGATGTGATAGAAGTCTCAAATTAAGTAGAATTTTGAATGACACCAAGGTGGTATATGGTGATCTAAATCCCCCTAGGTTTCATTTCAAAAAAACAATACGGGGGAAAAAGGTTTTTTGTTTTTATTTTTTTGAAATGAAACTTAGGGGGATATAGATCATTATATATCACCATGGTCTCATTTAAAATGCAACTTAATTCGAGACTTCTATCCCCTCCGTCAATGCTGCCAATTTTAATGGTCTCAGATTTGTTGAAACTGGCCACATCCAGATGGATATGTTAAGAATGTCTATTTTACACAAAATTTGAAACATATATTCTACTTATTATTTTAAATGAATCCCCTTGGTTTTCCTTTTAAAAAAAATATAAAAATTGTGAGAAAATGTGGGATCATAGTGTTAAATGGTATGCTCTCTCGGAGTAAATAAGAGCATGCTCCCACCTTATATTCTATATTTTTTTTGTTTTTTTTGAAATGAAACCTGTGGGGATTTACTTAGAATAATAAGTGGTATACATGTTTCAAATTTCGTGTAAAGCAGTCGTTCCTAACACTTTCATCGGGAAGGGATCAAGTTCAGCAATTCTGCGATCGTTAAAATTTGACAATCTTGATGGAGGGGATAAAGATCTCAAATTAAGTCGAATATTGAATGACACCATAGTGATATACTATGATCTAAATTCCACTTGATTTCATTTCAGAAAAATAAAAAAATATGAGAAAAATGTGTGAGAGCATGTAAGTTACATGCTCCAAGGGAACATACTCCTTTTTCCCATATATATATATATATATATATATATATATATAGAGAGAGAGAGAGAGAGAGAGAGAGAGAGAGAGAGAGAGAGAGAGAAGGGAGGTTGTTCTGTGTAACAACTAAGTTGGCTGTTACACGAAGCAGTTTCCCCCATTTTTTCAAAAATTTCATTATGTGTATTCATCTATATATCCCTCCTAAATGTCATTCAAATTTCATGAGAAACAGATACTCCTAAGTCTTCCATCTAGAACAAGTAATTTTAATTGTATGAATTTTGCTTTAATCGACCTGTTCTAGATGGAGGGCTTACGAGTCTCTATTTCTCACAAAATTTGGATGACATGTACGAGGGATATATAGATGAATATACATGATGGAATTTTTGAAAAAAATATAAAAAACTGGGAAAACTGCTTCGTATAATGAAAAACCACATGAACAGCTTCTTTATTCTTGCAAAAGAGATAGAAATCGATTTTTCGCGATCGTTGTATCGACCAGGTGAATTTTTACCAGAAAAGATCAATATTTAATTAATCTTCTTTAATTTTATTTATACTCCTAAACTTAAGTGTATAGCGGTTAAACACGGGAGTATCAAACTCAGGGAGGCAAATTGTTGATAACTAGGGTTAAACTATAAACAAAGTAAGTAAACTGTTTTAATAATTGTTATTTTATTTTTAAGTATTTTTTTGGATTTTTATTTGAATTTTAATGAATTTTGTATTTTTTTTGTAATTTTCAATTATTTGATAATTTTTTATTATGAGAAAATGTTTTGTAATTTTTATTTGGTTTCTATTTTGTTATTTTTATGTTTTTATTTTATTTCCCATTTTTATGGATTTTAAGCGGTTTTTGAGATGTTTATGGATTTTGGTTATTTTTAATATGAGAAAATTGAGTTTTTATTGAAATCTGTGAGGTTTTTTTGAATTTTAAAAGCACAGGCAGTGAGAAAATATTTTTATTTCATTTTTATTAGAAAGTAGATGAAATTATCTTTAAAATGATTGGTTGTGCGTATTTTTATAAATTTTCTTGAATTAGTTATGTTTTTTACACGTTTTAATAATTTTTGTGATTTTTAGGGGTTTTAATATTTGATTTTTATTTTATTTTTAATTTTATATGTAAAATATAGTAGAATATACTATTGTTAATTTTTATTAGATTTTTAAGTGTGATTTATTTTTTTAATATTTTTTAGAGTTTGTTATTTTTTGTATTTTTAATGATTTATTTGATGCTTAAAAGTATTTTTATTTTCAAAATATATTTAATACTATAAATATGGTATTAAAGGGTATTAATACGTATTTTTATAATTTTTTATATTTTGTATTTTATTATTATGTATAGAGGTATGTATATGTAGTTATATACAGATACATGGGTATATGTGTAATTACTAGAAAATAGGGGCACGTGTGAAAATGAAGGCACTTTAAAGGGTCATCTACAATATTCCCTGTCTGCCATGTGATATGCACATGGTTTCAACTTAGCATAGATCCGCGTGTAATTTCAAGAGGCTCCGGGGTTATCAATGTAGTTTATTCAAATATCACGTGCCTGATCACATGCTTAAACAATCACATGGACCTGCATGGAAATAGCAGAATATCATGGGGTTAAATGCAAATAGAACAAAATATTCGCTTCCTCACGTGCGAAGCACGTGAGGTACGTTAAGCGGTGGAGTCGGTGTTGTTCTGAGCCAACGTGTGGTGAGGCAAGGAGCGTCGGATTCGAGCTGAATCAGACGGTCCTCCTCAGATCTGGAGTTTGGGGTTGTTTTTCACCTTTCTATTGCTTCAAAGAACTGCATGTAGCATTGCTTCAATTGACGCAGTTGTAGTTGTCGGTTCATAGCTCTCGTCTCTTCATTCAAGCGCTCTTCTGATTTGGCTCCGGTTACTCCACGGTCGGTGACTCAAAGAGTAGGTCAAGTGGTGGTGCTTCATGTGTTCGAAGCAATGTTGAGAACAGTCCTGAGGTGTTTCAAATGGATCTGTTCGGTTGCAGGTGGTTCATCTTCATGCTCCTCGTTCAGATCGTATTGACGATGCTCCAGATGGAATCGATGCTAGAAGTGGGTCTCCTATGATCGGTTCTTGTATTCAGGTGTAGCGACTCGAAGATGCTTCCAAATCTGTGTTGATCGATCGACAAAGACCTAGAAGTGGATGGAGGTTGTGCCTGTGGACGCGAAACCCGACTGGGCTCCGCTAGGTCTTCGCCTCGACGATCGGTTGGTTGGAGGCTCTCGCACGGAGGAGAGGAGGCTCGACTCTAGTAGTGGATCGCGTTGTTGCTTGTCCTTGACCCTTGCTACGATGAGACAATCCTCGAAGCTGTCACCTCCTCGAAAATAGCTCGGAGATCACCGGGAAGGTGGAGATGCAAATGGCGGATGCGAGCTCCGGTGGGATTCAAGGTGTATATATAGGTAGAGGAGACTTGGGGGCCAAGCAATGGTTCTCGTCACCAAAGATGGGGTCCGACCACTGACAGGCTATTGGGCTACCAACCTAACGGCCGGTCAGTTGGAAGAGTTGGGAGGGTAGCGGTCTGAGGAAACGAGGAGAGGAGGAGGAAGGGGACGACCGACATGGAGGTTAGTTTTCTGAACTTCTATGCTTTCATCGCTTATGTGTTGTACCTTTTACTAGTGTGAAATTGATTTTGAATATGTTTTTGGCAAAATTTAATAAAATTATATATATATATATTAATGTATTTTGCTTAATTTTAATTTTTCTTTTAAAAATTGAGGCTTACGCCTCGACCGCCTCGAGGCTTACGCCTCGCCTCACATTTCAAAGAAACGCCTCGAATCGTCTCGCGCTTTTTTAAACCTTGGCGGTGACACCTAGGACTCTTGGGCTGCGACGGAGAGGACCACAACAGGGAGTTCAACAACCTCCTCCACGCTAATTTCATCGTATATGGGTATTGCTTCTTCCTGGACAACAAGTTTGCACATGAACAAATTGAGAAATTCGACTTCTCCATCCACTAGATCATCGTCGAATCCCATGTCTTCATTTTTTGTACATCAGTTGTATCAAATAATTATTAATCTTGAATGAAAATACCTTCATTTCCTTGGATGAAATCACGTTGAATCGGAGAGACGACGGTTTGATTTTTGTCATTAATGAGCGACTTTCCTCGATTAATGTGTCCGGCCATTCCTGTGCTTTGAAACTTGATAGGAGGTGGTGCTTGAACTTTTGTTGATACGAACGCGCACACGAGCCATAAGATAGGCAGTTTAGATCGAACTTCATCTTCAAATATGCGATCGGATCGTCGAATCGTAAGGACGACTCGGTTGTCATGCTCTGATACCAAATGATGCAGATGCATAAATCGAGGACGGTGAAAAATGATTTTGGTGGAAGGAATTTAGAAAGGAGAGGAAGAAAGAGAAGAATGCATCGGTTGCGCGGGGTTTTGGAGTTGACCCGTGAAGATCGCGCTGAAAGAGAGAGATAGAGAGACGAAGATAAATATCAATTTTCTTATAATTTGAATTGTCCTTTACAATAGACTACCATCCCTTTTATATAGGAGGGGTGTAATTACAAAATTAGAAAGAGAATCAAATTCAAATATCAACTTATCTAATTGACTCTAATTAGACTCTAACTAATTTTATCTACCAAAAATATTGAGATTATAATATCAAATTATTTAAATAAAATACACGACTAGTTTAAAATTACTAATTAGGGACAAATATCCTTAATTTAAAAAATCCCCAAATCAGTAATTTTCTTTAATTCGGGTCATCCGGTTAATTTGAGAATAATTGCATCACCTCTCTCTCATCTATCTTGCTCATCTCTCTTTTTCCTCTCTCTACCTCCCTTTCCTCCCCTATTTTGCCATCCATCTCTCTACTCTCGAATCTCTTCTCTATATCTTTGTCTCTTTATCTCCCTCCAAATCTTTACCATTCTCTTTCATCTCTCTCATCTCTTCTTCCCTTCCTCCGCTCTCTCAGTCGTCTTGAAAGTTATTTCTCTCCCAAGGTAGGAAATATCGATATCGATATTGTATTGATTCACCCGGAAAAGGGTAAATCGGGATATATTCTCGATATATCGACGATATCGGTGTAAATGTCGGAAATGGCTCAAAAAAGTCTTTTTTTATCATTTTTCAGAAATTAAGATCATCCAAAATGTTAAAACAACAAATAACCTATAAATACACACTTATATCACACATATCGGTCATTTATACCCCATATATCATACATATCAGTCATATCAAACATATCGACGTTAATGTTGATTGTTGACTCATAAATATTGGAAATGGATTTAATCTGAATTCTTAAACATTAAATAACTTACAAACATACACTTAGATGAGACATATAGATCATCTGTGACCCTTATAATGCACATATCGGTCATATCGAACATATCGTTGTTAATGTTGATTGGTCATTAAAAAATATTGGAATTGAAATCAAAGTAGCTAAGTTAAGCATACTTAAAACACCTATTTTGTTCATAGAAGACAGTGACTGGCATCGAGATGAGTCATTTGATTCAAAAAATGACAATGCTTCTTTGGTATAAAGATATATCTATTCACAAGAATAAATGAAAAAAATGTAAATTAATGCAATATTGTAAAAGAGATTACCTAGTCATTAGGAGATTAGAACAGAGAGTTCCGTGGAGGATAATGCAAGAAATATTGATATCGATATCGTATTGGTCCGCCTGGTCGAAAATGGCGTAAAAACGATTTTCTCATGAATTATGATCATCCTAGTTATTAAAACAATAAATAGCATACAAATATACATTTATATGCAAGAATGAGATGTATTTAGCACACTAATATACATTATATTGCACAAATCACAGGTTGTTAATGCTGGTATCTGAGTTGTCTATTGACTGTTGAGATGTATTCTAGCCCCGTGATCCTAACTTGATTAACAATAGACTTGTTTTCATCTCTATTGCCAAAGAGGGAGAAGTCCACCACTTGAACAACCGTCATCTAAACCCCCCAGTAGCATCATACCCTACCAGTCGGGGGTCTCGTTGTCCGATCAATGAGCCTTGGGGGGTGGGGGTCAAGGGGGAGCATGTACACTCCCCCTACGGAGGTGCGGGGGCAGCGTCCCCCTGACCCGAAACAAAATATATAATTCATGAGGTTTTTTAATACTAGCAATAACAAAATAAGTAGTGAAATCAAGCTTACAAGGGTAATATCATTGGTATATATATAGATATCGATGAGATATCAGTGAAATATCGGCATTATATGTCGATATCCGAGAAATTTTATACTGAAATCATTCAATTTCGAGCAATATGGCTCAATATGTATCGCATTGATATATCGGTCGATATCTTGGAAAAGGATATCTATATGAATATCGACACCGACATCTCGTCGATACTGATATATCGATGATATATTGTGCTATTTCTGACTATGTTCTCTCCTTATTCATCATCATCAAAGATCTCACTCTCTCCCTCATTTTCTCTTCCATGTCTAATCACTCTCTCCATTCCACCTCATCTTTCCTCTCTTCTTTTCCTTTCCATCCTCTCTCAAGATTTTTGGTGCAATGTGAAATTGAGAATTAGGACCAAAATTAGGATTTTGATTTAGTTAAGGTTTGCTGTCCTTTTTGAGTTCTCCACACTTTGTTAATTATTTAAATAAGTTTTTTGAAAGAAATTTATTAAAATAAGTTGAGATTGCATGTGGTATTTAATTATTTATATTAAACAATTTTAGGGCCAATTAGGGTTTGTTAGTATTGATGTTATCCATATTTAGACAACCCTACTCCTTGAATAAAGTTATCTCCTTCCATGCTATTGACTTTTTCACATGGTATAAGCATGGTGGTTCTAGATCGGAGCACTATTCCCCTCTTGTCCTTGCCCTTGCCCTTCTATGTCACCCTCTATATTTTTTTTGTGTTATCTCGAGTATTGCGCTGAGGTTGTTTTGATCATGGAGTTCTCATCAGGGAGTCTAATCGAGGAATACCTTTGCAACAGTTCATCTTTCCTGTCTGATCAAGGAATGTCTTAAGAGTACTGCACAGTCATCACTTTAAAGACCCTATCATTGGAAGACCTGATCATTGGAGCCATCATCTACCGAGCAACCATCACTTGGAAAATCCTATTGCTAGAAGGCCCTATCTCTTGTTTTCTTGACATGAAATTTACATCCTTGATCACCTATCTACTTGATCCTATTTTCATCCAGATAGGACCCTATTTTTGGGAGACCCAATATCCTCTTTCCAGATTGGAAGACTTTATCACTAGAATCTCCTATCATTGGAGGGCCCTATTGCCTAAGAGTATTGCAAGTCCTCTATTTGGACTAATTGTTGCAACTTCTGAAGATTGGGTATGTCCATGATTGCTAGAGATTAAGACTGAGTCAAGTGAATATATTAGGTACAAGCCACTTGAATATATTAGGTCTGAGCCAAGTGTTGTGCACTTGTGTCTCCGGATCAATATACATTTCAGTTTAGTTTCTTGGTTTCTTTTGGTGATTGAATAAATTACTTATCAATTCCTCTTTGATTTTTATTTCAGCTAACTGAAATGGTTTCTACTGAGACAAAACCCCTACTATCCACCTCATCTATTGCGGTAAAAGGGCTTTTATAAAACCTAAAGGGGTAGAGAATTATGTGCTTTGGTCTCAAGCTTTTGAGGTATTTATTTACTAGCAGTTAAAGGAAGCCTTATATTCTCACAAGATACTCTCAAGAAGAAGATAAGGATTGTGAATCGTAGGTATGGGATAACATTCAGGTCATGAATTGGCTGACAAACAATGTAGATCAATCAATTATTCCTGAACTTTTATACAAGGAGTCAACTAAGGAGATGCAGGAGGGGTTGTCTCAAAATTATTCTCAAGAAACCACCTAATCACGCGTTGTTGACATCTATATATGGATTTGCTCCATTGCTCAGGTAGATTCATCTCTTATGCATTACTATAAGCAGATTACATTCCTCTATGAGGAGCTTGTTGTTTTTCAACTTGTCTGTTGTACCAAGCTAGTGTGGCAAAGAGATTGAAGTGACATGCCTTGAGCTCTAATTACCATACAATGAAGGATCGATTCCTTACTTTCGACATTGTTCCGTCGCTTCATGTAATATTCAAAAGGCTACAACATGACTCCACTTTTGGTCATTTTGGAGAGGTTCAACCGATTGAGACTATAGCTTTCCTTACATCATCTGGACTATGTGGATTGTTCTGGTTTTCTTGGTGGCTGAGGTCATAACTCTGGATGCAATCGCGGATGTTGTTATCCTCTATGCATGCACTTTCATAAGATTAGACCATCCGTCTGACATATGTTTGGCGAAGTTTGGTGAACCCTCTACGACTAACCGAGCTTTTGCTATGTTTGATGACTTTGTTGTTGAGATGAATACTAATTATGGGCATATGTGATAGACTATACAACTCTCTTCTGCATATTACTCTCATCTCGTGTAGTTGGTTCATAGTAATTGTTGGAATTGGTTCATAGTAATTGTTGGAGTATTTGGTTGTGCGCCATATGAGTCGTAGGAGGGTAAATGGATCTTTCCTAGATCCATTTATCCATCCATGAGTTTAATCCCACATCTATCGGTGGTGGGACTTGGAGGCTCTGTGGAGGCTATATAAGGAGTGCCAGACCTCTTGTATCCATTGAGAGAAAGTTCAATGCAAGATATGCCCCTTTGAGGTCTTCTCCCGTGGTTTCATCCCACTCCTTAGAGAGTAGGGTTTCCACGTAAATCATGTTGTTCTTATTGTTTTTTATCTTTTTCCATGTTTCGCTTCCGCATGTTTATTTTCTAACATGGTATCAGAGCGGTCGATTCTCGAGGAGTTGTTCTTGAAGTTTTCTGTTTTTGAGGTTCGATTATCAAGTTGTTCTTGAAGATGATTATGATTTATGTTCATGTTTTGCCCAAGTTCTAGGGTTTCAATCAAAATCCTAATTTCAAGCCCTCGAGGAGGCATCCCTAGCCACCTCCATCACTAATCCTGATGCCTGCACATCTTTCCCTAGAGTTATCCATTGGCAGTAGGCTCCACGAGCATCTTTCCCTGCACATAGCAGCACGCCATCCAGGTCTCGTACGTGATTCTCCACAGGCCCTGCAGCTTCCCTCCAACATTCACGCGGCACCATGGCTCCATCACTTAGCGGAACCCAATCGCATATTGCAGCACACGATCCTCCTAGCCACAGAGGAGGCAGCAACCAGAAGGTGCTCAAGCAATACCCATTGCATCACCATGGCGTATCCTCCATATGCAGCAAGACCAAGTCATACCAGCCGCTAGTTGCATGCACCATTTTTAGCCCAGAAGGGCGCTAGCCGTTTCTTCTCCATCGGCAAAGGCGATGATGGTTGCATCTCATCACCATCTCTTCTCCAAGGCTGCCCTAGGCGGAGCCTCCCTCCTGCAGTGCTAGCAGCAATTGAAGGGGCATCCCCGACTCCCAGCAGCCCCCGCCAAAACTGTGCCCCCCTTCAGCAGTGAGATAAAGAAGCCCTTTTCTCCAACCAATTCGAGCGGCACTTCCTCTCGAGATGCTTCTTCTCCAATAGCGACACGCCATCGCTCCCTGCCTCAAAGGCCCCTTCTGCACATCTCTCCCCACAGCAACATGCGTCCTAGCGTAGGCGGCATCTCCCATCTCCCATCTCCATGATGGTAGCGGCGACATCCTCTGTTGGGGTCAGGGGTCTTTGACGAAGGGTTTCCCAAGCGTGAACCCTAAGGCTACTCGAGTATTAAAAAAATCAGTTATTTGTGAGCCCAAGTGGGCTTACAAATAGATGTAAAAGCCCAAGTGGGCCATTGATATTTTAAAAAAAAAGAGGAAAGAAAATTGTGCGAAAAAAATGTGTGTGCAAAAAAAGTTCATGTACAAGAAAAAGTCGTACACAAGTATTTTGAAAAAAAAAGGAAAAGCCATAGAAAAAAATTACTATTAACGGCTTAAAAAATGTTTAAAAATGATTTTAGAAAAAAAATAATTATTAAGGCAAGTATTGATGTTTTGTACCCCCAATTTCATGTCTTCTCCCAACTTTATCGATGTCAATTTTTTGACAATTATGGGAGAAAGGGAGAGTATTGTGTAGAGTCACATGCCAGTTTGTCAGATTTTCCAGATTCTCCAGACTCCAGATTGCAGGCCATTCAAATTTAGACTCTACAGTTGTTCAGACTCGACGTCAGTTTCCGAGTCTGCAGTTCAAGACGCACGAGTGCGCGATCTTCAGTTTCGTGGTCCCTATAATTTTTGTTGTTATCAGGCCAGAGTTTTTATGTGAGCCATAGGGACTCCAGAGTAGAGGACCATTCCCTATGCCATGTGGGAAAGGTTTTTCATATGGTATCATAGGAACTCCAGAGTAGAGTATCATTCTCTGAGACAGATGGGAGACACCCAGTTCTCCGACGAGGAGACTCCAGGCACAGTTTCAGATTTGATGGTCAGATTCTTAGTCCTCAGTTTGACTCACACTCCACCCCTTTTGCACTCCTCACATGCACGTCATGAGAAGCAACGTCCTCGACAACAGCAGACAGTTGTGCGCATTGAGTTGATATCGTCTGTAGTGTCATGTGTTGTGAGTTGAGTTTCTTTCTGTTTGTCCAAGCTGAGCATTGCATGCTCCAGCTTGAGGGGGAGTGTTGGAGTATTTAGTTGTGCACCATATGAGTTGTAGGAGGGTAAATGGATCTCTCTAGGATCCATTTACCCCATCCATGAGTTTAGTCTCACATCTACCAGTGGTGGGACTTGGAGGCTCTGTGGAGGCTATATAAGGAGCCCCAGACCTCCTGTATCCATTGAGAGAAAGTGCAATCGATACACCAGCCCTCTTATGCATTCTCCCATGATTTCATCCCGCTCCTCAGGGAGTAGGGTTCCATGTAAATCCCGATGTCCTTATTGTTCTTTATCTTTTCCATGTTTCGCTTCCATATTTTATTTTCTAACAGTAATCTTGCCACTACTATTAATCATGCACCCATTATTAGTCTGGCTATCACCTCAAATGTTGTGGCCAACTCAGCTTCTGCTTATGCATCAACATGGACCATTGATTTTTGAGCCTCAACTCATCTGACTTGAGAATGTGGTTCTCTAACTTTGCCTAACCTTCTACACATGTGAAGTCAGCTCAATTGGTGAACAATGCTCTTTCTCATGTTACCTCCATTGACAATATAGAGTTCTTTGTACTGAAGCTTCATGGATCATTTATTTTGGAACCTCGACTCATCTGACTTGAGAATGTAGTTCTCTAACTTTGCCCGACCTACTCATGAAGTCTGCTCGGTTGGTGAACAAAGCTCTTTCTCTAATTAGCTTAGTTGGCAAAATAGAGTTCTCTTCCATACTCAGGATTTTTGGAGTTTTTATGAGGAAAAAGAGGGTATAACATTGTATAGACGCCCCTCATAAAAAAGTCGACAAAGCCACCTCCCACTTTAAGTAGGGTCAGCTACGTGCATTCCTGCTCAAATCCATGTTGAAAGCTTCTATATGTGTACATTAAGTATCAAAAAGGAGTTAAATAGATAAAAGATCTTGAAATTTGTTGCATGATCTATAACATTTTCCATATACATTCTCTCTCCATAGAAAATACTCTTATTCGGTGCAAGCCACAAGGACCAAAAAATAGACACTACCCAAATCTTGATACGACAGCTTGCATTTTCCAACTTATCCATTGAGCCCAAAAATCAACCCAATCGACGGTTGACTCTATCTTGACCTGTGATGCTCCCCACACCTCCTTGGCAACCCAACCCAGAAAGAATAAGTGCTTGACATCTACAACCACGGTAAGACACCGTTGGCACATGCCACTGGCTCCAGTGAAAAATCCGGTTGTCCGCTCATTGGTCACCAAGCAGTCCCTTCATAGAAAACAAACAAAAATCGTCACTTGTACAGGGACCGTCCACCTCCAAATGTCAACAAATCAAGTTGCAGCCAAGCCTCTATTAGATTATGCATCTCATGTATAGATGGGTAATTAGATCCCTCCATGATCCAATTACCACATCCGCTAATTTAGTCCCACATCTACTGTGAGTGTGACTCGGTCTTACTGGTGGGACTATATAAGAAGTCCACACCCATTGTAACAGTTGAGAGAGAAAGCAATACAGAATACCTGATCCTTGAGAGGCATTCTCCAGTGGTTTCATGTTGCTCCTTACGGGTAGGGTTCCACGTAAAAATCCATGTATTCTTTTTGTTATTCTTGCTTTGATTTGCATCCGCATTTCATATTTTCACATGGTATCAGATGGGTTCGATCCTCGAGGATTTACTTTATATTCTTGATCTGTCCGAGATTCAATTATTGGTTATAAGTGGAGATTATTCTGAAGATTCAAGGTTCTGAGGATTCGTGTTCAAAATCTACTCTAAGTCCTTGACCATCAATTCCAACAAGATTATCAATAACATGCACGATTTGGATTGAAGAGATATTATTATACATGTTCGAGATTTGCTGAAGATCAAGTTCTAAGTTTTCTTATGAAACCCTAGTTCTGCATCATTGTCAACTATTAGAACGGATTTGTTCATGTCTAGTTTGGGTTCCAAATCCCTAGATTCTTCAAGAATTCTAGGGTTTCTTCATCACAAATCCTAATTCCATGTTTCTCATAATCTAGGTATGATTATCATGGTTCCATCGTATTACCGGAACCCTAGTTGTCCAGGCAGTGGAATCGGCTCCACGTTCTAGGTTGATGACCTATATATGCATGGGGTTCAATCAAACCCTACCTCTCGCTTCAATCTCAAACAAGAGGCATCGCGACATCAACAATTAAAATTTTAGATTCACGACGCATGGTCATCTTTATACTTCTCTATAATTCTCATTGAAAAACCCAATCCCTAAGCTTCTTTGTGATCGACACCCAGAGTTTCAGATCCATGCGGCTCTTGTACAGCTCCCCAAGTGCAATGCAACCACCAAGAGAATAGATCCATAAGCCCCTCGTGCACGAGCAATCTCCAACACAATTCTAGGCACCAGGAGTAAGCTCCTACGTTTCACCAACTCGATATCAAGCCCTGATTCTCGGTAGTGAATCATCGCGAAGATCTCGTGATCCCTGAACCTCCTTCCAAGTGCATCTCATTGAAGAAGAAGAAGAAGAAAGACCCGATACTGAGGACCTCTTTGCACCTTTTGAAACACCTGCCAGCGGATCCGAGTTACCCGTTTACACATCACTCACAACATTATATTCGTAATTGATCGCATTATGTTACCAAAATTTAGGGAAAATTTTCCACGTTTCAAACTGACATTCACAATTGATGTAAACAACTATAGAACCAACAAGTGTCACCAATTCACATTTCATTAATTTCCATATACAGTTACATGTAACAAAAGAAACTGCAATATGTACAAGTATCACAAAATATATAAGAGAAGAAAAGCATTATACATTATCTGAACAAAAACAACATATGTACTGAGAGTGTAACAGCGGAGCCTCGGGATCATCAATCGATCTACAGCGATGCAAGTGCTTTACCTGCCACATGTGCAAGGGACAAAATAATGTCAACAATTGTTGAATACAATCCAGCATATATATAAGAAAATAACAGGTAATTCAATGGTTTCAAAAGAAAGCAAGTATATAGGTATTGGAATTTAAATTTATCAATCTACTTGCGTGAAAATTTGGTTTCAAGCTATTATGTAAGTAAATCCCCAGATCACTCATCACCCATCACTTTCCATATATAACATTTTCATGTATTAATTTATGACCAATAAGTAGGTTATTATCTTATTATCACTTAGAGATCATGTTAATGCATTTTGGTATTGAGGATGATGCATCTCTGATATGATCTTTATTTCTGTCTAATTTCTCAAGTCTAGTTGATAGTCGATGGTCTTGGTCTCAGTGTGACCTCACACTATGACTCTAAGGCATGAAAAATACCTTATGGTTGGGGTGCCTCCGTAGGCATGCGGTGGAGTATAATGCATCCTAACTAAGTTCCCAACATGCTCACTAGCTTCTCTTGAGTTTTAAGATCTGGTTAAATGTCAATGATTAATGATTGACAATGACTGATGATTTATGCACAAAGTTCAACTGTAACTAACTCACCTATAACCAAACTCAACTGTAGCCAACTCAACTATAACCAAACTCTCAACTGTAACTAACTCAACTGTTACCAATCTCAACTGTAGCCAACTCAACTGTAACCAAATTATCTAGATACACTAGATTATAGATTTGATTCACATTACCTACTGTGGACCAGTGTTGCAAAAGTCAACTGACTAGGCTGACTAGTCGGTCTGACTATGCGACTCGGGTGGGTACCCGACTTGAATAGGCAAAGTCAGCCTATAGTCGGTTGAGCCCGATTAGTCAGGCGAGTAGTCGGTCTAGGCAGCCGCTTAATCAGTTGATTTCTTCATACATGATCCAAGAATTGGATCCGATTATTGAGTTAAAGAGTTAAGGTTAGACATTAACCTCAACACAACTCGTTAGACCCCCGACCCTGTGCCGCCTCAACACCTCTAGTGCATCGTCGGCACCGCCTCCAGTGCCTCGTCGCCCCCACCGCCTCCAGGCTCTAACACCTAGAAGCATCTAGCCTCCAGCGTCGGTGCTGCCTCCGCCCCCGCCAACTCAATTCCGTTTAGGTTAGGTTTTTACTTTTTGTTTTTTGCTTATATTTTCTCTTCTAATTTTCTTAGGATGATGATGTTAAACTTAAATGTTAATATGTTATTGTTAGAAAATAACAATGTTAGGTTATGTTTCATCATTTTTTTGCTTAGGTTGATCTTAGATGTTATTGCTTAGATTTGTTTAGGTTGATGGTGTTGAACTTAGATGTTAATATGTTATTATTAGCAAATAACAATGTTAGGTTTTCTTCATTTTTTTGTTTCTGCTTAGGTTGATCTTAGATGTTATTTCTTAGATTTGCTTAAGATACTCTTAGATTTTATTGTTATGAAATATTTTCTCTTCTAATTTGCAGGTTGATCATAGATGTTATTGCTTAGATTTGTATTACTAGTTTTTCCATTGTTAGGTTAGGGTCATGTCTTCTAATTTTTATTACTAGATGATTACATTGAGGATTGAGTCAATTGACTTGTCTTACTTTCCACTTGTATTATTTTTTAGCCATGTTGTATGTGTTTTTGAACATTTGCTCGTGCTATGTGCCAAACATTTTGATCTTAACTTCCTTCATTTTTTCTTCTCTTTCTATAATTTTTTAAGATCTTAAAAATATTAAAATTGCTAAAAATATGAAGACATGATAGTATATGTATCAAATTTTGATTTATATATTAAAAATTTAAAAAACTTCAAAACCGACTAATTCTCGACTAAATCCGATTACTCTCCAAACTGCCGATTAATCCTTAGTCAGTGACCCTGCCGACCGAGTACCGACTACCGACTTCTGCAACCTTGGTGTGGACAATAATACTAAAGTTGGAGTGTAGATAAAGTTATATATGGTTAGATTCTGGATGATCATTTTCTTAAAATCTCCTAATCTTCATTGTTTTGGTTCAACTTGTTTTGCCAAGAAGTCTAAGTTTGCATCATGAAAGATATAGTTGTAGGATTTCAGTTGTGAGAAGAACTTATTTTCATGATTAATTATATATCTAATCGGTACTTCTTGCCTTTATTGTACGCAAACTTGTGATCATGGATCTCATGCTAATAGTATTTTAGTTCAAAGTAACTTCAATAATACCCTGTCATTATAAGTAACGACAAATCTTGAAATATCAAGATGGGCTGCATAATTATCAGGAAAACATACATTCCTTTAATGACCACATTCGTTTATCCAATAATTTACTGTCCCATTATCTCATTGTGATTCTCTATAATAATTACTATGTAAGTCATATCTGTTTATATTTTAAATGAATTAACCATTAATTTGATATTAAAAGTTCAATGAATCGTAGGATGTAATTTGTTCTTTGGAATTTTTATTGCAAAAAGGGAGTGAATGCCCATAGTGGTAACACCCCAAGCTATATATTCCCATATTTAACATGTAAGCTACTAGCTCCAGGTATAATCATTTTATATAATTTGCTAAAATTGACCAATAAGATATAAGAAAATTTTCAATACATAAAATTCCCTTTTCATTCTCTACATATCACTCTTTCATGTTAACAAAACAGAGAAGAAATTAATTACACCAAAATTTAGCCATTGTTCAAATCAGGTCCATCTTAACCCAAGAATATTTTGGAGACATAAACATAATTAGGTAATCACTTGTCAAGCAAATTTCATAAGGATTGAAAGAAATATTCCAAACTTTCCGAGAGAGCTAAATTCAAAAACTTTTTACATGCTTAAATCAATTTTTTATTTTTTTTATAAAACTAGCAGCATGTCCCATGACTTAATTTATCTAAAAGATTTATATCCTAATGGCATTTAAAAGGATACAAATTTATCAAAGAAGACAAAACATGTGCTTATAACAGGAGAGTTGTTGGAAGTTTGGGTTAGGAATATATATCCAAAAATCATCATTGTCATCCTTGGGGTAAAACTAGATCACTTTGGGGAGGAAAGTAAATAGTTTCTTTTTTTAGGATTAGTTAACGACCCGAGCTACACAGTCGACAATTTTATTTGTATCATTCATGTGAATCGCATACTGAAGTATGACATAGAATCTCATAAACAGATGCTCTATAGAGGAACATGGCTTACCCAAAATACTAAAATGTTTGTATGAGAATAATGAACCTTCTCAAAGAATGTGAATGCAGGATCAAAGGGGATAAAATGCATGTATGGCATCAAGAGTTAAGAAAGAATTGTACCTTGAATCTTAAATTTTGGAAGGGGTTTTGGGCTTGGATAAAGGCACGCATGTAAATCTTAAAGAATTTGAAGAGAAGCGGCAATTATCATTGTTGGAGAAGCTCCAATGTGAAGGAGGCAGCTTCTGCATTTGCTTGGAGCAGAAGCAGTAGCACCTGCAACATCTTATTGAAACAGTAGGCAGCTGCAATTCGAAGCAGCCATAGCTTCATGGTTGCTAGACCAAGGAAGCAGCTATGGTAATTGTATGGACTTCAGCAGACCAAACCAATTGGAGGGAAACACCATCGGGTGGAGAAGAGAAAGAAAGAGGGAAAATAACCCTTATGTTGGAGAGAATTAGAGAAGAAATAGGGAAAAGAGGTTGGTGTTATTTATATAAGGAGAGGGGGTTTTAGGCCTTGCCAAGTGGGGAAAAAGAAAGAGCCAAGTAGGCAGGAAAGAAAAGTCCAAATGGTTGTACTGTACTATTTGCTGTACAGTACATAAAATATTTATTTTTTTTATTTTTAAACACATTTTCTCTCCTTTTATTTGAGATATCAAAGTCATCCGAATTCGTGTCTTGAGTCTCGGATTTTGATGTATAATAGCTCATTTTGATCGAGTCTGAACGATGATCAATATAAGTGTAATATTCATATACATCAGATTGGGTATTGTTTCCCGAAATTCTTGAGATATGGTCTTGGTGTGTGACTATTTTTTTGTGATTTTAAAATATCAAATGACCTCTGATCGACGAACGGTCGATCTTGTTGGTCTTATTTTGTCGAATCGATTTTTTGGGTGCTCTCAATTTGTTTTGCAGTTTTTGAATTTTTGCCTTGGCTTTTCTGATCATGTTTCTTGAGGTGATCGCTTTTTGATTGATTGATCCCAAACAACTTTTGATTTACAATCAACTGATCGATTTAGCTCATTTAATATTGATCGATAGTTTTATCATTTCATATGGATCCTAAACGGGTCGGATTTCGGTTTATTCAGATCCGTATGTCACATATAAAAACCTCAAAGGGAGTCTTGGCCTCAATACTCGAGTCAAGTTCATTATGTGTCTTGTTTAATTCCATCTGGCCATAAAAACCTCAAAGGTTTTGGACCAATAAAAACCTCAAAGAAAGAACAAGCCATATTCTTTAAACATGTATATAAATAAATGGGCTTGTTTTAATGATTACCTAAAAAGAGTTGCAGGTATCGTGCCCTTATGTCTGCTTCAGTCTCTCATGGCGCCTCTTCGACACCATGCCGGTGCCATAGTACCTTCACCAATGGAATCTCTTTGCTACAAAGTTTCTTCGCAACACGATCAAGTATCTACACTGGTCTCTCCTCGTATGTCAAGTCGGGCTCCACATCTAGGTTCTCGTAGCTGATGATGTGTCGAGGGTCGTGCACATTCTTCCTTAGGTTGGATATGTGAAAGACACCATGAACACAGAATGGTGTGGAAGAAGGGCTACTCGATAGACCACCTTCCCCACTCTAGCAAGAATCTCGAACGGTCCAACATACCATTGCACCAGCTTGCCACGAACAACAAATCTCTGTATTCCCTTCAGGGGAGATACTCATAGAAACACCCAATCTCCCACCTGTATTTACATGAATTTTATTCGTACGAGATTAAGTTGAATCTTAATAAGTCATTTTTGCAAATTAATTAAGAGAGGAGGATCTGATTACCTGAAACTCCAAGCTTCTTATCCGGTGGTCTGTATAGCTCTTCTGGTAGCTTTGTGCTGTCAGAAGCCTTCGCCTCACAAGATCAACAACACTTGCGGTCTTCTCCAGGAGATCTACGGAGTAAGAGCGTGGTCACCTACCTCACACCAACTGAGAGGTGTGAGGCATTTCCGCCCATGTAGGGCTTCGAATGGTGCCATGTCGATACCGGAATGATGGTTGTTGCTGTATGTGAATTCTACCAATGGAAGATGGTCCTTCCAGGACCCTTTCCACTCCAGGGTACATGTTTGTAGTAAATCGTTAAGTATTTAAATGGTGTGCTTGCTCTAGCTGTCGGTCTACGAATGACATGCAAAACTCATCTTCAACTCTATCTGTAGTGCTGACATGAATTGATGCTAGTGATGCGATGTAAACCTTGAGTCTCTATCAGACACCACCTCACGTGGTATACCGTGTAGTCTGATAATGTTCTGCACATGTAGCCTGACCAATCTGGATGGAGTGTAGGTCATGTTGACATGTATGAAATGTGTTGACTTGGTCAATCTGTCAACAATGACCCAAATAGCATCATGGTCGCCTGGTGTCCTCAGCAGTCCAGTGGCGAAATCCATAGAGATACTCTCCCATTTCCACTCAGGAGTGGGAAGAGACTACAATAATACTGGTGGTCTCATGTGCTCAGCCTTAACCATTTGACAGGTCAAGCATATGCTAACATGTTGTTCCACATCGCACTTCATCTTGTCCCACCAGAAATGTCGGCATAGATTGCGATACATATTCGTGCTGCTAGGATGAATAGACAATCATGAACTGTGTGCCTCATCAAGAATGCCTCTGCATAACTACTCATCGTTGGGTATAACGACATGGCCAACCTTTCACAAAATAGACTCTACATGACAAAATCATCACATTCATCCTTGACGGCACGCATGTATCTATATTGAATCCAAAGATCTGTCCTCTGTCCTACTATGTGGTCCCAAAGACTGCTGAATTGTGGAGGTATGGCAGTAGATATGGATGCACTCTCTTGAGGATGCCAATCAGTTAAAGCTACGAGCAGATCCCACGTGTATAGACAGTTTGTCGTACCCTCAGCATGAGCTCTTATGCTAAGCACATCTACTATCATGTTTCCCTAGTGGGGTGGTAAGAGATCGTGGAATCACAATCCTTCAGTAGCTCAAGCCGCCTACGCCGTCTCATGTTCAACTCTTTTCGATGAAAGATGTACTTCAAATTTCTGCGATTTGTGAAAATCTAAAAATCCACCCCATAAAGATAGTGGTGCCAAATCTTCAAGGAGAAGACAACTGCCACCAACTCCAAGTCAAGGGTGGGGTAATTCCGCTCATGCGGCCTCAACTGATGTGATGCATATGCAATCATGTGGCCTCTCTGCATCAGTGTCGCTCTTAGACCTTCTCCTGATGCATCTGTATAAACTGCATAATCTTGTGTCTGAAAGAAGTGCAAGAATGGGTGTAGTAGTCAATTTTTCCTTCAATGTCTTGAAAGCCTGCTCATGTGAATCATCCCAGATAAAAGGGATTCCCTTCTGTGTCAACTGTATCAATAGAAGAATAACACGTGAAAATCCGCTGACAAAATGTCTGTAATAGCCCGCTAACCCAAGGAAGCTCCGAATCTAAATGATTGTCTTGGGTTGCTCCCAAGACATAACTGCCTCAATCTTCGTAGGATCAACTGCAATACTCGCACCAGAAATAACATGCCCAAGAAATGAGACTTGTGATAACCAGAGCTTGCACTTGCTCACCTTGGCATACAACTTGTGCTCTCACAATGTGTCCATGATAATCTTTTGTTCATTCGTGTGATCCCTTTCATTCCGAGAAAATATCAACATATCATCAATGAATAACACCACAAACTTGTCCAAGTATGGACAGAAGATCCTTTTCATCACATACATGAATGTTGCAGGGGCATTAGTGAACCCAAAAGGCATCACCATAAACTCATAGTGTCTATATCGAGTCTTGAAAGCCATGGTTGCAAAGTCCGTAGTCGGTACTTGGACGGTCGGATCACTGTCTAAGAGGATTAATCGGCATTCATATGATTAATCGAATTTAGTCGGATTTTAACCATCTTTAAATTTTTAAATATATAAATTATTTTTATACATATATTCTTATATATTTACATAGATTTCTATATTTTTTATACTATCATAATGAAATAAAAGAAGTAATTGAATTTAAATAAAACATTAAGTGTATTAGAATAAATTTACTTTTTAAAAGCAAAAAAATATGGTATCTCCAAGCAAAAATTAGTCGACTACTGAGCCTAGTCGGAATTAGTCAATACTCGTTCGGTCACCTCACTAACTATACTAGTAGGACCTACTAGTCAGGCCAGTCAGGCGACTTTTATAATATTGCTGAAAGTTGTCTTCGGAATATCTGACTCTCAAATCCTCAGCTGATGGTAGCCAGATTGATTGATCTTAGAAAACACCGAAGATCCTTAAAGCTAGTCAAATAAGTCATCGATGCATGGCAAAGAATAACGGTTATTTACTGTTCTCTTATTCAACTTCTGGTAATCAATGCATAATCTTATCGTTCCATCCTTCTTCCTGACAAAAAGAACTGGAGTGAAGTGCTCCGCCTCACAAAACCCATATCAAATAACTACGGCAAATGCACCTTCAGCTCTCTCAACTCAGCTGGTAGTGTTCGATATGGAGCCATCGATATCGGTTGTGTGTCAGGTAATAATGTGATCTCAAACTCAATCTCTCTCATGAGGTAACACTGGTAGCTCATCGAGAAATACATCTGGGTAATTTGATACTACTCTGATGTCATGTGTCATCGGCTCATGATCGGATGTGTCTCAAACAAATGCTAGATATGAATTACATCCCTGATCAACAAGTCTCCGAGCTCTCAATACTAAGATGTTCTCCATTTTGAAGTCATGTAATATACCCTAAAAAATGAACTCAGGCAAGTCCAGAATCCTGAAGACAACCACCTTCCTAAAGCAATCAACTAGAGAATGATGAGTTGATAACCAGTCCATGCCAAAAATCAAGTCAAACATAGATAGTCTACGATAATCTCGTGATCGTCAATCAGTACTGGCAAGTCTCTGATGGCAAGTCTCTAACTATCAATGAAATAACGTACAACTGGCTACCTGGACCATGGATGTGATAAGGAGGATATAGAGCCTCTACAACTCTACCTAATGAAGATAGTAACCTCGAAGCAATGAAGGAATACGTCGCTCCAGAATCAAACAAAACATGGAAACGTCGGCTCAAGATTGAGACCATACTTTCACCATAGTAGATGCTGATCGTGCATGCTCCTCGGTACCATGTAACTATCCTTGTCTAACTGGTACGGTACTTGAACCTACCATGATTCATGTCTGTCTCGGCGGCCTCCTGAAGTTTGAGTTCCTGCTACAAAAACTCCTAATATGTTGTGCCTACGACTGTGTCGGTTGTGGTTGCGGCCGAGTCCACCAGAGGTCTGTGCGCACTGAGACCGGTAATGTCTCCGCTAGTTGCACAAGAAACATCAGATTGCCTGAGTTGGCATAGTAGTCGTGTCAAAGCTCTGAGTCAGTCCTACTAGGGGTATGCCCACTCTCTGTGACCGAGATGGTCGAGATGAACTAATGCCACGTCCGACAATTGCTCCTCCTAAAGTAGTCGCTGAAGATGAGCGAGCACCGCCTAAAAATTCCGAACCTGAAGAATTAAACTGCATGGATGACCTCTGCTGCTGAAACTGTCATCGAATTGGTCCCCAAATGATCATTGTGGCATAGGTGTCACTCCAGACGAACTCCCAAAGCGTCTCTCTTGGATGTCCTCAAACTTCTCCGCTGCATCAGTAGCCTTGGAGATGGAAGTGATACGTAGTCCGACCAGCTTCTCCCGCACCTCTTCTCACATCCCTCTGATGAACTTCTCCATATTCTCATATGGAAATGCAACAACTGCTAGCGTGTGTCGCGACAGCTCGGTGTAGCGAACAAAGTACTCTCTAGCTGTCATCCGTCCTTATCAGAGCTCTGCGAATAGTCGGCATTGGGACACCTTCCACTTCCCAGAAAAGAAGTGGGATCTGAATCTTGTCTCGAAATCATCCCGTGTGGGCTTGCATCCCAACTCAGAAGCTGTTGCCGCCCACCATCTCTCGGCAAATGCTATCAGTGAATACTCCACAAAAGATAACCATGAGTATCATGGTGCACGAATCATCCGAAGTACCTTAATCACCTTTTTATCCACTGCTCGGCCTCATCTGATGTTACGGTGCCCTCGAACATGGGCACATTGGCTCGCTGATAAGAAGTGAAAACCGACTGATGCATGTGAATGTCAGAGTGATCGGACGCAAACTCATTGGCAAAAGGTACATGGTCCTGCTCCCTGTCATGATCTCCATCCTCGGCTTCATGTGCTGGCATCTCCTCATGTGGATCATCAAAATGAGGTTGTTGTACCTTAACAGACTGAGGCTGGTCTTGTCGTGTTTCTTCCTGAGATAGATGGTAAGTGAAATCTGACAGCTCTTCGAACTCATCTCTATGTTAGTTTGTCTGTCGGTAATCTTTGTCTGCTGGACTAATATCTGGTCCTACTGATCTCTCATAACAGTCTGCTACAGCTAGAGGTCAGTGAGTGCGGTCATGATACGCTCCAGTCGATCAACCATCTCCTGGTCAGCTCTGGACGTCATGGTTTTGCATAAGAATCAATATTATTAATCATAATAGCTAATGTTCGTAGATACCATCAATTGTGCTTTTATCTTCTTGGGATACGATATGGAAATTAATTGTAATGGGTGACATCTCTGGTTATTGTATTTGAATGTCATATTTCCCTTTCAGATTCGTGACAAGTTGGAGACTGTCTCTATCTGAGAACTTAACGCAACTGGAATTTTAATAGTGTGAATATTTGTATAGGGGTGCCACGATGCTAATACTAAATTGTGAAACACCTGTCCGTGGATCTGGGTTACCCATTTACACATCACTCATGTCATTTTATTCGTAATTGATCGCATTATGTTACCGAAGTTTAGGAAAAAAAATTCGCGTTTCGAATTGACATTCACAATTGATGTAAACAAACACAGAATCAACAAGTGTCACCAATTCGCATTTCATTAATTTACATGTATAGTTACATGTAACAAAAGAAACTGCAATATATACATGTATCTGAAAATATAGAAGAGAAGAAAAACATTATACATTATCTGAACAAAAACAACATATGTACCAACGAGTGTAACAACGAAGCCTCGAGATCATCAATCAGTCTAAAGCGATGCAAGTGCTTTGCCTGCCACATATGCAAGGTACAAAATAATGTAAACAATTGTTGAATACAACCCAACACATATATAAGAAAATAACAGGTAATTCAGTGATTTCAAAAGAAATAAAGTAGATAAATTGAAATTCAAATTTAACAAGCTACTTGCGTGAAAATTTAGTTTTCAAGCTATTATGTAAGTAAATCCCAAGATCACCCATCACTTTCCATATATAACATTTTCATGTATTAATTTATAACCCATAAGTAGATTATTATCTTTTTATCACTTAGATATCATGTGGATGGATTTTGGTATTGAGGATGATGAGTCTCTTATATGATCTTTATTTATGTCTAATTTCTCAAGTTTAATGGATAGTCTGTGGTCTTGGTCTGAGTGTGATCACACACTATGACTCTAAGGCATGAAGAATACCTTAGGGTTGGGGTACCTCCGTAGGCATGCGGTGGAGTATAATGCATCCTATCTAAGTTCTCAACGCGTCCACTAGCTTCTCCTAACATTTGTAGTAGCAGTTTTAAGATCTGATTAAATGTTGATGATTAATAATTCACGATTTCCGCACCAAGTTCAAATGCAACTAAATTAGCTATAACCAAACTCAACTATAGCCAACTCAATTGTAACCAAACTCTAAACTGTAACACGTCGCCAAGCCTATTGGCAGAATGGTAACCAAAACTCAAGCGATGAAGATGTCTCCTAAGAGACTCTTCTGTCTTGCCCTCTAAGTGGAAGTGCAATCTAGTAGAGGATTAGGCCTACTCAAGAACTACCCCCTTGAGACGAGTAGGAGAGACTCTCCGGAAGAGTCAATCCAAAAAAATGGCATGACCAATACAAGTAAACAAGCTTATGAGAAAAAAATAAAACCGAGGCCTCTCCCAAACTAGGTATACAAAAACAGAGGGTCAGCGGAACTGGTCAATAACCTAGATCCCAAAAAAGCATTAAAACGTTGCGAGCTCGCGTAAAACCGTAAAAAAGATTGGGATCCTAGACCCGCGTACTAGGTGGCAGCTGCCCTAACCGAGCTTCCTATCTCTTGTCCAGCTGAGGCTCACCACAAGGTCGCATAATTAGGTGTAAGGATCACCATGACCAGCGCAATAAATTATCATCACCGATTCACCAACCATCTAGATGCACTAGATTATAGATTCAATTCACATTACCAAGTGTGGACAATGTTACTAAAGTTGGAGTGTAGATAAAGTTATAGATGGTTAGATTCTGGAAGATCATTTTCTTAAAGTCTCCTAATCTTCATTGTTTTCATTCAACTTGTTTTGCCAAGAAATCTAAGTTTGCATCATGAAAGATATAATTGTAGGATTTTCAGTTGTGAGAAGAATTTATTTTCATGATTAAGTATATTTATAATATGCTCTTCTTTCCTTTATTGTACACAAAATTGTGATCATGGAGCCCATGCTTATAGTATTTTAGTTCAAAGTAATTTCAACAATACCCTGTCATTATAAGAAACCACAAATCTTGAAACATCAAGCTGGGTTGCATAACTATCAGGAAAACACACATTCCTTTAATGACCACATTCGTTTATCCAATAATTTACTGTCCCATCATACCATCGTGATTCTCTACTTTGTATATTATGTAAGTCATATTTGTTTATATTTTAAATGAATTAACCATTAATTTGATATTAAAAGTTCAATGAATTGTAGGATGTAATATGTTCTTTGGAGTTTTTAATACAAAAAGGGAGTGAGTGCCCATAATGGTAACACCCCAAGCTATATATTCCCATATTCAACTGGTAAGCTACTAGATTTTGGAGATCATTTTATATAATTTGCTAAAATTGACCAATAAGGCTTAAGAAAATTTCCATTACATAAATTCTCTTTTTATTCTCTCCAGACCACTCTTTCAACAGAGAAGGAACTAATTACACTGAAATTTAGCCATTGTTCAAATCAGGTCCATCTTAACCCTACAATATCTTGGAGACCCTAACATAATTAGATAATCATCAGTCAAGCAAATTTCAGAAAGGAATGACATGAATATTCCAAATTCTGAGAGAGCTAAATTAAAAAACTTGTTACATGCTTCAATCCATTTTTTATTTTTTTATAAACCTAGCAACCTATCATGTGACTCAATTTGTCTAAAAGATTAATATCCTAATGGCATTTAAAAGGATACAAATTTATCATAGAAGACAAAACATGTTCTTAAGACACGAGAGTTGTTGGAAGTTTGGCTTAGGAGTATATATCCAAAAATCATCATTCTCATCCTTGTGGTAAAAGTAGATCACTTACAGGGGGAAAAGCAAATAGTTTCTTTTTTTGAATTAATTAATGATCCAAGCTACATAGTCGACAATTTTATTTGTACCATTCCTACATCACATACTGAAATATGACATAACAATCTCATAAACATATGCTCAATAGAGGAATATGGCTTACCCAAAATACTAAAATGTTTGTATGAGACCAATGAACCTACTCAAAGAATGTGAATGTGAGATCAAAGGTGATAAAATGCATGTATGGCAACAAGAGGAGAGAAAGAATTGTACCTTGAATCTTAAATTTTGGAAGGGGTTTTGAGCTTGGATCAAGACATGCATGCATCTCTTGAAAAAATTGAAGAGAAGCAGCAACTATTGTTGTTGGAGAAGCACCAATGGGAAGGAACCAACTGCTGCAGCTGCTTAGAGAAGAAGCACTTGCAGTTGCAGATTCTTATTGCAACGGTAGGCAGTTGCAATTTGAAGTAGCCATAGCTGCTGGACTAAGGTAGCATCTATGGTAATTGTAGGGACTTTAGCAGACCAAATAACAATTGGAGGGAAACACCATCGGCCAGAGAAGAGAAAGAAACAGAAAAAAGAGCCCTTACATTGGAGAGAATTAGAGAAGAAAGAGGGAAAAGCAGTTGGTGTTATTTATACAAGGAGAGGGGATTTTAGGCCTTGACAAGTGGGGAAAAAGAAAGAGCGATGTGGGCTGGAAAGAAAAGTCCAAATGGTTGTAGTACAGTACAGAAAAATATTAATTTTTTTAAACGTATTTTCTTTCCTTTTATTTGAGATATAAAAGTCATCTGCATTTATGCCTCGAGTCTTGGATTTCGATGTATAATAGCTCGTTATGACCGTCTCTGAACGACGATCAATACGAGTATAATATTCATGTACATCAGATTGGGTATTATTTCCTAAAATTCTTGAGATACGATCTTGGTGTGTGACTAAATTTTGTGATTTTAAAATATAAAAAACCTCCGATCAACAAACGATCGATTTTGTTGGTCTTATTTTATCGAATAACCTTTTGTGGATGGTCTCGGTTTGTTTTGCAGTTTTCAAATTTTTTTAGGACTTTTCTGATGACACGCTCTCGAGGCAATCGCTTTTTGATCGATTGATTCCAAACAACTTTTGATTTATGATCAACTGATCGATTTTGACCATTTATTATTGATCGATAGTTTTTCTGTATCAAATGGATCATAATTGGATCAGATTTGGGTTTATTCAGATCCGAATGTCACACCTTTTGCTCCGATGTCCCCTCGTGCAAAAACCCTCAAGGCGTGCAACCATGCCGTGTGTATCGCAAGCGATGCCCATCTTCTGCCAGCCCTCCTTTCTCCAAGATGCCTCCTTCTCCTCCATATCTCCCGAACGATAACCTGAAGGGGCTTCTCTAGGAAAGGATTTATAAATTATAGTCCTGAAGGGATCCCTAAATATAAAAAAGGGGATCCGAAGGGCTTCTCTAGGATGACTCCTCATTTTCTACTTTTGCATTTTTTTAAAGGAGGGTTGAAATGTTCCAGTCCCAATAATTGGCCCGATTTATATTATTGGGGGGAGCCTTAGGAGTTTAAGTCCTAAAGTTGGGTCGAGAAAAAAAACATTTGTGGCCATGGTTTTGGGCCTTATTGGGTCATATTTTAAAAAAAATGAAAAAGGCATGGTTTTTGGCCCTAATTGGACCGTGTTTAAAAAAAATTGAAAAAGGCAAGCGTACCCCCAAAAAAGGGAAATGTCGTATGCAAAAGAAAAAGAAGAAAAGCCAAAAAACGAAAATTTTTGAGATGACTTATTAGTTTTTTTGGTTCCTCCCCATCTTCATGTCGTCTCCCAACTTTGTCGATGTCAAATATTCTGGCCACTATGGGAGAAAGGGGGAGTATTATATAGAGTTATACATGTCAGATTCAGATTTCAGATTCCATGCCAGATTTCAGACTCTACAGTTCAGATTCAGACTCTACATTCATATTATTTCATTGTCTAGAGTTCGATACACATATTTGCGATCACTATTTGAGAGGTCCCCATCTTTGATTTGGACTTAGAGTTTTCATGTGATTCATAAGGACTACAGAGTAGAGATCCCATTCTCCGAGCCATTTTGAGCTTAGGTTTTTCATGTGCTTTCATACGGACGCAAGAGTAAAAATCCTATTCACTATGCCAGTATGGGAGAGACCTAGTTCTCCAGCGAGGAGACTTTTAGACTCCATTCTCCAGTGACCGTGGACTCCGACAACGATGTTTCCACAACTTCTTCTAGTTTGTCCATTTAAAGAGATGAAGCAGTTGTGGGCCAGAGTTCTCCACGTGGAGACTCATTCCAGTTTTAGTGACTTTGATAGACGCAATACAGAGCACACATTCTCTGATGAGGATACCCAGTTCAGTTCACACTCTGACCCTTCAGTTCCTCCTCACCAACTGGCATGAAAAGCAACATACTCAACAGCCAACCAACAACGTTTGCGTTGAGTTGATATTGTATGTACTATCTGTATTGTGTGACAAAGTGATTACTTTCTATTTGTCCCAGCTGAGCATTGCATGCTCCATCTTGAGGGCAGTCCCACATCTATTGTGAGTAGGATTCGGTCTTATTGGTGGGGCTGTATAAGAAGCCCCATACCTATTGTAACAGTTGAGAGAGAAAGCAATACAGAATACCTGACCCTTGAGAGGCATTTTTTCGTGGTTTCATCTCTCTCCTTACGTAGTAGAGTTCCACGAAAAAGTTCATGTGTTCTTTTTATTGTTTTTGCTTTGATTCACTTCCACATTTCATATCTCCACTGCCTCCAAGTTGAAAAGAAAAGAACGAGAAATAGAAGATGCTAACAAATTATTGAGTAAACAAAAAGACCAAACCTCTTCAACTCTTCTTGTGCTACATCTGTGATTTTGTAGACATAAAAACTAAACCATTTCAACTCTTCTCATGTCGTTAGGAGATGGATTTTTTGATGCGATAGAGAATTGATACAACATGAAACAAGGAACTAGGGAAAACTCAAGCTTTATCAACCTATTTGTGTCCACCACATTTTTTATTAATTTAAATAAATTAAGATGTAATGTGATTGCTAATTAATTATTTATGTTGTGTAAATTTAGGTCATTTAGGGATTGTTAGGATTATTTATTTACGTTACTTTATTTTGTAAATTCATTTGTCTGCATAAGTATCTTGGTGCCTTTTTATAAGAACAAAGGAGATTTCCAAAATTGTTCAAATTATAGAGGTATCAAGTTGATAAGTTACTATATAAACATTTGGGAACGTGTGATCGAAAGAAGGTTGAGGAAACTTTTCAAAGTAAAAGAAAATCAATTTGGATTCATGCCAGGTCGCTCAAACATTGAAGTCATCCATTTGTTGAGTATAACAATGGAGATTTATAGAGCTAAAATCTCCATATGATTTTTATTGATTTGGAAAAGGCTTATAATTCTGTCCCACGTGAGATATTATGGAGAGTTTTGGAGAAGAGACAAATACATGTCCTATACATTAACCTCATAAAGGATATGTTTGATAGGTCTTTATCTTGTGTAAGGATCCAGTCTGGGAAGACCGACTATTTTGACATCATCATTGGTTTATATCAATGTTCAACTTTAAGTCCATTTCTTTTTACTTTGATTATGGACGAGTTTATAAGTCACATTCAGGATGAGATACCTTAGTGTATGTTATTTGCTGATGATATTGTGTTGATTGATGAGACTAGAAATGGAGTAAATGAGAAGCTTGAGGTCTGGAGACATGCTTTGAAGACTAAAGGATTTTGTACAATTAGGTCTAAGACTAAATATAGGGAGTGCACTTTTGATGGAAGCAATGATGAAGGAATCAAGGTGAAGTTTGGTGGGGATATCATTCAGAAGAGAGATTCTTCTAGATACATAGGATCTATTTTGCAACATGATGGGGAAGTTGATGGAGATGTTATTAACATATTAAATGTAGGTTGGTTATAGTGGAGAGGAGCCTCTATTGTTCTCAGTGATAAGAAAATTCCTTTGAAAAATAAAAGGAAAGTTCTACAAAGCAGTCGTGAGACCTGCTATGCTCTATGGATCTGAATGTTGGCCTGTGAACCATAGACATGTGCAGAGAATGGAAGTGGTAGAAATGAAAATGCTAAGGTAGATGTATGGACACACACACGTAAAGATCGGATTCATAATGATGTAATCAGAGTGAAAGTTGTTGTAGCTCCGATCAAGGATAAGATGCGAGAAAACCACTTAAGGTGGCTTGGCATTTGCAAAGGAAGTCAGCTAATGCATTGGCTAGGAGATGCGAGTTTTGGGATATTGAGCCGGCTATGAGAGGTAGAGAAGGTCCAAGAAGTGTTGGAATGATACTATACGAAGGGATCTTAATTTTTGGATCTAAACTCGGGAATGGCCCAAGATAGATCTGGATGGAGGCAAAGAATCCATGTAACCAACCCTACTTAATGTGGGAAAAGGATTTGTTGTTGTTGTAGTTCTTATACCTGTCTACATAAAGAGGATGATACTCATTAAAAAAATGGACCTTTCCTCCATCTTCTCCTCTCTTCCTCCCTCTCTCCCGTACATCTTCGTACTTTCTGCAAAAAAACTTGCACGTCTTTTTCTCCATCTTACCCTCTCCAAATCTATATTATCCCAAAGTTTAATTTACATCAACTTCCCTTTCTTCCTTGTGTTTCCTCTCTCTCTCTCATTTTCCTTTTACAACTCTATTTTTTGAATCTTTCATCTCTTTTATGTGTATGTGGGGAGGGGTGGGGGATACGTTTAAATGTAGCCCTCATTGGGTAATGACCATTTAAGCTTTGAAGCAACAACCCTAATTTAAGGGGCATTGGTGTTGGGACTTAAAAGGCCGTGGTTTTTACTTTAATTAGCTGATGTAGCCGTTGTTGCTCTTTTTATTTAAACTTTTCCTATTTTAATATATGTATCTAACATAAATATAATGTTTAGTATATTAAATATTTTTTTCATATAGATGTTTATTTTTATTTTTTTATATTAATATTTTATTTTGAAATATCTTATAAGTAAGGCTAAGACTGAATATTTGGAGTGCACTTTTGATGGAAGCAATTGAAGAAATTGTGGTGAAGATCGCTGGCGATAACATTCAGAAGAAAGATTCTTTTAGATACATGGGATCTATTTCGCAACATTATGAGACATGGATGGATATGTTAGTCATAAAATAAATGCAAGTTGGCTAAAGTGGAGAGGATCCTCTACTGTTCTATACGATAAGAAAATTCCTATGAAAATCAAAAGAAAGTTCTACAAAATAGCTGTGAGACCTGATATGCTTTATGGATCTGAATGTTATCTTGTGAACCATAGACATGTGCAGAGAATGATAGTTGTAATAATGAAAATGATAAGGTGTCATATTCCTAATGATGTAATCAACAGGAAAGTGGATATAGCTTCAATCGAGGATAAGATGCGAGAAAACCACTTAAGTTGGTTTGGCCATTTGCAAAGGAGGCCATGTGATGCACCGGTTAGGAGATGCGAGTGTTGGTTGACCTGACTAAGAGAGGCCCAAGAAGTGTTGGAATGAGACTATCTGAAGGGGTCTTAGTTTTTTGGATCTAAACCCTAAAATGACCCAAGATAGATCTGAATAGAGGCAAAGAATCCATGTATCTGACCCTATATAATGTGGGAAAAGGCTTTGTCGTTGTTTATTTTATTTGTTAATATTTTTGTTTTCTTATAAAAACATGTTTATTTTTTGAGAAATTACAAACATGTTTAGTTATATCATTTTTATTTTGAATATACATATATATGTATGTATTTACATATGCATGTATATATATTTCATTTTGTGTCAGAATGTACAACCATGCCATATAAATGTCAATATATATACATGTGTATATAGATAGATACCTGTTGTGTACGTCTGTAGACCTATATATATTAGGTGTTTGTTTGATAGCACAAACCCATGCAAATAGAAAAAATACGAGTGTGATTGTACACATGCGTATGTGTGTGAGAGTTTGACAAAAGAGCAGATAAAGTATAGGATCCAAACCACAATGTACAACCATTTTAAGATGGAAATTCAAGCATACAAACATCTACCAAGAACTTTCTATTCTAGGATTTCTTGTTGAAACTTGTGTCCCCTATTCGTGCTACTTAAACCGAGCGTAGCACAACCTCACATAAAATTTATACTCTTCCTTGGATAATCCCTAAGGAAGATTTTATCTTCTGTGGAGAAATGCACCCACAATACGCATACCTAGTATACAACAAACTAATAAAAAAGGAAATACCTTGTTAATATATGATCCAAATACACAAGTTTACTTGAGTCTTGTAAGGGATGATCGATGGAGATGAATGAAAGCTTGAGAGCGCAACTGGGTACTTGAGAGCTTGATGAGCAAAGTTTGTTCTCACACAATTGGGATCACAACTATCGTCCTTTCCAATGCGATTTACCTGATTGTGGCTAAGTGTTTGGTAAATCGCTTGAGAGGGGTGTTATGAAAGCTCATTTCCCTGACTTAGAGTGCCTTTTTACATGGTCGACAACTGATGGACAGTGTTGTTCTTGCTTTTGAGATTGTGGCTGATTGGAAGAGGAAATGGAAGGGAGTGGTTTCGAAGGTGGACTTCTCAAAAACTTATGACAATGTAGATTGACGATTTTCGTGGGTCTCTTTTTATAGGAGAGGCTTCCCGGACCATTGGATAATGTGGATGAAGAGGTGTGTGATGACTACATCGTGTGCGATCTTGGTGAATGGTCAGCTAAAAGGGGGTTTCTTCCAGCCTTAGCAAGGTGCGCATCATGGGTGCCCGTTGGCTCCCCTTCTATTTTTTATTGTGGCAGATGTCTTATCTCTTATGATGGTTCGTGCGACGTCTGGAGGCATATGTAACAGCTATAGTAGGGAGGAGATATCAATTCCTATTCTCCAGTATGCGGATGACATCATCCTATTTGTGGAGAGAGGCTCAACTAGTTGCACGATATATCTGTAGTTCTGGATCTCTTCGGGGAGGTTACTGTCTTGATGCTCAACATGGATAAATTAGAATTTATGCATGTTAATATTTAGGTGAGGGAGATTAATAGGTGTGATGGTTGGCTAAGATATCTACGTAGGGATTTGCCTCTGTGGTACCTTGTCTTTTACCCCTATGTGGTGGGCGGCTATGTGCGGTGGAATGGATGATGGTGATCAAGAAGATGGAGCAGAGGCTGGCACGATGGCGATCTAGATGTTTATACTGGGGAGGTAGATTGGTGCTTTTGAATTCAGTTCTGTCCACTATTCCTATTTTCTTTCTATTTGTTACGGTTCTACTAGTTGGGATATGAAGGAGGCCGGAGGTCATCTTGAGATGTTTCTTATGGTCATCTTCGGGGTAGTCGAGTGGGATAGTCCTGGTTGATTGGGAGACGGTGTCCAACTCTAAGGGGGATGGTGACTTGGGGGTAAGGCCTTAAATGTCAGATTTTGGTGACTGACCGAAACGAAATTCGGTCATTTTTTGAACTAGGGCCCCCAAATTTCGACCGATATAGGCCATTTCGGTCAAATTTCAGCCACCCACTGAAATTGAGTAGAATTTTGGCAAAATTTAATCCCATGCTTGGGGGTTCAATGCTTGGAGGAGATGAATAAAGCACTGCTAAGCAAATTGATTGCTCGTATATGGGGGAATGGGATAATATGGTGTGCTCTTTACTGAGGAGAATCTATGTCGTGGGATGCTCTTTGCCAAACCAAGGGGAGTTTGGTGTGACTCCTCTCTTTTGGAGGGGCATATGTGGAGTGGTACATGATATTAGACCCTTCTTACGATCGACTATGTGTGATGGCATGGGTTTCAGATTTCGTAGTGATGACTGGAGTAAGCGTGGGGTGCTTGGAGCACGGTTCCCAAGGTTGCAGGCTCTAGTGGATGACCCAAATTGTTTTATGGAGGTTGTTTGGGGTGAAAATTCATTTTCTCCTCAGTGTAAATCTGAGTTATCAAACTAGCGAATATGCGAGTTATTTGTGATGTTGCAAGAACTTGAGGAGGTTAGTGGACCCGCAGGGGGTCGAGACTGTTGGAGCTTGTATGATGGCAACTTTACGATAAGGAAAGCTTATAGGGCTTTGAAGGACCCAATAGTCTTTGATCCAGGTGGATGTACGATGGACTATGAAAGAATCTGGAATTGGAAAATTCTGACGCGTGTGAAAGTGTTTTTATGGCTTTTTCGATGGGGGCTATTGCTGATGGGCGGGAGATTTGCACGATTTGTCCACACGAGGGACCCAATTTTCTACCATTGCCAGAAGGATGTTGAGAATGCGGATCACCTTTTTTTGACTGTGTGGGATCCATCGAGGTGTGGACGCTCTTCGGGAACACCAACATCTCCACTGCTGGGGCCTCCAAGTTTTGGGAGTCTATTGGGGCAGGCTGGCATGGCTCTAAGTTGGAACGCGTGAGATGTGTCACGTTGGTTTGGACTAGCAAGTACATGTTGGCATGGATCAGAGTTGGAACGCGTGAGGTGTGTCACGTTGGTTTGGACGCTTTGGGTAGTTAGAAATGGAGTGGTGTTCCATCATGAACGATTTTACCGTGATAATGTGGTGGCTCATGTTAGGGTGTTGGCAGAAAGTTGGTGTACTTAGCGTGTTTTTCCTTTCCCATATATATTACTCTTGTACATTCCTGGTGATGTTTTTAGCTATACACATGTACTGTGGATGCCTTTTTTAATAAAAAACAATATGGTTCACAACTTTACTTAGATGAGTTGAAATTAAATTACTTGAATGGCATGAGTTGTGCATCATGAAAGGGAACTTAAGAGTACTATTTATAGTCTCAAGACTGTCTAATGATATTTAAGATATATAAATAGGATTTCTAAAAAATAATAGGGTTAGGTGAAAGGTTACCAACACCTAGATCCAAAAATGCAACTTAGAATAAATTAGTCTAATGAAAAAAATGGTTAGCCTTGAATTTTGATTTATTTGGGTGCAAAAAATAGCTTGATGGATATTTGGCCTAGTTGATTGAAATAGAGACAAGGAGCATGTTTACATGAATAGATATTATTCAATGGGTATAATTGAGTAGTCGATTGGAGAACATTTTCATCGATCGGGAAAAATGTATAGTCGGCTGGAAAACATAATCCATACTTTTGAGTTTGTTGTTCAAGATATATAGGCGAGTCAAAGAAAAATTAGTTGGCTGAGAAAGTGATTAGTTGCCTAATTTATTTTTGACTTATTTAGTTTATGCCTCAAGAATGTTTAATAATTGTAAAAGATCTTTTTAACAAATAAAAACTATGTAAATCGTCGGACTTTTTGATTTTTGCAAAAAAACTTGGTTCTTCTCTATTTTTTTATCATCCATGACCTCAAAATTTCAATTGATAAGTATTTGAGCTTTGGAGTTCAAGTATTGAACTTTTGAGATGTTCGATGCTTTATGCTTTTAATTTCAAGAATAGTGCTTCTTTGCCTTGATAGGCTTTGGACCATCGTTTTCTTTTTCTTTTTATGTTTAGCAGTTCCTCAGGTTTTTATGTATTTGAATTGTCACTATTACCACAAAAGAAAAATACAAAGCAAATATACAAAGCAATCTATCATTATCAAAATTTATGTCACTAATATGTGTGGTCAATGTACAAATATATAAGTGTACGTGAATGTATCTGTTTTATATATGAATGATGTGTGATGCATGGGATAAACATTGGGAAATGTTTATTAGTGGATTTTGTATATTATTCTATGTTCATGTAATTCTGCATTTGAAAATAGTTCTATTGGTACACGCAAGAAATAGGCTAATTTCGCAGTTTTTTGTTTAATTTCCAATGGAGTCAAATTCTCATCCCCAAATGCATGGCATTTATGGTTTGTTTTAGCCAAGCTAGCAAAAAATGGCTTACTAGGTTGTTTAACTAGTCTTGTTACTAGAGGGGGGATTCGACTAGGACTATGTGACACCCGTGAATCCAGGTTACCTTTTTACACATCATCTGCAATATTATTTTTTATATCGATCACATTAGGTTACAAGAAATGAGAGAATTTTTCGTGTTTCAAATGCCATTCACATTTTTAATAACAAGCCACAAAATAACAAGTGACACAAAATTCACATTTACATTAATTTCCATATGTATTTACATGTAACAGAAGAAACTGACAATTTTACATGTATCCCAAAATATAGAAGAGAAATAAAAGCAATTACATTATCCTGTACAAAAACTATAACATGTGTACCATTGAAAGTAACTGTAGAAGATCAATGTCCAGCTGAAGGCCTACTGCGATGCAGTTTCTTTACCTGCCATTCATGTTGGGAACACGAGATTTATCAACAAAAGTTGAGTACAATCTGATTAATTAAAAATAAAATATTTATTTTAGTGGTTTCAATAAGAAGAAAGCAGATATGGTTTGACATTTAAATTTAATAAACTACTTGCGTGGATATTGGTTTTCAAGTTGTTATGTATGTGAATCCCTTGTTTACTCATCACCCCTTAACTTTCCATATATAATGTTTTCATTTATTGGTTGTATGATTCATATGTAGGTTATCATCTTTTTGTACTTATAACTCATGTTGATGGATCTTGGGATTGTAAATGATGAGTTTCTGATCTGATCTTTATCTTTGTTTAATTTCTCAAGCCTAGTGTTTAGTTTGTGGTCTTGTCTGAGTGTGACCTCACACTATGACTTTAAGGCATGAAGAATACCTTAGGATTGGAGTGCCTCCATAGGCATGCAGTGGAGTATAATGCATCTTAAGTTCCCAACATGTCCACTAGCTCCTTTTAACATTCGTGGTAGTTCTAAATTCTGATCAAATGTCGATGATTGATGATTTTTGTCTCATGATCTTTTCCTTGTTAGGACCTACTGGCGGAACAATAAAACAACCTCAAGAACAATACCAACTCAAGTGTAACCAAACTCAAATGTAGCCAAGCTCTACTGCAACCAAACTCAACCGTAACCAAACTCAACTGCACCTGACAACAATCTCTTCTTCGGCAGGACCTACTAGCAGAACATTAATAAAAAACTCAAGAGGTGAGGAAGCATCCAAAGAGACTCTTCCATCTCGCCTCCCAATGGAAGTGCGGTCCAAGAGAGGGCTAGACACACTCTAGAACTACGCCCCAGAGATGGGTGGGAGAGAGTTTCCAGACTAAGTCACTCCAAAAACCGGCTTGACCGGTATGAGCAAAAAGAGATCGAAAAACAAAACCAAGAGTCCTTCTTCCTAGGTACCATACATAAACATGGTCAGCGGAACTGGTAAAAAACTTGGATCCCAGCGACGCATAAAAACACTACGAGCTCACGTAAAAATTTTAAAAAGGATTGGGATCCTAGACCCGTGCACTAGGTGGTTGTTGACCTAACCATGCTTCCTATCTCCCGCCCAGCTTAGGCTCATAGCACCCTTGCATAGTCAGGTGTAAGGGTCACCATGATCGACAGGATTAACTGTTATCACTGATTCACCATCATTTTCTCTTACTTGACTACTCATTTCTTTCTCAATCTTTTTTGTGGTTGACTGACAGATTTGTCTTTTGTCCATAAGTTTATCAATAGTGACTCAAGGATAAAAGGATTGGGGATTATTAGTCATAATGACCACATGAAATCATTTGTTGACTTTATAAGAGAATGGTATTAATATTTTAATATTTGTATTTAAAATCTCTTCTTTAAGGTCGTGATACTTAGACTAAATATTGATCTGTTTTTTTGGCAAATTACATGCTAACTCCTTGATGATTCATCTTTTTAAATCAATGATTCTAGATCTAATTGGTGATCTGATATTTGAGTTGATTTCATACCAAGACACTTAACTTCATTTTTTGGATAATGATATTTAGAGTTACTCATTAGGTTTGAATTTAAGTTCAATTCTATGTAATTTCTCCCAATTCTTTTTATCTCTAAATCGTGAGATTTAGAACTATTTTTTAAATCCGAGTTTAAAGTCAATGCTACACAAAATTCTCAAATCTTTTAAATTTTTAAATCATGAACTTAGTAGCTAAATAAATGATCTCAATTTGGGTCTAATTTGTATGTTGATTACCTCCAAATCTCTCAATTTATGCATGAAATCTATAGCTATTTGTAGTTTGATGTTTAGACTTAAATCACATGCAATTTATCTCTAATCTTTCCAAAATTAAGCATGAAAACTGTAGCTATCGTGGTTTAAATTTTAGACTCAAAACATATGCATTTCATCTCAATCTTTCACAATTTAGGCATAAAAATAGTAACTATTGTGTTCTGAATTTTAGACTCAAAGCATGTTAAACATCACTGATTTCTCATCTTTTAAGTATACAAAAATTGTAGCATATAGTGATCTTAATTTAGATCTAAATGCATGCAAATTCTTATTTTTTAAAACATCAAAATTTGGAGCATACGGTGATATGAAATTAGGTCTATTAGCATGCAATTCACCCTAAATCTTTTATTTTTCAAGATGAAAGTAGTGGCTAATTTAGGGGTTTTGAACTTTGGTTTTAATCTACATGAAAGGCAGCAAGATGAGGGAAGAGGAGGGGGATTGTACCTTTGTTCTTCAAGTTTTTTGGAGGGAAAGGGGATCACAGGAACATCAAAAGGAAGCTGTAGCAGCTCTAAAGTTGCTTGAACAACAACTCCAATGGTTGTTTGGAGACTCCAAGGGGTTTTGGGCAGCAACTTTGGATGTTGTTCTGATATCAGTTGCAAGGGAATGGAGCTTCAATGGGCATGACAACATGTACTGCTTTTGGAGTAGCAACCCTTTGGAAAATATGCAGCAACAGCTTTGGAAAAGAGGGTTGGAGCTCTCTCTCTCTCTCTCATGGTTGGAATTAGAAGGGAATTGGGGGAGATTATGAGAGAAATGAGAAGGAATAAAGGGGGTGTTTGGTGTTTATATAATTAAGGAGAGGGGTTTTGTTACTTGACAAATGAAGGAATGGATGAGCCAAGTGGGGAGGGGAAGGCTGATGTCTGCTGGAATTTTGAATTAAAACTTTTATTTATTTTTTTAAAACCATTTCTTCTTTAATATAAAAATCAAAATCACCCGCATTCACACCTCGAGTCCCTGATTTGGATGATCACTACTTGTTTCAATCATCTCTGAATGACGATAAAAATGAGTATAATATTCATATACTTCTGCTTTGAGATGAATTCAGATATTGTCGAGATACGATCCTGGTTTACGATTAAATTTTGTGATTTTAAATTGTCAAATGACCTCCGATTGACGAATGGTCGATTTTATTGGTCTTATTTCATCGAGACGAATTTTATGATGGTCTCGGATTATTTTTATGATTTCCAATTATGTTGCAATTTTTCTAGTGGCACGCTTTACGATGTAATCACTTTTTGATTGATCCTAAACGAATTTTGATTTACAATCTATTGATCAATTAATATTATTTAATATTGATCAATGGTTTTATCGAATTTAATGGACCATAATCGGGTCGGGTTTGGGTTATTCGGATTTAGGTGTTACAGACTAATTGGTCACTAGTCGACTAATCGGCGTGAATCATGTTATTATTCAGCCATTCTTTGTAATTGTTCTATTTTTTATATAGCAAACTTAATCTAGATGCGTAATGGTTGATTATAATTCAATTGTTTCTTTTATTCTAATAGTATAAAAATGTATAAAACCTTGTAAATATATGGCAACATATGTATATAAAATGATTTACATTTACAATAATTTAAAACATACTAATCGACTAAAGTCCAACTAAATTCATTTCGTTGCTCGATTGTTGATTAATCCTTAATCAGAGACCCCACCAACGGAATGCTGACTATCGAGAATTGCAACCTTGGTTTTAACTCAATTAGGTGCATTACTATGATGTATCAAATGTTTATCACTCCCCCAATACCTAAATCTTGCTAGTCTCGAGCAAGACACTTTTATTCAAAAAATCATGAAATTCCACTATTGCATGAATTGCTAGTGGTGTTACCTTCTTCACTGATGCTTTTAAACCTCTCTGTTTCTAATGCAAACATCATCCGAATTAAGGAAAAATTGGGATTTTCGGTCCGTTCAATTTTGCCCCATTATTAAATTTGGTTTTTGGAGTCGATAATTTTATTGGAGCTAGGGTTGGTTTTATTTGCATTTGATTGAGCATGTTGCAATTTCATTTAAATAAAAGGATCGTGTATATAATCTCTAATTAGTTGCTTGAGATATTTTAGGAGTCCAACTAGGATTTATTCAGATTTTATTATTTTATTCTCTATTTTGTACTCATATCCCTCCTATATAAAGGGGACGTTGTTGGAGTTATAATTTGATTTGGAGTTTTTTCAATTAGCTCCTCTTCTCACCCCCCCCCCGTCATCTTTGTGGTTCTTTTCAACTCCGTGCGACATGCATGTTTTGTTTTCCTCCTCCCTCCAAGTTTATTTCCGCCAAAATTTTCTACCGTTGGAATTCTTAGTTTGCATCAATTGGTGTCAAAGCATGGGCTAAAAATCGTCCTCACGATAATACGATCCTTCCATGGAAACATAATCGTTCTTTCAAACCAATGATCATGTCTATTTATGGTGGACGAAGTTCGAACTAAGTTGGATCTACCATGGGACGTTCACGACAAAAGAGGTTCAAACACAACCTCATGTCAAGCACCAAAGTCCAACGGTAGCTGGATTCGTGGTTCAAGAAAGAGATTTTATTGAAGAATACCTCATGCTATCTAGTATGTCATCGAATCGCCACCTCCCGTCATGGAAGCCGCTGCCACTGCACAACCATCACCACCTCAACCCACTACCCAACACCATCAATGCAAAACCATTCCTCGTCATCCCTGCCAACATACCCATGTCACCTTCCCTACAACCCATAACCTCAAGGCTACCCTCTCCACCCTGGCCCATTCTCGCCTCCACCCGTTACCAACCTAATAGCCCCACCAGCACCCCCTAATATCGCCCCATCACCTCTACCAACTCCCCTAGCTCCAGCATCACCCCTACCACAGGTCCACAACCACAATTTCAACACTTAATGGAACCTCCACTACTACTGGAATATAACCAACCCCAATGAATCTTGCCCCAACCCCACTCATGCATCGCCACCAGCCTCTCTCCTCAAGAAACAACAACACTGCCAAGTTCTCAGTCACCACCCGACCCTAGATCACCCTTCCAGGACTATTGTTGCACAAGTTGTTGGTGCACGTGCAACCTCTGAAGCAATCAGAATCATTGCACACTTGACAAGCAACAGCTCCGTCGTACCGTAAAGCTTTATTATCATGTTGCGACATTCCTTGAGACCACAACTGTTGATCGAGTAGCACACGACGCCACTGCTTCCATTAGATAGGGTGCTTGGGGCGTCGAAAGAACATGTGTGAACCGACGATATGTCGCTATCGTCAAAGCCCTAATCATGCATCACATAGTCGGCTACCTATCGGCCTTGCTCACAGGAATTGAGCCATGGTAGCTGATGGTCCCTCCATGGGATTCAAATCCCATGAGATTAGGGAGTTGGAGTTGTTTTGGGAAACTCAAAAGTCTTTTACCAAACGGGCAAACTTGGGGTAGAAGCAAATGGAGTCCTATATGCAAGTAAAGGTGTAGAATATTTGCATTTTGGCCATTTATAGGGGAGTATTTCTCGAAAATGTTATAAGGAAAAACAAGGGGCATTTACCTTATCCAATTAGGAGTAGGGAAGATGGGCATCTTTATATAAGTACCGTAAGGTTAAGCACCATACATGTTGTTGGGAAAAATGAGCAATCTATTATTTCAAGGAACCCTAGGATCTCTTATATAGAGGATACGCCTATGGGTATATTACATAAGACAGACGAGAGAAAGAAGAATAAGAAATAAACATAAAAAGAAAAACATATCTTTAAACATATCTCTACACTCCCCCTCAAGATGGAGCATAGATATCAATCATGCTCAGCTTGGATGAGCACTTCTGGAATGGTCCTCGGAGAAATGCCTTGGTGAAAATGTCTACCATTTAATTTCCAGAGCTGACGCGGGTAGTAGAAATGAAGCCTTTTTCTGAACCATGTCTTGTATATAGTTGCAATCAACTTCAATATGCTTTGTTCTTTAATGGAATGAATGATCATTTGCTATGAATATAACATCTTGATTATTACATTTTAGTGGCATAGGAAGAGGCACATATATGTGTAAATCTGCTAGTACTGCTCGAACCCACATCATTTCTTTACTTGCTTGTCCCATAGCCCTATACTCTGATTCTGCACTAAATCTAGCCACCACAGTTTGTTTACAACTTTTCCAAGAAACAATTGACTTTCTAACAAATATAGCAAAACCCGACGTGGACTTCCTATCCTTATGACATCCTGCATAGTCTGCATCTACATAGACTGAGATAGTAACATCTCCACCTTTTCTAAATAGCAATCCTGCTCCTGTAGATGATTTTAGATACCTTAATATCATATGTATAACATCCATATATACCTGACGCGGTTGCTCCATAAACTGACTAAACCGACTGACTGCAAAGGAGATGTTGAGTCTGGTAATGGTTACACAATGAAGCTTTCCCACCAGCTCTCTATACCTTCTCTTGTCTACCTCATATGTATCGTCATCATACAATCTCATGCTTGGATCCATAGGTGTAGAAGATGGTCGATATCCAAGCATGCCTCTCACTTAGCATGTCAGTGACGTAATTTCTTTGGGCCATCACAAGATCCTGCTGATTCCTGGCATATTCTAACCCTAGAAAGTATATTAGAATGCCAAGATCTTTGGTGATGAATTAATTTCCCAGAATATCTTTTGCCCTTTTTATCCCTTGGATATCATCTCCTGTAATCAGTATGCCATCGACATATACCATAATAACCACTAAACCTCTGGAAGTTTTCTATACAAAGAGAGAATGATCTGCATTTGACCTTCTTAACCCCCGCTTTTCAAACAAATCTGAGAGCTTCTAAAACCAAGCTCTTGGGCTCTTCTTAAGGCCATATATCGCCTTATGGAGTCTACAAACCTGCTGACACTCCCCCTCAAAAATGAACCCCGGAGGCTGCTGCATGTAAACCTCTTCTCAAAGATCACCATACAAGAAAGCATTTTTAATGTCAAGCTAAAATAAAGGACAATCGTGTACCATTGCAACGACTAGGAGGACCCGTAGAGTAGAATGTTGAAATTGGAGAGAAGTTGTCTAGATAATCCACTTCATATGTTTGAGTAAAACCTCGTGCAATAAGCCTGGCCTTGTACCTACCTAGTCCCCAATCTGCATCATACTTCACAGTAAATACACATTTGCAACTCACAACAGACAACCCAGTAGGAGAAGGCACCAAGGTCCAAGTACCTTGGGACTGTAAAGCAGCCATCTCCTCCTCCATGGCTCTGCACCACTGACTATTTTTCAAGGCCTCTTGATAATTCTATGGGATGCCTACAACAAACAAAGCAACATCAAATTGCCTAAATTCATTTGTAAGTCGATCGAACGACATCTGAGAAGCAATAGGATATGATGCACAAGAATGCTTCTGCTTGCGAATAGCAATGGGAATATCCAGATCACTAGTTATATCCCTAATAGTCTCCTATATTTTACCCTGCTGAGAAACATCTCCAGACCCATCATTCGAAGAATTTAATTCAGGACTTACCTCTGGCGTGCTGGATGTCGTGCTACGAACATGAGCAGGAGGAGGACGAGTATTGTAGTGAAGAGGTAACAATAGGATTGGGATAATAGGTTGAGTGACAATGTGACATCGATGATGATGGTGGTGGAGGTGGTGGTGACGTTGGTGATGATGGTGGTGGTGGAGGTGGAATATATATTCCAGTATCAGTGTCTAAGGAAGATAAGCGATCCCATGTCAGAGAAAAATACATTATGGACTAAAAAAATCACATATGCGCTGATATAATATCTCATGTGCACAGGATCATAGCATCGATATCCCTTTTGAGTCCTATAATACCCCACAAACACACACTTTACAACTCTAGGAGAGAGCTTTTCAACTTGGAGAAAAGTTGTGGACAAAGGCAACATACCCAAAAACACGAGGACCAATAGTAAACAATTCCTTCTCGTGAAATAAAATTGAGAAGGGAACTTTCTCTCCCAAGACAAAGGACGTCATCTGATTTTTACAATAAGCTAATGCATTTGTTAATATTGCATAATTAGCATGTAGTTGTGCAAAAATAAAAGAATAAAGGAAAAGAAAAAGGAAGGAGGTATTTAGAATATATACAAATTGACCCGAACCCAAGAGAAGGTTAAGCATTGGCCTGATCGCCAAATAAAACAAGTAGAGAGAGATATGGTTTACTCTATGTTGTATATTATTATTTATATATGTAAATAATTATTTGTGACAAAATCAAAATAAACGGGTCTTTTTCTGCTTGTATATAATCCCAAAAATAGTACAAAAATTAGAAAAATAAAATAAAAATAAAAAATCCTCCTTACTTGTGCAAAATACTTGTATATATGTCCTACTATCTATTTATTAGACATGTGTAAATAAATAATAAAAATAAAATAAAAATTATTTTATACTCTAAGAAGTATGTTGTAAATAAATAAAATATAAAAAGTGGGGTATTGTGTAAAAATAACAAAATAAAAATAATTGTACAAAACACATAGGTATATTATACCTATATATAATACATTATATTGTATAAAGATTAATTTATTTTTCATAAAAATAAATAAAAATCATAGAAAAATAGTTTGATAAATAACAACTATATTTCATTTTATACACTTTTTGATTTAAAATCGTTTATTATTTTTTATTGAATTTGTAAGTATTTTGCACATTCAAATTATCTGATTGGTCCACGTCATGTTATTGACCTGGGTCAATGCCCTCTTCCAGGCTTGACCCGACTCGATCATTTTCACCAGACCGATTTCTTATAATTTTCCCAGTTGGGTCACGCATCCTCTCGCCTCGATTCTTTGCCCGTGGTCTCTCTTTGGATCCAAGACCTTCGCAGGTCCCTAAGAAGGTGCAGATCTTCCTAGGGTTGCATGCCCTCACCCAAATCCTCCAACCTCCTAGGAACCCTTTAAATCCTCTTCTCCGCCTCTCAGGAGCAGTAGCTCATGCCTTGTGCCTCCCTTCATCCCTAGACACCTCCGCTTGAGTGACAGCTTCCTGAGGGTCCCTTCGAATCAAAGCTTGGAGGAGCAGCCACACTGCTCAGCCCCGTGGCCGGAATGCGCCGCCACGATCAGCCTCCCGACCTTCCACAGCTTGGTCTAGGCCATTACCTCGTCGATCACCTTCTCCTGAAGCTCTAGAGCTCTCCTAAGACCTCAGGTACCCCCCATTTCCTTTATATTTTCCAATTCGCACCAATCATTTTATTCACTACCGTCGCATGTTTATTCACTACCGTCGCATGTTTATATGCTCCGACCAGCTGGTCGGAGCCCCGATATCCACATTAATCCGCTCCGATCGAACCCCCGACACACGCTCTACCTTGCACCACAGCATGATCCCCTTTTAAGCTTGTCCCTTAGGTCGAGATTAAGAACGTGATCTCCTCTATCATCTTCGTTGGAGATCAAACCTCTCCCCACCTCGTTTCCTTCTATTTTGCTCGAATAACCCCCGACCGGAGCTTCGCCCCAGTCGAGCTTCACTTTGTAGATGTTTGCATGCACTAGGAGCCCCAGCTCCATCCACCAGAGAGTTCGTCGGAGAGCCCCAGGTCCCCCTTCACTGCCACGACCTCCGACCATCATATCTTCCATCCGACCCGTCCAGTCGACGCGGAGAACCTCCACGGTTGATCTTGAGCCTCCCGTTCGATCATCGGAGCCAAGGATGCCATCTTAGGCTCTGGCAAAGTTTGCCTCAACCCTGTTCTTCCAAACCTCTTCAGCACCGTCGGATCTGCCTTTATCCACCAGATCCAATCTCAGCCGCCGATCGCAGCAGCTATCTAGGCCGTTAGATCTGACACTTGATGCATCAGATTCCCACATCCCCGACAGCACCCGAGGCATAAAATTTGACATAGTAGAGCATATGAGCCGCGTGTCCACGCACTTCCAACATCAGTCACGTGTCCCCCCATGCGCACCGCACGCGCCTGCCAGGGTATATTGCATTTCCATCCCTACACTTTTTATGCTTTATTCTCTAGTTTGGTAAATAAAGTTGTAGTTCAGACTTTTTGCATATTAGTCCATTATGCTTCCAGTATTTGCACTTTAGTCCTCCCAGTCTGAATGCACGTGCACGGCTATGTGCCATTGTGGTGTTTTTGCAAATCTTGTCCTAGACTTTTAGAAGGTCCTGATTTGAATGAAATGTTTTATGTATTTTCATTTATGCCCCTGTACGTGGTGAATTGAGCATGTGTGTTAATTTCGTGGGCTTTTTTCATTGAACCCCTTGGATTTTTGTGTGTGTTATTGTTTAGTTTGGAAACTTAGAATATTTACAGATAGGTCCCTACATCCTATGTGATTTGTTTGCAATCAAATAATTATCAAATTTATTCCAAAAATTCTCCAAAAATTACCATTAGCTCCTGCTAATGTGTAGGAAATTATCTAGAAATCTGAAAACTACCATAAAATCATTAAAAACACTTGCATATTTTAAAAACATAAAAATATTTTAATTTTAACGTTATGAGAAATTTTTAGCTTTAATAAATATGTTGAAGTTTGATTTTCTTATAGTTCTATTTGTTTTCTTATTAGAAAATATAAAAAAATTGCAAATTGAAAACCACAAGAAGATGCTTTTCATTTTCTGACTCTCGACTACTTCGTAGGCTTCGCTCGTACTCCTTGTGTTCGACCCTGGTCGCTATACCAGGTTAAATAAATAATGGAGACCGCAACATTAGATTTTTGAGCTTGATTGTTTATTTCGTGCTCTTATTTTTATTGATTGACCTGCCTTGTGATTCGGGTCGCAACAACCCTTAGACATATTTTAACCCGAGTTGCTCTGGGGGGTCAACAAGCACCATCGGTGATGGCTGGGAAGAACCTCTACACCACCTCTCCTCACCACAAAATGGTTGGGCGACCTCGCTGTCATAGAGATCAAGCCATAGGATGCAAATTGAGGGGTTAAAGCGGAACAAAAGGGAACCAACCAACAATAATGATTGAGATGAGACTATATACAGAGGGAAATTGACCTAGGATTATCACGTGAATCATGGACAGTACGAGGAAGAGGAAGGGTATGTGTGATGGGTCGACGTGTCGATAAGATCTTTCATTAATGGAGTCAACTACATCAGGAAGAGAATCATGGAGTAGAAAATCGAGAAGAGAGGGGTTATTCAGGTTGGCGCCTATGTCAGAGGATAGGCAAGGCAACTAACCCGAGGTCAACTATCCGAGCCACACGATTGGTCCACCTAGGACACTACACGACAAAATAGAGAGAAAAATAACAAATAATTACAAATAAAATAACAAATGAATTAACTAAATAAAAGCTTAAAAAATTGTTTATTATTTTATGTAGTATTTTAATCTGATTTTTATTTATTTTTATGGATTTATTTCTATAGGTTACTTTTTCCAACTATAGTTATAGGTATATTTACCTATATAATTTGTATTTTATTTTTATTTTATATTTTATTTTTTATTTTTTTATATACATAATTTATATATTTACAACTTATTTAAATACATCTGAGTATATTTTTATTATATTTTTATGGTTTATTTGTATACTTAATTAAATATAGGTATTAACTATATATGTACATGTATAGTATATTCATCTATGTATAGAGACAGATTGATTTATTTTATTATTTTTTTTATGGTTTTATTGTCTTTTGATTATGTACATATACTACAAATAATATTTACACAGTTATAAAAATATAAAATTATAAAATATATGAAGGATAAATAAAAATGAATATTTTGTTCATGTATACTATATAGTAGGGGCTCAAAACCCAACTCCTGCATCTTAACTCCAAATTAAATTAAACCACCTTCATTTAATAGCTAATAAAAATTATATACAATTAAAGATGATTCTGAATAATTTTGTATTCATATGGAGAAGATAAGGATATGGGAAGCTTGTGCTTTGTCTTTTTATTTTGAGTGTAGAATGTACATTGTATATTATATTTTGTGAAATCATTCTATATTTTTTATTTATTTTTATATTCATGTACAAAGATTATTGATTTGAGGTAAAAATAATAAAGACTGAAATAGGTCCTAAAAATGCATTATTGTGCATTTATGAGTTAGGGTTTCATTGTATTTTTGACCCTTATCTCCCCCTACTTTATTCCTTGTCAACCTAGTCATCACAATGCCTAGATCTCAGGGTTTAGGGTTATAAAATAGCTTTGGTATTTTATTTCTTTTTCCTTTTCTTTTCTTTATTCTTTTATTTTGGCTTTAAATATAGTATTTATACAATTTTTATACAATAAATAACACATGTTAATTTATGCAAAATAATGTCATTTACATGCATTTAGCTAGGGTTTAAATGCCAAAATGAAGGAATAAAGGTGATGAAATGGAGATTCATCACCCCCTACATTTGCCTTTGATAGTCCCTAGCAAACATTTAAGCATGTAAGTGAAAAAAAATAAAGAAAAGAAAATGAACGAACTTGGATTGATTTTAACTCTTAAACTTGTCTTCATAAAATCAAAGTTTGGAGCTCAGTCTGACCTTTAAATTTTAAGTTTGGTCGGAACATTTTTGAGATCCAGACTTTAAAAACAACAACCTCTGAGAACCACATAACTCTGCTCAAGTCTCCTCAATAGCCAGGTCAGAATAAGTCAACTCATACGCAAACCCTTATGACTATGCATCTATCTTGTACAGTGTGTGATATGTAGCTCTCCTCTGCTGAAGCGGTAAAAGTCAGTATTCTCCAACATGGTGATCATAATTCCCCAATCCAACAACTCATTCCTCGAGAAGCGCGGTATTCCCTTCTAAGTTCAAGTACAACTGTCTCAAGAAGAGGACGTGGAGAAGAGAATGGACGATAGCCAGTGTAGCTACCTATCCTAAGATGCTTGACCAGTATACCCAAGACATCCTTTTGCAGGCTCACATACATATGATGTTGAAGCTCAAGCTTGTTTATTGGCTATATACATGCTCCGACATGAATTGATATTTTTTGGAATGTTGCATGTCTATTCTTCTTGGAGTTTTTGATTTTTCAGTTTTTTGAATACTATATACAACAACATTTACATAAGGTCTTTTTCCTCTTGAGCCGGTAGACTATCCCTCTTTTTAAGCATTATTGCAACCCATAGACTTCTGTCTTTAGACCTCTTCATTACTAGATCGGGTTGCGGTATAATGGCCACAAATGTCTGACTTCTGATGTTTCTATTGGCTTGTGTCTCATGCCTGCAAATCCAACCCTCTACCACTTCAACTGAGAAGAGCAAAGTGCAAGGTGCAAGTGTGAAAGCTAGGTCATTGTCGACAAGAATGATGCATGTGTTCTAAAATATTTACTTAGGCGGTCAAGATGGCATTGAACCAAGCCTTGTGGTCTCAAAGAATCATGTCTAACAGATCTGAAGCATTTCAATTCCAATTCCTATAAGGATCCTGCGATTAAGTAGATTAAGGTCCAACCAAGCTCCAATCTTCTGCTTTATTTAGATTGGTTCAATTATCAATATCAATCAAAAAATGAAAATGCTATGTATAATGCAAGGAATATAGTTTTGTGATGCACTTTTCTAGTTTTGAACTTTTTCTGGATTTTTGGAAGGTTTTGCACATTTTTATGCAGGTTTTTGAAAATATTTTACAAATGTTCTTAGAATTTTAAATTTTTGTAAATTTTTAGGGATTTTTCAAAAAGTAAAGTTTTAGAAAAAGGGAATATGTACAGATATTTACACGGGAATGCATCTTGGTATTTACAAGAATTAGGTGGAGAATATACACTTACAGGGATTTTGTTATTATTTACAAGTTAATGTACTAAGTTCGTAAAAGATTTTTATTTGTTGAAATCATGTACACAATTCTCAAAATACTTTGAAAAGATTTTCAAAAATATTTTGAAAATTTTATTTTGAAAAATAAATAATTTTACAAACATTTACAAAATTTGAAAATCATTTTGCAAAATGTTTCAAATAGTATGTATAGATTTTTCAAAATATTTTTGCAAGCATTTTCTGAACCATTTGCAAATATATTTTCAAAATATTTTATTTCAAAGAAAAGATTTTTTTACAAATAAAATATTTGTACAAAGGTTGAAAATATTTTACAAAACATTTTCCAAATAGTTTTGGATAGATTTTTCAAAGAGATTTTCCAATCATTTTTCAAACATTTTGCAAAACATTTTTAATCTGATTTATTACTCAGTATACAAAGTATTTTAGTGTGTGTTTAAATTTTTATTAGTTAGCCATATAATTTGAAAATACGAAAGTATGAGTTATTTATAAAGTATATACAACGTATATACGACCCCTCTATACTTAGTTGGAGGTATGTCCTCATAGATCAGAGAGAAAAAGAGAAGACATAACATGTATTGAATATAGATGAGCCTATATTACAACGACAAAAGAATAATGAAAGAAAGAATGAGGGAATGAGAAGTCAACCGTCCCCCTATACTTAGGATGAAATAATCCTAAGTATAGCATGTTGTATCTACATGTAGGGAGGGTTGAGGGTGGGAATGAACATATCACAACTTGGTTTCTATCCCCCTAAACTTAGGGTAAGATATCCCTAAGTACATACAGGAATATTATTAGGAGTGGAGACAATTAGGGGATCAAGAAAAAGAGACCGATAAAAAGAAAAATATGTGGGGAGAATGTACGCATCACTCTCCCTATACTTAGGGTAAAAGAGCCGTAAGTGTAGGCACCAACAAGAATGATGAAACAGGGAAGAAAGAATACTCGGCTCATCCATCCCCCCCACCATACTTAGGTCAAAGTATGTCCTAAGCAAGGAAAACACACGGAATGGGGTGAATGAGCAAAAGGGTGGATAGAAGGAAGAAAACGAAAGCGGATATGCAAAGTAGAGGTTGTAAAGACATAAAGGAGGTAGAAAGCATACCTTCTTGTGTGACCATTGAGGAATGGATCTAACAAGGCGTGTGTCGATAATCAGCTGACACAAACCGATCAGGATCGACACGATGAAGATCCTCAATGGCCTCAAAGTGAGAAGGCATGAACTGGTCAGTGGAAGTAGTGTAGTTAGGTTCGGCCTCGAAAGTCTCACAAATCTTAAAATGAAAAGGTAAAAACTCATCTATGGAAGTATTCCGATCAAGTCTATCGTGTGAAGTCTCCCCTAAGTATGTCCTCTGCACCAAGGTGTCTATGGTGTAAATGCTACAGATGTCATCAATGCATCACCATGCACCGGAAGGGGGAACTCAAAGGTCTATGATTTATGAGTTTCCCCCCTGAAGAGGAATTCTCGATCTCAGTCTCATCCATGATAAAAGCAAACCTTTCTGACATCAGTAGATAGGTCAAAGTCCCCGGGGTCATCTAACACAGGTACACTCTTGTCAGATGTGGGTCTCTAGTCAGTGGTGGGTACGGTGATCAAGACAATGCTCTCATCAGTAAAACGAAAATGATCTGTCCAAATCTATAATCAATAACGACTCTCGCAGAGGTGAGAAAAGGTCATCCCAGGATGATCGGAGGATGCTCCAAAGCGGTGGAGATATCCATGGGCAATACAATAAAATCAACTGTGAAGCTCATGACCTTGATCTGAATGATGGCGTTCTCTACAATACTCCTAGGCCTCTTTATTGATCTATCAACAAATTGGAAAATCATCCTGGTCTTCTTGAGAGGCCCTATATGAAGAGACTGTATCAACGAGAAGGATATTATATTAATTGAAGCATCACCATCAAGGAGAGTATGATCAAAAGAAATAACGCATCTCATAAGAGGTGTAACAATGCCCCCTTTCCTAATGTCTGGACTGTGGTTCATTGTGTGGGTTGTGCCATGGTCAGAATGTGATGCTTGGATCTGATTTTTCACTTTCTTTTCTTGGGTTTGGGGTGCAGATAATTGGTTCATTGCCCGGCAAAGTGGGGCCTCAATAATATTATGATCAACTGCCACCACTTCATGATAACATTTTTAAGATTTTCTATCTCTTACATGTAAGGGAAGAGATTAGAATCATCATCTACTCAAGGACAACTGATAGCAGTATATACAATGTCATCCTTGGGGGTAAAGGTGGGAACTGTGGTGGATGTGTGTGTGGGTAAAGGATGTGGCATGGGTGCCCATTCCTTACAAACTGACTCGGCTAGGTTTGGATGATTGCAAGATCTCATGGGTGTCCTCGAGTGAATCCATGAATCAGAAGGTGAAGCATCAGTTTGGCTCTTATTTAGTCTAGTGAGGTCATCCATACTTTGATTCATTTTCTCCACTAACTGAGTTATGTACTCAAGAGTGGTGTCTATAAGGGTTCGTTTGGTTCCAGGGTTGGGCGGGTTGGGTTGGGTTGGGGTACTATTCACAGGGGTACCCCCTCCTCACAATTTACTATTCACCTAGCCCAACCCAACCCAACCCAACCCTGCCCAACCCTGCAACCAAATGAACCCTAAGAGGTGACTCCAATAGCTCAGTCTCGGGTGGGTGAGATGGTCGGTAATGTGATGGTGGTGGTGGATGATAATTTGATGCCTGAAATTGGGAATGATGTGGATATGTACAAAAAGAATAGCCAGGAGCAAAGTCATAAAATGGAGGTTGGCTAGCTGGAGAGGAAGAAGGATCCGTGAAGTCCGGATAAAAATAACTCCAAACGACCATATCTGAAACAAAAGACAAGGATCAAGAGAGCATGATGGTCAAGTCAAGATGTGCAAGAAAAAGGTGCAAATTCGTAGAGAAGATTGAGTATGCACACAAATAAGAATATAAACAAACAAACAAACCCCTCAATTCACCAACTCAACACAGTCATGACCGTGACAGTTCGGTCTTTTATCTTATCAATTTTAAAGTTAGGTGAATTCCAAAAAGTTGTACAAGCACACATGTAGGCCTGGTATTGGGGCACTAATCCTTAGTGTATACATGGCAAGTATAAAATGTTGAAGACAATGAGGGGGTTACTCTCCCCAAAACAAGGATTTTTTTCTTTTTTTTTTATTTTAGGGTTGAGTAGTGTTAGAAGTGTCAATTTTATTGGTTATCACTTTTTTTGGATTTTTAATAAAAATGCATGAAACTTAACGAGGTGTTAATTCCTTTAGTATCCTATGTGGTAAAAATCAGAAGGAGAGAGTCAAAAAAGCAATGAAAGCATAAATCAATGTTGTATGCTCAGATAGAGTTGCTCACTTTTCCTCCAGCTCTCTTCATGCCGGATGTTTACAGAATTGAAACCTACTCTATATGCAATGCAAGCTAATGAAAGCCCCCTAGAATGGAAAGTGATGTTATCATGAAGAACCAGATGTTGAATATCTCGAGAAGAAATCAAAGGTCCGATCTTGGAGACTCCTCAGTCCTAACCACAGTGGGTCCTACAAGCATTGTGTGGAGTCTCTCGCAGCGCGCGGTTTCGAATCCAAATATCCAACAATTAGATTTGACTAGATCCAAACATGAACTATAGATGCATGCATATTAATTAGGGCTTTGGACCGTAATCTATCAGCAAGCAAGTCCTAAGCTAGTGCTCAATCACATAAAATAAATAAAATAAAGGGCAAAAACTCAAAACGTGTGAAACAAAGAAAAAGAAAAACGATGAAAACATGAAGATGACACCCCCAGGTGAACAATCATCCGGGCACTAGACCTCATGAAATGTGGCGGTGTTCAATGTCCCAAAATTATTAAAAATTAATTTTACAAAATAAAAAGAAATTTCTCCTCACAAAATAAAACAAGAACAACAAAAGACTGTTTGTCTCTTTCTCTCCTGTCCTCCATCTCTTGATTGCTCAAAGTTGGCTTGGGTGTATCAACCTCCTAAGAAGTCGGCACTATCGTCCAGTACCTCACAAGAAATATCAACAAAGAAAGTGGTTTGAACAATGAAATAAAATATCGATAATAAAATGAAAAAATAAAAGAGGAATAATGTACAAAATAAATGCTACACTCTATTGTTCCCTGGCAATAACGCCATTTGATAGAGAGAGTTTTTGCATTGGTCGTCTAATCAAACACAATTAGCAATCATTGCTTGACCAAGTGTGCCTTTAATCAACAATCAACCCCACAGATAATTCAAGCGATCATTGTGCGTGGGTTAAAATTTATTAAAACTCTACTATAATTGAGTAAAAGTGTAACTATGGTAGAGTATCAAATGCAAGGAGACAAGTCGGTGTAGCGGGTATATTATTTATAAATAATAAATGAATTAATAATATAGGTGTATTTTGTACAATTACTCAATTAATGAATGAATTTGGATTTTAATTAACTAAAATAAATGTTATTTTTATTTATATTTCTTATTTTTTTAATTTCTTTTAATTTTTTTAATTTTTTTTTAATTTTTTAATTTTTATTTTTTTTCTTTTTAATAAATAGTAAAGATATATATATAATATAGGGTAATATAATTATAAATACAACTAAAAATAACCATAAATTACATGATAAAATATTTTTTATGCTTTTTATATTTTTTATATTTTTGTGATTTCAGCATTTTTTGCAAATTTCTAGGTAATTTATAAAGTCCAAAATACATAAAATTAGGGACTTTTAAATTAGGTAAAATTGTTTTGGAATTTAAAAATACTAAATAGAGTTAGAATAGTCCAAAACTATTTTTAATGGATATACTGTAAAAAAATTTAGAGATAGGAATACATATTTTTTTTGTATTTTTAGAAGATTATTTGTAATTTTGATACTAATTTTGGAGCTTTTTATTTTTTAATGATTTTTTCTATTTTTAGGGATTTTTGGCCTGGAGGTATAAAATACAATAAGAAATAAACACTAATTTCTTTGGACTTTTTAATTACAATTTTATATTTTTTTTGGATTTTTAAAATCAATCAGGGAATAAAACATGATATTTTGATTTTAAAAAATAGGAAAAATACTAAAGAGTAAATCTGATTAAGTAGCGTGGAAGAGCTTGCAAAGAGGCACAAAACTCTATTTTTCCATAAGTTTTGGGGGGTATGGATGATATTTTTTGAAAATATAAAACAAATAAAAATATTAATTTAACTCGTAGGTAGATTTATAGTTAAAATAAAAGTTCAAGGCTAAAGTGTAAATTACCCAAAAGTTTTGAACTAATATTCAAATCTTAAAAACTAAACAACAATTACAAAATCTCGTAGGGACTTAACTACAAAATGCTTGGCTCACGTGGGGGACCACGTGAGTTGAGCTGGTAAGGACTAGCATGGAGTATGCGAAAAGATTGATGGTTCACTTGTTATTTCTACAAACATTTTAAAATAATATAACTAATTACATGAATGAATAGAAAAAAAAACAAAAATGGGGACTCGATATGTAATTGACCCCCACATGCGCCTAATCCAACAGCAAAGGGGCGCTCACTTATCAGTGTGTCGGCTCTGGATGGCACGATGACGGTTGGATTGGACGTTTGAGATTAGATCCCAAATGTGGATCCTATGATCATGGCTCGTGCTGATCAGACATCTCCTACACAATCTGGCAGCTGCTCTTGATGGAACGGTGGGCAAGGGGACTGGAAGAACTGACCAATAACTCTCCCAAGGTGAGTTTGAATCCGATGTTGCGTGTTTCCAGCCATCGGATCTCAGCCGATGGTCTCTACTTACTCCTGCAACTGCTGCAAGCCTCCCAGGAGCTTCAAATGGATCCGGGGGCTACTGGTCTATTCCTTGGAGCTCGATGCTCTTTAGTGAACCTGGGAGGATGTCCTTATGCAAAATAGCCCGCAAATGCGCTCTTCAACTGCAAAAAAGTTAGACGAAATGTCTGTGCATGGGGAAAAGTCGTGGTTATTATTTGGTGACGGTCAGAGGGTGGAAATGGAAGGGGCGATGAGGACCGATGAGGATGAAGGACTTCGACATCCATGGTCCAGATCAGACGAAATCTGGGTGGCTGGCGAGTTGAGAATGAAAGAGAATCGAAGAGTTGAGGTAGCAAGGGGATTGGTGGAAGTCGGGACAATAAGGAACGATGGGTGACGATGGCATGAGATCTAGAGCTCCGGCAAACTAAAGTCGGACTAATCTATGCTAAAATAACTATTAAAAGATAAACTGAAATGAAAAATTGAAAGGAAATAACTAAATATACCTAAGAAGAAAAAAAAGAACCTAAAGCGGTCGGAGATTGCGAGATGGACCTCGCGGCAGAGCACCACCGGAGATGGTTGGGAAGCACCTCTACACCGCCTCTCCTCACTGCAAAAAGGTTGGATGAGCCTGCTATCACCGAGCTCAAGATGTAGGGCATAAATTGAGGGGTCAAAGCGTAGCGAAAGGGTACCAAACAACAAAAATGGTGGAGGTGAGACTATATACAGAGGGAAGTTAACCTAGGGTTATGACACGAATCGAAGACAGTACGAGGAAGAGTAAGGGTTTGTGTGATGCATCGATGTGCCAACAAGATCTTTCATGAAGGGAGTCAACTACATTGGGCAGTGAATCAAGGAGTAGAAAATTAAGAAGAGAGGGGGTTCGTTAGGTTGGCACTTAGGTCTAAGACAGATGACTCAAGGTCAAATGTCTAAGACATGTGATTGGTCCACTTAGGACACTACGAGACAAAATGAAGACAAAAATAACAAATAATTACACATAAAATAATAAATGAATTAAATAAATAAAATCTATAAAAATAAAATTTATTTATATTTGTAAAGTATTTTAATCTCATTTTTATTTATTTTTATTGATTGATTTTTTATAGGTTACTTTTTACAAGTATATTTATAAGTATATTTATCTATAGAGTGTGTATTTTATTTTTATTTTTTATTTTATTATTTTATGTACATAATTTATATATTTACAACTTATTTAAATACATCTGACTATATTTTTATTATATTTTCTTGGTTTATTTGTACACTTAATTAAATATAGGTATTAATCATATAGGTATATGTATAATATATTCATCTATGTATAAGATAGACTAATTTATTTTATTATATTTTTTATGGTTTTATTGTATTCTGATTATGTACATATACAATAAATAATATTTACATAATTATAAAAATATAAAATTGTAAAATATATGAAGAAAAAATAAAATGAATATTTTATTCAAGTTTACTATACAATATGGGCATAAAACCTAACTTTTGTATCTCAACACCAAATTAAATTAAACCACCTTCATTAAATAGATAATAAAAATTATATACAATTAAATGTTATTTTGAATAATTTTGTGTTCTTATGGAGAAGATATGGATTAGGAAGTTTGGTTTTGGCTTTTTATTTTGAGTGTAGAATGTACACTGTATATTATTTTGTGTGAAATCATTCTGTATTTTTTATTTATTTTTATCTATAACTTTCATCTACAAAGATTATTGATTTGAGGTAAAAATAATAAAGAATAAAATAGGTACAAAAATACATTATTTGGCATTCTTGAGTTAGGATTTCATTGTATTTTAACCCATATCTCCCCCAACTTTATTCCTTATCGACCTAGTCATCATGATGCCTAAGTATCGAGGTTTATGGTCATAAAATACCTTTGGCATTTTATTTATTTTTCTTTTCTTTTCTTTATTCTTTTAATTTGATTTAAATACAGTATTTTATATAATATTTACACAATAAATAGTAGATATTAATTTATGAAAATTAATGTTATTTACATACTTTTAGCTAGGGTTTAAAGGCCAAAATTAAAGAATAAAAGTGATGAAATGGAGATTCACCAGTTCTCCATCGAATCATCATTTTAGATCACGGGAAGGGCGCATCTCATCCACGCGTCTATAAGTGCTCTCTATATCGGATCAGACTTGAGGCAGAAGGTCTCTTCTCTTAAAGACTCATAGAATGCGATTATGCTTCAAGAGGTAATACTATTACTGATGTAACCTTTACAAGAAGAGTTGGGAATTGTTCCCATGTCATGTGGTTACATCAACTTTTTTTAATTTTTGCTACACCATCGACTAGTATGACTAGTCGACCTAGATTGGGTAGGATTCCATCTATATGTTTCCATGATTGATGACCGAAAAATCCTCTAAAATCCGAGTAAAGGTAAAACTACGGGATCGTTGCGACCCGAATCTCGGAGATCGGTCAACAAGAAAAATATAGACCACCAAATAAATCAAACAGTCAAAAAGATCGAATAGTAGTCTTCGCTATTTATTTAACCTGGTTTAGCGACCAGGGTCGAACACAAGGAGCACGGATTGGCCAAGTGGCCTACGAAGTAGTCAGAAAATCAAATAAAATAAAGAAAATATTTTTGGTAGATTTTATGGATTTTTAAATTTTTTTTTAAAATTTTTAATTATTAAGAAAAATGTGAAAAAGGATAAAACGGACACAATCAACAATTTATTTAAGCACATCAAAACCAATCCGAAAATTGCAATAAAAATATTTTTGTGTTTTTATAATTTTTTAAGTTTTGTTGGTAATTTTCTCAAAATTTTATGATTTTTAGTTGATTTTATAAAAATGGAATAAAGCTAAAAATTGAAATCAATGTGCAACCAGATTTGAAAGGTTATTTAAAAATAGATAAATAACCTCTAAAAATCTGAAGACAATTTTATATCAAACTACAAATAAACACTAAGCAATAGGAAAAGAAATTGCAATTTTTTGAATTTTTTAGAATTTTTAGTAATTATTATAAGGTTTTTAGGGTTTTTAAATTTTTAGGGGTTTTATATATCCAAATCACGCAAAAATTAGACTAAAGCAAGTAAACACTCAAACAAATAGTAGCTAATTTCTTTAGAACTCTTTGTGGTTTTTGATATTTTTAGTTGATTTTATAATCCAAACAGTAGCAAAAACAAGGGTTTTTGAATTTTTAAAAATATAAAAACAACTCAAAAATGTCCCAAAAAATTAGTGAATTTTTTACACAGTGGCAGGGGCCAAGTATCCAAATTTCACAATATTTGGAGTTTATTTGATATTTTATTCAACCAATAGACAAGGCACAGCACACAGGGACCAAAGTGCAATTAATAAAAACCTTTCAGCCAAATAATAGCATGCATAATAAACCCGAGACTGAAACTGTAAAAAACCCAAACAAGCACGCGGATAGCATGTGATTCACATTCACAGGGACTAAAATGTCATTCCTATTTATAAAGATTCAAATCGTAACAGCACAGAAATCTAGAACACAATATGCAAATGTTCCACAAATCACGTGTCCATGCACGCGCTCCACATACATAGGGACTAAATTGCAAATACTAAAAGTCCAATGTCTTACGTGTAATTTACCCAAATAAGAACAACTACTATAAATATTTACAAAACTAAACTATAAATACTAAAGAAAGAGGGGCCTAAGAGATATTTACCCCTTTTATTAAGATCCGACGGCTGGTAGGGGGTCTTCTAAAGATCGGACGGTTGAGATACGCTGACACCCCTTCGGCGATGAGCGGCCCAGATATGATCCTCAGATGGATCGACGGTCGGGAACCTCCCTTGGATGGATCACGAGATCTGATCTGGCGTGAGGGGGCTCGGTCGACGGCTCCAGAGGCTCCTGGAAGAGCAAGTCGTCGGCGACTTTCGCTGGGCCAATATGTGCGTGAGGGACCTCCTCCGGTGCTGCGGAGATGGGCGAATCGAAGGTGAGGGTCGTCCGCAGCAGTTGGTATGCTCAGATGGGGTCTGGGAGGACCTGGAGGGTCCCCGGCGATGAAGTGTAGCTGGAGCTACTGTGCTTCGATATCAGGACCTCCAGATGAGGTCCTTAGACCTTCAAACTTGCACAGAAAGAAAGAGGGGTCGAGGGCAAACTGCCTCGACCCGTTAACGGGCGAAATGAGCGATTGGGGGAGTCGGGGCGTGGTCCTCCAGCGAGCGGCGGCGGAGGAGGACCTAAGTCCGGGTTCCGTGGCAAACCAGGATGATTGAAGGTGCGAAGAATGTGTGGAGAAGTCTCGTGGAGAAAATGGGACGGTCGGATGGCGAAATAGGTGAACGGATGGTCGGGAATCGGCCAGCGAAGGCCGGTGGCTCTAAACCTAAAGATCGGAATTAAAGCTAAGCTACGGGCTAAAGAGGGTACCTGTTGGCTGAGATCGTCTGTGGTGGAGGTCAGCTACCTCCTGGGATCCTCGCCTAGATGGAGCGACACCTCCAAAGGCTCGAGCTCGCCAATGGCAGAGCGCGGCGACGATGACCATCGGACCTGGGGCTAGGGCGCCTCTTTCTCTACAACACCTCCTCGAGCTTGTTGTCACTCAAGGCAAGAAGGTGGAGGTCCTGGGAGTCAAAGACGGTAGCCAAAGGTGAGTGAAATTGCATCTCCGTGCGAGGTTTTATACTGCAGGGTTCCGGGAAAGATGGAGATCGGTTGAGCAAATCGGTGCATGAACCCCTAAAAAGAAGATCGGGCGAGCGTCATGGATCTTAGCTCGGCAATCGGAGCCCGGGGTTTGAGGAAATGGGAGGCCGATCGCTTCGTGAAAATTAGAAGAAGTTGGGTCGAAACAAAGATCCGCGCGAAGTGGTCCGGGGGGGTGGGCCAGTTGACCGGAGGTCAACATTCCCCGTGGACCAATGAGAAAATTCCATTCTGAAATTATTTGTAAAATCAATTACGTATATACATCATGTATTATTATATATAGGTATAAATACCTATGTATTTTTAATTTTTATTTTTATTATTTTATTTATGTACATATATCCCAAATTTATATTTTATTTATTTACATTATAAATTTTAGGATATAAAATAATTTTTGTTTGATTTTTATAAATTATTAACAAGGGTAAAATAAATAGGTCTTTTATTCTTATATACAAGGTATATGTACACTAAGAGAGAGAATTTATTTTCTTTTTATTTTATTTTTTCTCATTTTTATTTTATTTTTAGAAATATATACAAATTAATAAGAACCCATTTTTATTATTATTTTTGTTTTATAAAAATAAAATATATACTCAAGCTGGAGGTTGTACACAAAATTAAGTAGCCATATCTCTCTCTCTACTTGTTTTATTTGGCGATCAAACCCATATTGGGTCCTCTCTTGTGTTCAGTCACTCAATATTTATTCTAAATATTTCCCTCCTTTTCTTTATTCCTTTATTCTTTTATTTTTACACAAAAACATGCTAATTATTGCTATTTACACAATGCATGGAATTTGACAATTTATTGTATTTACAAACATATACATGGTGCTTTGCAAAGAATTTTAGTTAAAATAAAGGAATCAAGAGTGATGAATGAGGATTTATCACCCTCCTATACTTTACTTTTGCTAGTCCCTTAGCAAACACTTATTTGAAAAAGAAGTGCAAAAGAGAAAGAAAAAGAAAAGGATGGGAAATCAAGGTTGATTTTTAAACTTTCCTTCATTAAATTGAAATATGGAGCTCAGTCAGATCTTTGGATTATTAATCTGTCGGAACCTTATTTGGACTTAGGTTTAAAACTTAACAGCCTCTAAGTTCTACTAATCTATAGTCCAGACTGCTCAACAATCCAGATCAGAACAAGTCTACATACACAAACCCTAAAGACCATTAACCTTTCCTCGTACTGTGTAAGTGAGGTATAGCTCTCCACCTCAGAAGTAGCAAAGTGACAACCCTCCCCAACAAGATAACTCTAATACCCTAGTCTAGCAACTCTTTCCTCGAGGAGTAGGGTATTTCCTTCTAAGTTCAAGTTCAACCGGCTCAAGAAGAGGAGGAAGAAGAGAATGGACCATGGCCAGTGTAGCCATGTATCCTTGGGAGCTCAACCAGTGTAGCTAAGTCTCCCTGCTGCAAGCTTCATGAGATGGAACATGGATATGTAAGCTTCTCTTTATTGCACTATATACACTCCGGTGGGATTATCATTTTCTCTCAGACCCACCACTTTTTTGGTGTTTTTCTTTTTGCATTTTTTGTTGTGCATATTTACAACATATCTACAAAGTGCAGCATATATACATAAGGAATTTTTCCTCTTGAGCTAGTAGACTATCCCTCTTTTGAAGCTTTATTACAACCCACAACTCCTGTCGTTAGACCTCACGGCTAACAGATCAAGTTGAGACGCATTTCCTTCACTATAAGAAGAAGAGAGGTTCCGCCTAGAAGTACTACCCTCATATGCTACCCCAAAGTCAAAGAAGACTGCCTCCTCACCACCTCATACATAGAGAGATCGGTGTAAAATGTTGGTCCAAGTAAATCCATTGTCTGTAAGATTCATGTGTGTGTTGTTAAGTTCTCTACTTAGGCTTATCGAGATGACATATGATCATAGCCTAGTGAACTCGAAGAATTAAGTCACCATGGACCTGAAAAGTCTCAACCCTAAGCCCTCTAAGGTTCCTCTTGGAATTAGATGGATTAAGATATTAACCAAGCTCCATTTTTCAATTTAATTCCAGGCTAGTTCAAATGTCAACTATGATTCAGGAAAAACTATACAAATATTTACAAAGATGCGATTTACAAAATTTTACAAATGTGCAAAATTTTTGAAAAATGTTTGAAAACATGGATGTATGCATGAATGCAAGTTTTGCAAAATATTTACCCAATTTTACACAAGGTTTTTGCAAACTTTTTATTTTTCAAAACATTTTACAAAAATTTTGTACTATATACATAATTTTGATATCAAAATATTTACACACTATTTACACAAAAGATTTTTACAAACATTTTTACAAATATAATTTTGTACATAGCTATGTATGTGCAATAAAAGAATTTTATTTACAAGGAAAAATTTTAATTTTTATGGATTTTATGTTTTTTAGCCAATTTTATTTATTAATACACTCACACAAAGTATGAGTTATGGCTAAAGTATATATAAAATATATACGACACACCCTATACTTAGCTCGAATGACGTCCTTAGAGTGAATCAAGAGCGATAAAGAAGACATAACTCATGCTTAGTACAGGGAAGTGAAAAGGAAGGCTATATACAAAGATGAATGAAAGAATAGGAATGAAAAGAAAAGATCTCGGGGTTTCCCCCTATACTTAGGATCAAGTAATCCTAAGTATAGCAGGTTGTACACAAAGGGAAATCCGAGTGAAGAATGTACAGGGTCTACCTCCCTTATACTTAGGGTAAAATATCCCTAAGTATAGGCAGCAAAACAGAGGTAGAAAAGAATCAAAGGAAACTCAAAAGTCTCACACCCCCCTATACTTAGGGTAAAGTGCACCCTAAGTATAGCATAATCATAGATGGAAATGGGGTGTTGGACTGAAGAATAGTGTGATATGGACAACTGGATCTACACAAGTCGGGAGAACAGTGACAATCAGGCGTGAGATGCAATAGATGTGAGTCAAGAGACCACATCTCACACAAAATTAATAGGGGCGACGTCAACGACCAGCGGTTCATGATCTAGATATGGTTTGAGCCGTTGCCTGTTAACATGAAAGGTACTCTCAGAAGACAACTTAGATATATCAATACTCTCGTTGTTGTGTACCTTTCTGACCAGATAGGGTCCTTTCCATTTTCTCTATAGATTCCCTGGAAATAATCTCAACCTGGCATCGAACAACCATACTCGCTGTCCTGGCTCAAACTGCTTGTGGCTGATATGAGAATTGTCCCACTCCTTCACTCTCTCCTTGTATTGTAGGCTACTCGAAAAGGTTGTATCACGAAGCTCCTCCAGGGCTGCTAACTTTGCCCTCCTCTGATCTCCTACACTCACTGGATCCATAAAAATATATGTGACTGCACAAAGTGACCTATGTCTCAGCTCAATAGGTAAATGGCAGGGCTTGCCATAAACGAGGCGAAAGGGAGATGTACCCAAAGGCGTCTTGAAGGGCATCCGATATGCCCACAAGATCGAGTCCAAAAGCTGTGACCAATCCTTTCGGTCTGGGAGGACGACCTTCTGCAATATAGTCTTGATCTCCCTGTTCGACACTTTAGCAAGACCATTGGCTTTAGCAAGACCATTGGTCTGAGGATGATATGGTGTGGCTACTCGATGGTCTATGTTGAACTCACTAGCAAGGGCCTTTACCTTGTCGTTGATGAAATGAGAACCCCCTTCAGATATCAAAACTCTAGGCACCCCGAACCATGAAATGACATTCTTCCTCAAAAATCTGCAAACAATCCTAGCATCTGCAGTTCGGGCGGGGATGGCCTCAACCCAACGACTCACATCATCAATGGCCAACAGAATGTACTCGTATCCCTGACTTTTAGGGAATGGACCCATGAAATCAATGCCCCATGCGTCAAAAACCTCACAGAAGTGAATGGGCTGCATCGGCATCATATTACGCTGTCCACAAGTGCCCATCCTCTGACAGTCAGTACACCTCTTCACGAACTCATCAGAGTCCTTGAAGAGAGTAGGCCACCATTGGCTGGATTGGAGCACTTTCTTTGTCATTCTCCTCATAGAGTGATTTCCTCCTGCCTCAAGCTTATGGCAGTAAGTGAGGATGCTGTGGTGCTCCTCCTGAGGAATGCACCTACGTCAAACGCTATCCCCTCCTTCATGATAAACGACGGGATCCTCCCAATGATAGAATGTGGCCTTCGCGAGGAAGGTCTCAAGTCGTTACTTGGGCCAATCTTGTGGAACTTTCTTGGCAAAAAGAAAGTTCACAATATCGGCGTACCACGGGAGAGAGGAGATAGCAAGGATCGCCTCATCTGGGAAGGTCTCACAAATAGGCTCGATCTGCTCAGAATCCTAAAGAAACTCTAATCGGGAGAGACGATCTGCCACCACATTCTTGACTCCTGGCTTATCCTTAATCTCTATATCAAACTCCTGGAGTAGAAGGATCCATCTGGTCAATCTGACTTTGGCATCCTTCTTTGCCATGAGGTACCTGATGGTGGTATGATCAGTGTAAATGGTCACTCTATATCCAAGGATGTAAGATCTGAACTTATCTAGGGTGAAGACTACGGCTAGCATCTCCTTCTCAGTGACAGTATAGTTCCACTGAGCGGCATCCAAAGTCCGGCTAGCGTAGTGAATAGCAAAGGGGACTCCATCACTCCTCTGTCCTAGCATGGCCCCTACGGCAAAATCAGAGGCATCTGTCATGATCTCGAATGGGAGAGACCAATCAGGCGGCTGGAGGACAGGAGCCTCTACAATTAGACTCTTGAGAGTCTCAAATGACGCAAGGCACTTATCATCGACTATGAACTCAGTGTCCTTGGTCAGCAGATCAATCAACGGCCTGGCAATCCTACTGAAATCATGAATGAATCGCCGGTACAAACCGACGTGCCCTAGAAAAGACTGTAACTACCGTAAGTTGGACGGTGGATTGAGTTTTGTAATGACATCCACCTTGGTCGGATCAACCTCCATGCCCCTATTGGAGATGATATGGCCAAGCACTGTCCCTTGAGTCACCATGAAGTGTCTCTTCTCCCATGAAAGCATAAGGTGAACCTCAATGCATCACTGAAGGACGCGGTCTAGGTAGTCAAGACAAGAATCGAATCCGTCACCATAGACCGAAAAGTCATCCATAAAGACCTCCAAGGACTCCCCCACCATGTCCGAAAAGATGGACAACATGCACCTCTGGAATGTCGCCGGAGCATTGCACAATCCAAAGGGCATCCGTCTGAAAGCATATGTCCCAAAGGGACAGGTGAAGGTAGTCTTGTCCTGGTCTTCAGGCACAATGGCCACCTGATTGTATCTGGAGTACCCATCCAAGAAATAGTAATGGCTCTTCCCGGCTAGCCTCTCTATAATATAATCAATAAAAGGCAGTGGGAAATAGTCCTTCGTGGTGGCCTGGTTCAATCGTTTGTAGTCCACACAGACCCACCAAGAAGTGGGTACCTGGGTAGCGATCTCCTCTCTAGACTCACTGACAACTGTGGTGATGCCCGTCTTCTTGGGCACCACATGCAATGGACTGACCCACTTGGAGTCGGAGATGGGGTAGATAAAATCGACGCTCCACCATTTCGAGATCTCCTTCATGACAACATCTCGAAGGTTCGGGTTCAGCCGTCGCTGGAACTCACGCGACGGCTTCGCGTCCTCCTCGAGATAGATATGGTGGGAGCACAGGGCCGTTCTTATCCCCTGGAGATCGGCTACACTCAATCCAATCGCCTTGCGGTTCTTTTCAAGAACCCCCATCAGACGGGATTCTTGCTCTCCAGTCAAATCCGCTGAGATAATGACTGGGTGCATCTCATGCTCGCCCGCAACGAACCTATCCTCAGTGATGACAGTAGTGGCTTCAGCTCTGGACAACAAGGTACTGGTGGATCTGGTCTCTGAAATGTCTAAGTGAATGCGACCAAATCTGCATGGGAGAATGAGAACTCTTGCTCACAATCTGAATCTGGCGAAGACTGCTCGGCTGGTGTCACTCTGCCTTGTGTGGAATCAGTCTCCACCCTAGTTGTAGGCTCTGTGGAAGTCAAACAAGGTATCAAATCATCAAACCCTGCCAAGTCTATATCTGACTCCGAGGGATCTGTATCAGATTCACAAAAGAAATCTGCCTCACGATTGGAAACCGGCTCTGCTGCTTGAGATGTATCCTTGAACATGAATGCGCTCTCCAAGCTCTCATCTGCTGGCGTCTCTGCATCAGCGAACTCTGAAGGTGAGAGGATGGCCTGTGCTGCAGATTCTGCCCAAAATGCCTCGTCATCTGTGATCACAAAATCGTAGTCCTAGTGGATGTCTCGCCCTGCATCTGTCATCTGCTCTGAATCTGAATGTGGCTTTGAGCAAGTGGAATCTCTGGCTCTAGTCTCCTCGATCGTCTCTATTTGTATACTCTCGCCCTCGATGTGAAAGTATACCTTCCCGCTATCATGGCTGGACACTACCTTGGCTATGGCCAAGAACGGGCATCATAAAATGATGGGGGTATCAGTCACGGACTCATGGATCTCCATGTCCAAAACCACGAAGTCCACGGGGAATTTCAGGCCCTAAATCGTGACGACAACGTCCTTCAGCAACCCCTTCGACCTCTTGACAGATCGATCAACAAACTGAAGGACCGACCTGCTCTATCGTAGAGGGCCCAACTCGAAGCGGTCGAGTAGGGCTACCGGAAGTAGGTTGATCGAAGACCCGCTGTCTAATAGAGTACGATCAAACCTCTTCTCCTGAATGTGGCATCTGACATACGGTGCTCCTGCATCTGGCCTCTTGACTGGCAGACGGTTCTGGATCGCAAAGCAAGTGGCGCGAGTGAGCACATGGATCTCTGATGGGTGGTTTCGCCTCTTCCTCTGAACTGTGGTCCTGTCTCAGAGTGATCTCTGGAAGAGAGGTATGTGCTCCAAGGCCTCCTGTAGAGTCAGTTGTATCTGAAATCGATCCATCATGTGCTGGCTGAACTCTAACTGATGGGACTTTTTTGGGTCTTTTTTATGCCCCTTAGCCAAGCGGAGTGCTTGGGGAAGGGGATGGCTGGGTCCTTCTCAGGTGAAGGACTAGGAATGGATCTGGGATGCTCAAACACGGCAAAATCCACACATACATCATCAATCAAAATAGGTGGATCCGAAAATAACAAACCCTTTCCTTTATTCACAGAAGTGTCTTGAGGTACATGAATAGCAGGAAAAACAACAAGACTAGTAGTAAAACTGGAAATGGTGACCTCAACACCACCCTCGGTATCTGGACTCGCAGCATCAGTACCGCACTCTGGCTCGGCAACTGGTTTGGTGGCATCAGTACCACCTCCTCCATCTGTTGAAACGACGGCCTCAGTACCGTTGGCTGGATCAACATCCTTAGTGGCTTCAGCACCACCGTCATCATCATGCTCATGAGCAGCATCAGCACCGCTCTCCTCCTCGTCTGGCGCTCCTGAAGTGGTGTAGGGTCGTCGCTCAGACGAGGCGCCGCCTGCTGGCATCCTACCGCTCCTAAGTGTAACAAAGTCAGCATCAAATAGATATGCAGAAATATCACCAAGGGAATCACTAGGAGTAGTGGTCTCTGTGAACTCTACCTGCTCAGACTTCCTCTTCAGGTTGTTCAGATTGGGCTCGATCTAGGCAGGAATGGTGGCCTTCCCTCTCACAATCTCCCTCATCTCCTATTGAAACTTGTCCATCTCCCGTCAGAAGGTGGCCTGCTGCTCGGACATGAGGCGAGCTAAGTCATCAAGTACAGGGTTCTCATAGGTCGGCCCATGAGAACCTGATGGGTGGCCTCGCTGGTAATGAGGCTGCTGCTACTGGTGAGGGTGAGAGGGGTACTGGGGATGATACTGCTGATGAGGTTGTTGCTGCCTCCAAGACTGTCCCTGTTGATAGGGACGAGGACCATACTGCTCTCTTTTGTGGGATGGTTGCTGGTGTGAAGGGAAATGGGGTTGCTGGTGCTGCTCACGCTACTGGCCGTACTGGCCACCCTAAACTGGAGGCTGTTGTTGGGAACTGGTGCCTCCGGCCGACCAGCGGAATCCGGGATGGTCTCGTCAGATACCGGGCTAGGGTCGGTCATACCAAATCCTGTTGACATCCATCAACGGCTCCTGCTCGTAAGTGGGTGGTGGGAGTACTGTCAGGGGCTGGTCCGACTGATACACCACCATCTGGATGTCCTGAGATGGTGGTGACTGGGCGTACTGCTGCTGTTGCAGCTGGTAGGGCTCCGCCTGAACATGGTGGACCAGTCGGTACTGGGCGGAGGGTTGGGCCGAACAGTTGCTGCTGCCGGTGTCTTCCCGTGACCTGAGACAGCGCTGAGAAGTTGTTTGTGCCTCCTTGAGACACATGATATGTGTCTTCAGGTCACTCAGCGTCTGTACCATCTGATCGATCTGAGTCATGCCCTGGCACTACTTCTTCTCAATCAACTCGATCCGGTCCAGCTTCTCCCTGATGATACCCATGTCAGCGGCCATCGACTCAGCCTGTGCTGCTGCTGATAAAGTAGAAGGACCGGCATCGACCCATGCTATCCTCTGAAACTGCACGGCCTGTGGCTGGGGGCGTCCTTGAGTGTATAGTCAGGTCTGGGACATCATTGTATAGTTCTCGAACATCTCCTCATAGATGGCCCAGACCTGATCATCATCCTTGGTGAAGTAGGAACCGCCACATAATGCATTCACCAAACCCTGCAGCTCTGGCGTAAGCCCGCAAAAGAAGCTTTGAACTATGTTCGGCTTCGTGATGTCATGGTGCGGGCATCTATCTGTAAGTTCTCGGAACCTCTCCCATGCCTCGTGGAATTGCTCATTGGGGAGCATGGAGAAGTTGGTGATCAAAGCCCTCGCTGCATTCGTCCGCCCGAGTCGATAGTACTTGTTCAAGTACTCGATGCGGAGCTGCTCCCAGGTGGTAACAAATCTCCCTAGATGCTTCAGCCAGTTGACTTCTCTGTCTACGATGGAGAACGGAAAAGCAATCATCTGGATAGTATCCTCGTCCACCTGTCGATCGTGGACGGTGTTGTAGATCATCTCGAACTCCTGGAGATGAAGGTGTGTCTCCTCAGTCACTAGCCCATGGAAACAGGGAAGAAGGTGAATCGTCTGAGGGGGGAACTTGAAGTCCCCCACAATGGCTGGAAGCACGATCCCCCGGTGTGTAAGTGTCGATCCACGGTTGTGCAACTCCCACATCAGTCTAGCTGCTGTTGCTGGCTGAACCGGCTCCTCAGTCTGGTCTGGAATCTCAGGTCCGTCTCCTCCGGGTCTGCGCTTCTCACGGTTGGCTCTCATCCTCTCCATCTCTCTGTGCATCTCCACCATGAATGCTCCATGATCTCTGATCTGCTGCTGCATCATCTCGAGGGAAGCTATCAAGGTGTTGTTGATCACACCCTGGTCCAATACGTATGTTTGCTCTGCTCTCGGGCCTCCGGTGCGGTCCTCGCTGCTACCGGCCATGGTCTCTGCAAAGGCAAAAGTCCCAAGCTCTGGTGCTGAAATATCTGACTGGTGCTCTCTCTAATCGGTCACCTCAGGACTATCAGAAGAAAGGTGGTGAGGGGGGGAATAGGATGGAAGCGAACTCGGGCTCGGAGAGCGGGTCTCGGCTCTCGCGAGCCAACCTAGATGAGCAGGTCGGAGTGCTCGTAAGCGGTGCAACCAGAGGCTGCCTAAGGGACCTCCTACCCATCATCTTGATCGTGGCGAGTCAGGCGGATGGGATCTGGAAAGCAAACAGGATGGTCAAGCAAACCCCAAATTCACCAATGCAACGAGAGCTGATGACCGTAAGAGTTTGGTCTTTTATCTTGTCTTTTTTTATTTTGGTGAGAAGACAGTCTAACAGAGCGATTAATCAAGCTGTTGGAAATCCAACGCCCCCAGGAGACTGTCCCGATCCAAATCTAGATCTTTCCCATCCAGTACAAGCCGCGAACCGTTTACCGCTACCCGATCGCCTCGCTCTGTTAAGGATATTGCAGCCCGCTTTACCGGAAATCAGAGCGATCCTCACTGGAGAACGACTAACTCGGAATCAGTAGTCTGAAAAGGGGTCATATGTGGCTCTAACATAGGGTGCGGGTCACTCTCTCGCACAATCAAACCATCCAATGTGGGGGTTACTGTCCCAATACAAGATTTTGTGAGGTGGTTTTTAGGTCCAATTTGCTTTAGCATTCCCAATTTTATGGTTTTTCTTTTTTAGGTATTTTTCAAGTGAAAGCAATCGCCTAACGAATTTTTCGGATTCTCCTAATTTTATTAAGTCCAGAAAATGGGGGGAGAAGATGAAAAAGCCGATGTGCGGTAAAACACGATGATGCATGCAGAGTAAGAGATGCGTACCTGACTCCAACAGTCTACATACAGGATGATCCACGCATAAAAGTAAAGGCAGAAATAAAACTACCTATATGATGCACGAGGAAAACATCCTTAGACGAAGCAATTTCTATACGTGAAGAACGGTAGCTAACGGGTCAACGGGAGGGGTCGGGGTCCGGTCTCTGATGCCGATCGGTGTCCGTCACAACCGATCCTGCCAGCGCTGTATATGGCCTCTATCAGTACATGACCCCTTGAGTGACCAGGTTAGCTTTTTCTTATTAATTAATTAGGTCTAATTAGACGATCTATAGGAACAGTCTATCTAATTAGGCTGGGGTCCTAATCAATTACGTCACAGTCAAGAAAATCCTACGGCTAAGGCTAAATCCTCGGAAATCAGATAAGCAGTAAAAGGCGATAAAACTCAAAACCGGCGAAAATCGCGGTGGGGTCCCCTGAGCACACCTGTGCTCGGCGAAACAGACCCCGGCATGTCAACCACAAGTCTGAAAGTGTCCTGGTTGTCCCTGTATTATTACAATAAAGTCTGACTGGAAATAAAGCTAAACTATCCTCTCCTCTCTCCTGCTCAACTCCCTCACGCTCTCCTGCAGCTCTTAGAGAAGAGAGCCACCTCCGACTCCCACGGTTGCTTCGGCTTTCTGAAAGAAAACCACCTCGGTCCTCAGGCTCTCGCAAGAAAGGGAAACAGAAGTATATCAAACACACGTTATTATAAAAATGTGAATAAAAAAATATATGAAAAAGTAGAAATAAACAACCAAATAAAAACAGATAAAAACAAAAAATAAAAGAAAATAAAAAGAAAACAAAAGAAGACGAAAAAGTCGTGAAAAGCCACAAAAGAAAGAAAAGCCACGGAAGAAGCCGTGCTCCCCAGCAACGGTGCCATTCTGATGATCGAAAAATCCTCTAAGATCCGGGTAAAGGTAAAACTACGGGTCGTTGCGATCCGAATCTCGGAGATCGGTCAACAAGAAAAATATAGACCACCAAATAAATCAAACAGTCAAAAAGATCGAATAGCGGTCTTCGCTATTAATTTAACCTAGTAAAGCGACCAGGGTCGAACACAAGGAGCACGGATTGGCCAAGTGGCCTACAAAGTAGTCATAAAATCAAATAAAATAAAGAAAATATTTTTGGTGGATTTTATAGATTTTTAAATTTTTTTATAATTTTTAATTATGAAGAAAAAATGTGAAAAAAGATAAAAAGGATACAATCAACAATTTATTTAACACATCAAAACCTATCCAAAAATGCAATACAATTATTTTTGTGTTATATAATTTTTAAGTGTTTTTGGTAATTTTTACAGAGTTTTATGATTTTTAGTTGATTTTATAAAAAATGAATAAAGCTAAAAATTGAAATCAATGTGTAGCCAGATTTGAAAGGTTATTTAAATAGATAAATAACTCTAAAAATCTAGAGACAAATTTATATCAAACTACAAATAAAAACTAAGCTACAGGAAAAGAAATTGTAATTTTTTGAATCTTTTAGAATTTTTAATGATTTTTATAAGTTTTTTAGGTTTTTTTAATTTTTAGTTGTTTTATATATCCAAATCACGCAAAAACTGGACTGAAGCAAGTAAACACACAAACAAACAGTAGCTAATTTCTTAAGAATTTTTGGGGGTTTTGATATTTTTAGTTGATTTTATAATCCAAACAGTAGCAAAAACAAGGGTTTTGAATTTTTAAAAATATAAACAATTCAAAAATATCCCCAAAAAATAGTGAAATTTTTACACAGTGGCAGAGGCTACGTATCCAAATTTCACAAGATTTGGAGTTTATTTGATATTTTATTCAATCAATAAACAAGGCACAACACACAGGGACCAAAGTGCAATTAAATAAAACCTTTCAGCCAAATAAAACATGCACAATAAACCCGGGACTGAAACTGCAAAAAGCCCAAATAAGCACGCGGATAGCACGTGATTTACATTCACATGGACTAAAATTTCATTCCTATTTATAAAGATTCAAACCGTAACAGCATAGAAATCTAGGACACAATTTGCAAATGTTCCATAAATTACGTTTCGATGCACGTGCTCCACATACACAGGGACTAAATCGCAAATACTAAAAGTCTGAGGTCCTAAGTGTAATTTATCCAAAATAAAAACAACTACTATAAATATTTACAGGACTAAACTATAAATGCTAAAGAAAGAGAGGCCTAAAAGATATTTACCCCTTTTATTATGATCCGACGGCTGGCATGGGGTCTTTTAAAGATTGGACGGTTGCGATACGCTGACACCCCTTCGGCGATGAGCGTCCCGGATCTGATTCTCAGATGGATCGACGGTCGGGAACCTCCCTTGGATGGATGGACGAGATCTGATCTAGCGTGAGGGGGCTCGATCGACGGCTCCGGAGGATCCTGGAAGAACAAGTTGCCGACAACTTTTGCCAGGCCAATATGCACGCGAGGGACCTCCTCCAGTGCTACGAAGATGGCAGAATCGAAGGTGAGGGTCGTCCGCAGCGGTTGGTATGCTCAGATGGGGCCGGGAGGACCTGGAGGGTCCCCGACGATGAAGAGTAGCTGGAGCTGCTGTGCATCGATATCAGGACCTCCAGATGAGGTCCTTAAACCTTCAAACCTGCACAGAAAGAAAGAGGGGTCGAGGGCAAACTGACTTGACCTGTTAGCGAGCGAAATGGGCGATCGAGGAGTCGGGGCGTGGTCCTCCGGCGAGCGGCGGCGGAGGAGGACCTAAGTTCGAGTTCCGTGGCGAACCAGGATTATCGGAGGTGCGAAGAATGTGTGGAGAAGTCTCGTCGAGATAATGGGACGGTCGGATGACGAAATAGGTGAATGGATGGTCAGGAATCGGCCGGCGAAGGCCGACGACGCTAAACCTAAAGATCGAAATTAAAGCTAAGCTATGGGCTAAAGAGGGTACCTGGTGGCTGAGATCGTCTGTGGTGGAGGTCAGCTACCTCTTGGAATCCTTGCCTCAATGGATTGATGCCTCCAGAGGCTCGAGCTCACCGGTGGCGGAGCACAACGACATGGGTCACCGGACCTGGGGCTAGGGCGCCTCTTTCCTCTCTACAACACCTCGTCGGGCTTGCTGTCACTCAAGGCAAGAAGGTGGAGGTCCTGGGAGTCGAAGACGGTGGCCGAAGGTGAGTGAAATTGCGGCTCCAGGCGAGGTTTTATGTTGTAAGGGTCCGAGAAAGATGGAGATCGGGTGAGCAAATCGGTGCGTGGACCCCTAGAAAGAAGATCGAGCGGGCGTCATGGATCTTAGCTCGGCAATCGGAGCCCAGGGTTCGAGGAAATGGGAGGCGGATTGCTTCATGAAAATTAGGAGAAGTCGGGTCGAAACAAAGATCCACACGAAGTGGTCCAGGGGGGGTAGTTGACCGGAGGTCAACATTCCCCGTGGACCAATGAGAAAATTTCATTCTGAAATTATTTGTAAATTCAATAAAAATAGTAACAGATTTTATTTCAAAATGTTTTCAACATGAAAAATGTTTATTTATTTTCAAAGTATTTTTTGGTGATTTTTATTTATTTTTTTTGAAAAATAAATTATGTATATACATTATGTATTATTATATATAGGTATAAATACCTATGTATTTTTAATTTTTATTTTTATTATTTTATTATGTACAATTATCCCAATTTTATATTTTATTTATTTACATCATAAATTTTGGGATATAAAATAATTTTTATTCGTTTTTTATTAATTATTTACGAGGGTAAAATAAATAGGTCTTTTATTCTTATATACAAGGTATATGTACACTGAGAGAGAGAATTTATTTTCTTTTTATTAATTTTTCTCATTTTTATTTTATTTTTAGAAATATATACAAATAATAAGAACCCATATTATTATTTTTTTTGTTTTATAAAAATAAAATATATACACAAGGGGGAGGTTGTACACAAAATTGAGTAGCCCTATCTCTCTCTACTTGTTTTATTTGGCGATCAGACCCATATTGGGTCCTCTCTTGGTTTCAGGTCACTCAATATTTATTATAAATATTTCCCTCTTTTTTTATTCCTTTATTCTTTTATTTTTACACAAAAACATGCTAATTATTGTTATTTACAAATGCATGCAATTTGACAATTTATTATATTTACAAACATATACATGGTGTTTTGCAAAGATTTTTAGCTAAAATTAAAGAATAAAGAGTGATGAATGAGGATTCATCATTGATGCTTGAGGTATAAACCCTCACCTTAAAGTTATATTAGAGACTTGGTCAAAGGTTATGTACATGATCCAGACCATAGTAAACAAGGTTTTGGATATCGGGATGCACAAGAACTTATTGTTTTTCGCATAGATATGTTTCTGAATCGATTTATGCCTATATGATATAGCTACTATTTTTCCCAAATTAGTAACAAGTTTTGGGAGAATAAGTCATGTTTAGAATGTTTGAATATGAACCCAAAAGGTTTGCCAAAGATTGGCAGCAATCAGACATTGATTTGGATTCAAAAAGTTCCTGCAGTATCTCATTTTTGCATGAATTTCATAATTGTAACTTAATGATTATTAATTACTTTTTTCCTATCATGAAGTATGATAAAAAAAATACATTATGTATGTCAAGAATCAAACCAGAAAACTACTCAAATTTATCTCATATGATTCCGAGTTTGATTCCCCGAGATATTCAATATTTAGTGTGACTTGGGTTGGAAGATAACTAGATCATCTAGATGATAATTTTATTGTATTTTTTATTTAAAATAAATCATGAAAATTTGTAATTTTCCCTAATTATATGTTGTATCATTTAATTATAGCAATATCTACCAAACATCAACTTAGTTGAATGATTTCTTCATGACATGCATTAACTGGAAACTGAAATAGTTGTACTTCAACAATGTTCAAGAAAAACAACTTGATTGCTTGACATAAATAGAAATTTAGGGAAATTTAAAGTTTTTTTAAATTATTAAATTCCTGGGTGATTAATATATAGTATAATACATGATTGGAAGATTTATAAATCGTCTTAGTACAAGTTACACCAATTGTGTTCCTGAATTGGAACAATGACAGTGTCTAAGTACGGATATGCTAAACATGTTACCTAATTGGCACCCTACATCGCAGAGCAATGGATCAACATAGTATGCACGACCTGGCCAGATTCATTTCAAGGAAGGGTGGCATGAGAATTCTATGTGTACTTTTAATCACTAATCTAGAATAATATATATTAAGGGTGTTACTATATAAGAGTATGAAGCAAGATTTTGTTTTCTGATTGCACTGGATTCGTGATTGATTTAATTTGATTAAACTAATATAATCCAACTAAAATACATATTCTATAATTAGTAAGAGCGGAATTCCTTCAAGAGGATTGATAATGAGAATATGATTGAAAATGAGCAATCATAATTTAAATGGGATATGTAGGATCATAAGATGACATCCATGGTCTCCTATCAAGGCGAAGGGTTCCACCGCCATGGATTATACGGTGGAGATGCTTATGTGAAATCAAAGCTCCAATCTACAAGCGCATATGATTTGGGTTCTTTGCTTCTCGAAAGAGATATTTTGTGTGTGTAGTGACCCCAATATTGTTCTGTGAGTGGATGTAAGAATGGAGAATTTGTTAGTGTGTGAGCATGCATATTTTGATGATAACCAAACTTGTGTGCAATGCTTGTAGATATGTCAAGAGAAAGAAAGCCATTAGATCAGAAAGAAGCTCAAGCTAAGGAGCTCAGGCTTAAGTGAAGAAGCTAAGAAGCTTAAAGGAGTTCATAGTTATGGAACTCCAGCTCAAGCTCAAGGAAGGATCTCAAGTTCAAGAAGAAGAGGAAAGCTTTTATTTTATTGAGTCTGGCATTTTAAAATTATTTTATATTGTAAACGACATCAAATGATGCATATTGCATTTTAACCTTTTGACTTTGACTTTTTGGCCAAAGAGTTAAGATGATCGATCAATCTCTTAACATTGATCTAGAACACCTAATCGATCAACCTTTTATGATCGATCGTTATTTGAATTGCAACGGTCATATTTCTCATTGATCAATTTTGATCCTTAATTAGTCGTCTTTTGATTCTGTCGATCAACTAAATCCTCACGATCAATCATTTGATTTTTGATCGATCATCTTTTTATCTTGACTGGTCATATTCCATTTGAGAAAGATTTTTGAAGCCAATTTCATTTTTTTATGTGTTCACAATAGCTACATTTTAAAGCCAACTTGTATGGGACCCTAAGACCTATAAATAGGATCCCATACCACATTCTACAACACATACCAAGAGCAACAAGCTCTCTACTCTCTGATTTCCACTTTATATTTTGAGAGAAAGATCGAAATACTATTTTTTATGCATTCTTCACCCCTATAGCTCTGGTTCTCTGCATTCGATTCTTACGAGCATGCTTCTCGATCTGTAAGATTGTCTTAATTTTGTTTCTTATTATCAATTTCTTATTTACTTTGATATTGAGGTTGTTAGGGTTATTTCCTGTATACAGTTGAGTTGACCATGTAATCAACTGAGGTTGTATTACAGTTGGGTTGTTTGTGTAAACAACTCTGGTTAGTGAAAGATCTGTGTGGGTCATGTTGAAAACACAAGTTGGGAGACTCATATCGTGTTTTTACCCAAGAGGTTTTCCACGTTAAATCCTTGTGCACTTGTGATTTACTTGTTTATCTTGTGATTGAAAGTACTACATAACATTGTGCTTGTTAGAGCTTATCATTTGCTGTGATGTAGGTCATCTAGTCTAATCCACTTGCACATATAAGTTGGTATATGTGCAGGTTACATAAACAAACATGTTCCTCATACAATTGAGGCAGCATCAGACCACACATAGCGAGTACTACTGATGTTGGCAGTTGGTTCAAGTGACAACGAGTCAACATCACCTTAGGGATGGTGGACTCTAGTGTCAAATACCTAATTGGGAAATGCAAGTTGAACTTGCAAGGCCGAATGAGTTCCTGCTTCCTTCACCCAAGTTACATTTTCTCACATTATTGAAGGGTAAGAAAGGTGAAAGGGAGATTCATATCTTGCTAGAAATATAGTGGTAAGTATAACTCTTGCTTTGAAATTTTTAAAAGGGAATGGGATTTCAAAGTATTAAAAAGAAAGAAAATTTTGATTTAAAATTCCTTAATCAACAAAATAATATATGTGTGTGTGTGTTTTGATAAGTACATTTTTAATCTCAAATATGAAATCTATGAACCCACTCAACAAGCTTCTAGAGATCAACTAGTTGACTGGGTTGAAGTATTTGAACTGGCTCTGAAATTTGGAGCTTGTTCTCTCTACAGAGCGCATCATTTATGTGTTAACCAAGAATAAGTATGAGAACCCTATGTTTGTAGAAGTATTAAAATTTAATGAAAAATTGATGAAAATCACTCGTTGGCTCCATGTTATATTTTGGGGGTTGTATCCAATGTGCTTCAGAAGAAACATGTGGAAACAGAGAATACCCATTATATAATGTTGAATCTGAAAGAGATGTTCACTGATATGAACTGCATAGTGTTACAACACACTGAAAGATCTTGTTTGTTGTAACATCTAGGATGGGACCTTAGTTAGAGAACATGTAATCAAATTATTTGGTTACCTCTCTGCACTAGAGACCCTTGCGTCACATATGGATGCAGAAATGTTGTTCGATTTCATTCTATTGCCCTTGCCCAAGTATTTCAACAATTTTGTGGTATCATACCACATGAATAAGTTGAGGTTAATAAATGTTGAGCTCATATCTTCCTTGAAGTTTGCAAAAGAAGTCATGAAGAAGGAGAACCCTATAGGCAGTTCAATGGTTGCACGAGTTAAAGGGAAGCATGGTCGGAAGCATGGGCTCCGGAAGGGTTCAACATAGGAGAAGGGTCAAACTATTCGTACATCGTACCAGGCCTCCACACTCATGGTATCCAAGGAAGTGGATGTCGGTCATCACTGCAATAAGAAAGGGCATTGGAAGCACAATTGTCAGATTACAAAAAAACCATAAAAAAGGGAAAAGGTATGGATCAAATAGGTATAAATTCTACTTTCATCATTGAAATCAAATTTCTCATAGGATGAGAAGGTAGTTGAGTCATAAATTATGGTGTTTCTGTTCATGTATGTAATTTGTTGCATCTATTTCAAGAAACCAGAAATCTTGAGGAATGGGAGATAGTCATACAGATGAGATATGATACAACTGTTGTAGTAGTCGCCATCAAAACACACAAACTATCATTATCTAGCGGTAGAATCTTATTACTTAGACTGTGTCTTTATGTTACAAATGTCAGAAGGAACTTTAGAAATGTATGTTAGTTCTTGTTATGCAAAACTAATAATAAGTCATTATGGTAAACATATTGCATATGGTTTGCTAACTCATATTGGACTCTTTGAATTGTGCATTAATGAATGTGTCATTAATGTTACTACAATTAATAAAAATCTTAAGGGATCTAGAGAGGATGAAGATCATTTAACTATGATATGGCATCAAAAGCTTGGCATTTATCTGCTAATAAGATAAATCAGTTTAAAAAAATGTACTAATAGAATTTCTTGAGTCCAAAGTTTACCTACTTGTGAACATGTACTTGATGGTAAAATGACTAGAGGACCCTTCTAAAATAAAGGTACATGATGTGAAGGTATACTTGAACTAATAAATACCGACATATGGTGTCCCTTCAATACCATGACTCAAAATGGGTATTGATAAAATTTGACATTTATTTATGATCATTTATGATACATGTTTATCTTCCTATTAGATCATAAATCTGAATCCTTTGAAAAGTTCAAAAAATCCATGGTTTTGATTGAGAACAAAAGTGATAAGAAGATCAAACATATTCGATCTAAAAAAGGTAGAGAATACCTCTCAGATGAATTTGAGGAATACCTTAAAGAGAGAAGAATTATATCCAATCTCATACCTCCTGGAACTACCCAACTAATGGTGTTGCTTAAAAACGCAACAGGACTATCATGGACATAGTCAGATCAATGATGAGTAAAGTGTTATTATCTTCTTTGCATACTAATGTATCATTATTTATTACCACTACAATGAAAAAGGACATGTTAACTGGGAACGTTCTCTTCTTAAGGAAACAAGAAGAGATATTCGTATAAAAGAAAAGTCTCTCATAGTCTTTCAAGAGACCTCTGATACAAGCGAAGATGATGCATATGTTTGATTTGTTGCCAACCACAATTCTAGAGAAGAGGAAGACACATGAGATGACAACGAGGTAAACTTATCTTATGATGAATTATTTATTACTTTTCAATATTTTCATGGCATTATAGAAAAATCAGTTATTGAAAATAAAGTTTTAAAGAAATTTAGTAACAAAGAAAAATAATCTCACCAAAAAGAACTTAGTTCTTTAAAAGATAAATTAGCATGCTTGAAATGACAACAAAAAATTAATGGATGATCTTCCTAAATTCACTGATGGAAAAGAGAATTTAGATAAATTAGTAGGCACTCCAACACAAAACTCTACTAAGTTTGAATTAGATTATAATCCCACCAACCAGCATCATGCATCTAACACTTAGTTGGATCCAAAGCAACTTGGATGTCAGAAACATTTTTTGTAGGTGGATGGAGATCAAAGAGACGAGAGCCATCAAGAAAAAAATGCAGAGAACTCCAAATCATGCATGGCATTACATGCAGGAAGACAGAAGAGATCGTTATGGATCTTGGTACAACCTTAATGGATGGACGTCGTCACCTTTGTCATACCATGGCCACCCTCATTCCATGTAGGGTACGATCTTTCCACCTTATGATTTTTATCACTAGTTATGCATCATATAATACTAAAGAGGAGAATTGTTTTTCAAAATTAAAAATATTTTTTGAAGAGAATTTATTAAGTGGAGATATGTTTTCAGAAAAAAAGGATGGAGCTTTTTGTATTTTTGAAAGGAGGAGAAAATTTATTTCAAGGAAAAACTTTTTCAAAAGAAATCTTTTTGCTAGAAGCGGAGATGTTAATCACCATATATTTATTTGTTATCATCAAAGGAGAGAATGTTAGTATCTTGTTTGCATACTATTTGTCTCACTATTTTGATGATAACTAATCTTTGTGAGTATAGGTAACTCTTCAGATTTCATGACAAGTTTGAAGTTCAAAAGTTGTGGACAAGCTAAAAGTTGTAGATAAAATGAAGAAAAAGAAGAAGAAAGAAAGAAAACTTTTGTAATAGGCATATTGAAAAGTCTCAAATATAGCACGCGTATCATGCAGGCATATTAAGTCCAAACCATTATGATCGCTCAACCTTCTTGTATGATCGATCAATTGCCTCTGATCGGTCAACCTATTTGATCTGATTGACCACACTGATCGATCAATCCACTTGATCTGATCAATCATCCTTGATCAACAAACTACCTTTTATGATCGATTGCAATTTGAATTCAGCCTGCAATGGCTATGAGATGATTGATCACCTTTATCTACATGATAGATCAACTTGAAATGATCAATCATCTTCCTTGTGTGATCGATCATGTGCATCAACTCTTGATGATATCTTTTCGGATTTGTTTCCAACGATTTTAGATATCAGCCCCGCCATAATAAATAGGATCCTAGACCCATTGTTGAGAGCACACATTCCAAGGTAAAGCCTCTCTCTCTTTCTCAAACTTCTACTCAAGCATGTCTCTCTCATTCTCTACTTCAAGATCATATATTGAGAGCCAGTCATCTACACTTGATTTGTAATTCAATTATTTATTAAAGTGTGTATTTTCTTAAACTCATTATTCATGTTATATATTTATAGTTGACGCTTTGTAGATTGTTGTAATCTTTACATTACTATTGTACTGTAAGACTTGGTATTCGACCTAAGGTATACAAAGGACTTGGTGTTTGATCTTGTGTACGATCAGAGCATCTATAAATGGTTAAATTATCCATGGGGAAATAACTCGAGATAGTGGATTCGTTTTTTAACTCGATCAATCGGGAAATCCTGAGTTAGGTGACTCGGGTCATGATTTTTATCTAGTGGGTTTTCCAAGTTAAAATCATCGTATCTTGATGTTTTATTGTTGTGTGGATTGATTGCTTATATGTGTGGTGATTATTATCTGTTTATCTATTTGTTGGCCATAACATTTTATTTAGAAATCCAGAATAACTCACGTAAAGCACATTTACCTCCTAGTTTTTGAAGATATATAGTAGAGACTGCAATATATATCCTTAATAAGATTATAGCAATTATGTATCTAAAACCCCTCATGAGCTTTTGTTTGGAATCAAGCCTAGTGTTAAAAAATTGAGGATTTGAGTTTGCTTGATCCTTGCCATGAAATGTGGACACAAGTAAGCAGGAATCTCATACTAGAGAGTGCTACTTTATTTCATATATGAAAGTACTATATTGGATACCAACTTTATGACCCCAACATTCAAAAGGCATAGCTATCTAGGGATGTAAAATTAATATAGGATGGCTTCCTTAAAAGTCAAGACAAGAATGAAGTAACTGACAGAATCCTTTGAGGATATCTAGATTCCAGAATTGGAAACTGAAGAGATAATTGAAAATGAAACACCTATACCTCTTTGAAAAAGTTCTACAATGGTTAAAATCACTTGAAAGGTATGGATTCCATGTGTCAGAAGACTCAGACAATGATCCGACTTCATTTTATGAAGCACTTGTGGATCATGACATGGATAGATGGATGCTAGCCATGAAGTCTAAAATAAACTCCATATATAAGAGTGGACCCTAGAGGATCCACTAAAAGGCAGGTGAAATACTTTGGGTGTAAATGGATCTCCAAGAGAAAGAGGGGACCTAATGGGAAGCTAGAGACCTTCAAGGCATGACTCGTAGCCAAGGGTTACGCACAAGGAGAAGGAATCGACTAAGAAGATACATTCTCTCATGTGGTCATGATTAAATCCATTAGGGAATTGCTATATGTAATTGTGCATCTTGACTCTAACATATGAAAGATGGACGTTTAGAACATATTCCTCAATGGATACCTTAAGGAGGATATCAATATGGAGTAACCCTACAGCTTCGTAGTTGAGGAAGTAAAAGTGTACAAGATGATGAAATCAATATATGGACTCAAACAAGGTTCTCATAGTTAGAACATCATAGTTGATTAAATCATAAAGAGTTATGATTTGGTTCAGAATCCTGATGAGCCATGTGTGTACAAGAAGCATTCTGTGAGCACTATTTGTGTTCATCATGCTTTACATAGACAACATCCTTATCATTGGGAGTTATTCAGGGATGATGACTAGTGTTCAGGTATTGTTGTCCCATACATTTGAGATGAAAGATATTGGAGAAGCCTCTTACATCTTGGGTCTGACGCTATTCAGAAATAGAGAAAGAGGACTTTGGGATTGTCTCAACATGGATATATTAAGAAGATCTTGGAATGATTCCATATGAAAAAATCCAAGAAAGGCTTCCTTCCCTTAAGACACAATATACACATGTCTAAAGATTGGATTAATAAAGTATTAATAAGAAAGAAGGTCATGGTTGGATGCCCTTAAGCATTAGTTGTAGGAAGCTTAATGCATTTCAAGATCTGTACAAGACTGGATATCTTCCATGCAGTGGTAGTGATAGGTCATTACCACTACTGCTATGGAGAACAATACTGGAAAAGTAGTAAAGAACATCTTCAAGTGTCTAAGAAGGACATAAAATTACATCTTTGTCTATGGATACCGTGATCTTCAAGTCTTAGGTTACACAGATTTAGACTTCCATCAGACACTGATTACCGAAAGTCAACTTTAGGGTTCATATTCTTATTGTGGTGATGTTGTGAGCTAGAGAGGTAAGAAGCAGGACACCGCGGCTAATTCAACGACAAAAGCTGAGTACATAGACTCATGAAATGTGGTGAAAGAGGCAGTGTGATTGTGTAAGTTCATCTTAGAGCTAGACGTAGTTTCCTTGTATACTCCCATCCCGTTGACCTGCGATAACATATGAGCCATAGCTCAAACAAAGGAACCCAGACAGCATCAAAAGAGAAAACATGTTGAACGGAAATACCTCATCATTCAGGAGATACAAAAGCATGGTGACATCATCATTACCAAGGTGACCTCTACTGATAATGTTGTTGATTCACTTACTTAGCATTTATCTCAAACGTTTTTGATCGTCATGTAATGAGTATGGTTTAAAGATTGCACCTAATGGGAGATTTTTAGACATGTCAGCCTAGGGTTAACTATTTCTATAAGAAATATTATTGTAATTATTTAATATATTAATAAATTTATTTATTTCCATTCCATATCTATGATTAATGAATGCATGTAGTTATTGGGTCCCTTATTACAAATAGAATTATAATCCTTAGAAATCTTGATAATTATACAGTTGTTGATCCAATGGTTGGAGCATAGAGGTCGATTCTAAGATGATATCTAAAGAGTTAGATAGAGAACACAACTAGAACCATCAAATAATTATCGAGAAAGGATATCCGGTCTGAGAAGGAGATGGAAATCCTTACTTCAAAGGTTGATATCTGACCGACCTCTTGATGCAGGTCCTCTACATAGAGATTCAGAGGTGTCGGATGAGTCAAGTCAAAGAGTGACTTAGCTAGATCCAGATATCAAAGACCTATGTCGCATGCTACCAGGATATAGGAATGCATCCCCTGACCAGAGACAAATGTATTACTGAATGTCTGAGTATAGACATTAGGCAGACCATTAGATTGATGATCTAATCAAGGTCTATAAACCGGCGAGCTAGTGTACATACGGAAATGTGACTAATACGATCTCTCAAAAGGATCATACATGTTAACGAATGAACTAGAATAGAAGAGAATAGATCACTCATGAGATGTTGGGACCAATCAAATTCCATCAATGGTCAGTCTTGCTTTGGAAGCATGACAATATTTGTAGATATGATATATGATTTTGAAAAGCATATGATCGACACCAACTCTCAATGATCAAATGAGAAACTTAATGACGAAAACTTGAAAAATAATTGAAATAATATTAGAACTTTGAGTTTAATCATGGTCTTCTAGTATGCAGGTTGTACGGATATTAAGAATACTTGAGGGCAATGTGATCTTAAATGATTGTATAGTATGACACTTCCATTCTGAGGGAGTGATGAAGTAGGTTGGATTTTAGTGACTCCACTCAGTAGACTAGTTATTCAATCTCAGTCTAAATGTTAGATATTGATCTGAATGTGATTCAGATGCAATGATAAGATTGGATATTATATCTAACTTGATTAGAAAACTCTGAGATATCTTCTACATATGTATGTGAGATTAGATCTCACTATCCAAATGGCTATACATGGAATATACAGTCGGTATATCTTTATCTCCAAGTATCCTAGAGAAGCCACTCTATTCTTGAAAGAGTTCAAGAATCGTTCCATTAGAGACAATATTTGAGTAGTGAGAAATAAAGATAAATAATGATATTAAATTGGATTTAATTATCATAAGTAATGTGAATGTGATTCATATTATTTAGATATGTGTAGAGAGGCATCTTAGATAATTAAATTATATTTTATTATCATAGATAAAATTAATGTAGGTAATGCAATCCATAAACATTATTGATAACATAGATGGGAAAAAGGATCCTACACCGGTGGGTGCAGGAAACTCCCTACACCCGACGTAATTTTTCATTATTTTTTGATTTTTTTTGAAATGAAACCTTGGTGGATTTAGATCACCATGTATCACCATATTGTCATTCCAAATTCAACTTAATTCAAGACTTCTATCATCTCCATCAAGACTACCAAATTTTAACGATCTCAGAATTGATGAAATCGACCATGTCTAGATGAAAATGTTAGGAATGTTTCTTTTGTATGAAACTTGAAACACATATTCCCCTCAACATATTAAGTAAATCTCCCCAACTTTTAATTAAAAAAATAAAAAATAACCGGAAATTAGGGTGGGTGCAGGGAGTTTCCTACACCCCAGGGTGCAGGCTCCCTGTCCCCAATATAGATATGATCCACAATATTATAGAGAGATCTATGTGTGAATAGGATTCACACTTTAAACATTAATGTAAATTACATTCGTATTATACAATTAAATGTAAATATGATTTACATTTAATTTTGAATGGTAGAATATGTTTTTTAAATATCAATGGTCTAATTGAAATTGTCACAACTAATTTAGAAATATTTTGATGATAAATCAATTATAAAATAAACAACACAACACATAATAGTAAAGGAGACGACTCCTCCTATTAAAGGGTGGATGGCCATGGTGAATCCCACCATAGTGCACACTCTATTAAGGAAAGAAGGTACTCCTAATCTCATTGTGTGTTGCTAATTGATTGCAATAGTTGGAGATAGTCTCTCAACTTGCAATAATGAAGTTCACATGTAATCTTGGAGATTAAATTTTAATCTCAACCATTGATTCCTACTAGGAGTGCATCCTAACCATCCAATTAATTATAAAAGAGAGTCTAACCCTAGCCCTCTTGTTTAAAAAAATGCAATTGTTGCAAATAATAACAACTCTCCCTCACAAACACACCACACATCCATACTCTCTCTCCCAACTCCTAGTGATCGCCCCCTTGCCGTAGGTTTGTGGAGAGAACAATCTTCATCGCGATGTCGTCGTGCTAGCGAATTGATTTCTCATGGTTCTTCGTGTTCCTCGGAGCCTCCTACTCTCAAAGAAGGTGGTGTATTTCGTACAATTAAAATGAAGAGGTTTCTCTGCTCAAATTGTCATTTTGGATTGCAAGAAGCATGTGTCTCATCCACACGCCCGTAAGTGCTCTCTACGTCAGATCAGACTTGAGACATGATGTCTCTTCTCTTAGAGACTTATAGATAGTAATCGTTCTTCAAGAGGTAATCATATTACTCACAAGAAACAACTTGGGAATTGTTCGCATGCCATGCGATTTTATCTTTTTTTTTCAATTTCCACCGCACCATTTACTAGTATTACTAGTCGACCTAGATCAGATATGATTCGATCTCCACATTTCCGTGATGTGTAAGACATAAACCTTCACCTTCACAAAATTATATCACTGTATCCATGTTAAAATAAAATATAACAAAGGATTGTTACATCATAGCATATAGCATGTGAAGTGGTATTTGATGTGTTTTAACCAATAAGATTTAAGAACTTATTGCTTTTGGGTTAAAAACTTCTATTGCAATTAACAAATATTGAATATCACAATAGAGTCAAACAAAAGTTTAAGAGAGCCCCAACATTTCATTGCAATCAAAACCTCATTTAGATTCTATAATAGTTTTGTACTCCTTCCACATTGTTTGTCTTATTATGGTCACAGTCCATGGTATTTAACACATAGACGAGTCATTTTGGCCCATGGTAACTTGCCCTATGTATTACTTCATACCCTTCTAGATCTATGATCAATTATAATAATCCATATAGATCCAACATCATGTCTTTTAAGATTAAGGTGAGCTTGATTAAAGGTGAAGAATGTAGGCAGAACACAAATCATGGTAAGCATATACGAGGGAAAGAAGTGTCCTCCCATCTAGGTAACTTTGTACCTAATGATGGTAAGGGATCTTTGGACATTTAACTCCCTACCCTTAACAATCACAACTCATGGAGTCTTTTTAGAAATAGCTCAACATTATGCATCAGTCAATTGAAAATACATCAGGTTGACTAACACTTGGACCGGTCGACTTTTGAAATATTGATCGACTGACGAAATGAAGTGTTGACTTATAGTTTAAGAAGGTTAGCTTACTCATTTCATGAGCCATAAGAAGTATAATCTCAAATGGAATTCCTTAGGAATAGAAATCGAAAATATTGGAAGGCATAAAAACATCAAAAAATAACTTAAATATTAAGAAACAATATCAAGACCTATGTAATATTTCTATAAAGAGGTAAATTGTAGCATCTGGAATCCAGTCATTTAATACATTTTTCTATGTTGACTAACCTTGTTTGTCTACTAGTGGAAACTCCGATCTACTTATTCATCTATAAGCTAATTCATAATTTTCAATAAGAAAAAATGGGGCTGCTCTCTAGGGGGAGCTAACTTGACTCATGCCTTTTTTTCTCTATTTTTTTATTTTTTTTTGAAAAATGCTTCATTGGAAATTCATCACTATATCACTATATTATGTCATTCAAGTTTTGTGAGAAACAGTTACTCCTACTGTCTTCATCTAGACCGTCATTTTTTATCAGTCGTGAAATTATTGAAGTTGACTTTGTCTGAATGGAGGTTGTATGAGTCTCTGTTTCACACGAAATTTGAATGACATAATATAGGGATATAATGATGAAAATCCATGTAAGTATTTTTGAAAAAAATAAAATAACTGGGAAATATGTGGTAGGGGAGCCAAGTTAACTCCCCCAGGGGCATCATCATTTTATCCCTTTTAATATGAATACAAAATTGAGTAAATTACACAAGAGTCTCTCAACTATACACTCAATTTCAATGTCATATCTAAAATTCCAAAAGTAACAATGTGGTACCTTATCTATTGAATTTGTACCAGTGTGGTCTTCCATTAATGCAAGTGAGAGACCACTGTTATCTTTTGGATTCTATAGGCCAAAATACCCTCCCTCAGCAACCCTGTCCTCTCCCCTCTCAACGCCCTCCCTTTGCCACCTCAACCTCTCCTGTGCAAGACCCTTCCCCTCCTTCGCCTCCGCCTCCCCAGTTGTCTCGATGCTTACAACAACTTCTTATCCGGACCCTCTCCCTTGTTGTGATAGTCATCCCTTGCCTTTACCATTGTAACCTCGACGACTGCTTCTTCTCTTGTCCCATCCCACTTCCCCCACCTCCCTCTGCAAGCTTTGTTTCCCGCACTTACACAAACTCCCTAGCTTGTGGTGATTGATCTACTCCTTGATCCGTTCTATGTAACTAATGTTGATGTTCTTCATGATTGGTATTCAGATTGGAGCTCCAACCCAAGATTGTTGCATGAGTTCATAATGATTTAGTGTATAATATGGAGTGGAGTCAAGCTTAACCATTTGGAATTGAATGAAAGGTGTTAAAATCAAACTTGATTAGTGCTTGCATGTCTGACTTTCACTGATTTCATTTAATCAAGAAATTTCAGTTTCCTTTGCTCTAATCAAAGGTTTGTTGTGTGAAATGTGATGTTGCTCGTTTGTAATGAACTAATAGTATGTGAGACTCTTTAGATCTCCAAGTTAGGTGCTTACATGTGCTTAAATGATCCGTTGATTGCAAATTTGCAATGCTACTGGACGTTTCTGGAGTAAATAAAGATCTAATTCCCATCGGATTCCTAACGAATGGAGAATGAGATCCGACTATTGCAGGTCATGTTCATCGGGGGAGCCAAGGGATCGAGATCCTCCGCTTTGATCCCTACCTATGCTAGAGGAGATTCACCAGCGGGTGATTCAAGGTCACACTTCCACCCCACTCCGCCGCAGGAGGCAACTCGATCATCAAATCTCCATACACAAGATTTTAAATGTATCAACCTCTTCACCCTAAGTACAGATCGCTTGGAGCAGTACTTGACAAAGCATTATTTCACTAGAGGGCATGAACAACCTCATGGGGAGCAAGTTGCCATCGAAGGGGAGGAAACAGAGCTTGCAGAGGGAGGCAAGGGAAGTGGGATGAAGCCAGAGAAGAAGCCACCGAGGTTGAGGTGGCAAAAGTGGGGTATGGCAAGCACGACGAGGGGGTTGGAGAAAGGGTTGCTTTAGGCATCGAGAGAGGTGAGAAGGAGGAAGTGGAGGAGGGTAAAGGGCTGGTGCGGGAGACATTGAGATGGCGGAGGGAGGGGAGGTTGATGGGAGGGAGGGTGAGTGAGGACATTTTGGTCTATGAAATTCAAATGGTAACTGTAGTCTCATGTTCGTGTTAATAGGAGTCCACATTGTTACAAATTCAATAGATAAGGTAACACGTTGTTACTTTTTGTAGTTTACGTACGGCATTGAAATTGAGTGTATAGTTGAGAGACTTTTGTGTAATTTACTCTAGAAAATTTTATTCAATAAAAAACTTTTACAATCAATATTAAGAATACGATACCATTATAATAGATAATAGTACCTTTTTAAGAATATATAGAATTTTAAAAAATGGTCAATAAGCTTGTTTGGGGCTTCGTCATACATTGGCATATTGACATATTGTGTTGATCAATACCTAACCAATTGCCCCTTTGCAAGAACGTTAATTTCCATTTAAGGTTAAAACATACCAATGTTACATGCCATTGGATAAAGTATATGTCAGTTTGAAGCAAATTGCACTTTCTAAAATCCACAAAGAGGACAATGGAGCTGCCATAATGTTGGAAATATTAAGAGATTCTACTCCCTTTTGCATTTGGAATTTTTCTCATATCATTGGTGAGAAGGAGATTCATTAGGTGAATTCCCATTATGTGAGAACTCATCAATCGGACCTTTGCTATTTTGGTCTAAAATCTTGGATTTCCATAATGTTGAATTTTCGGAGATAAGCAAATTAATATTAATTGACGAATCTTGTCGAGAGAAAGTTACCAGCTCCTACGTTATTGGCTATCATAAAAAAGTATATAAGGTCCTCGATGATTCCTTTTTTAAAACATCCAAGTTCAAGCAGAAAATATATATACATATATACATATATATATATATATATGGAGAAATTTCAAATGAAGCAGGGTCTCACCATATATATGGCGAGCCACCCTCAATTTAGGCATCTTTCCAATATATTTTACAATTTTTTTTCATACATATAACAATAAATATTAACACAACATGAATAGTGAAATAAAATTATAAAAATATTATTATATTGGATGGAAATGTAAAATTAGATTTGGATGTTATATTTTACAAAAAAAATTTTACAATGTGCAGTTTATACTTTTACAAAACTGTTACAGTATTTTTACTAAATTCACAGTGGCCTTTACAATTTCAGAAAAGCCCCCACCTCATTTGAAAGGTGCCCATATATATATGTATGTATGTATGTATGTATGTATGTATGTATGTATGTATGTATGTATGTATGTATGTATGTATGTATGTATGTATGTATGTATGTATGTATGTATGTATGTATGTATGTATGTATGTATGTATGTATGTATGTATGTATGTATGTATGTATGTATGTATGTATGTATGTATGTATGTATGTATGTATGTATGTATGTATGTATGTATGTATGTATGTATGTATGTATGTATGTATGTATGTATGTATGTATGTATGTATGTATGTATGTATGTATGTATGTATGTATGTATGTATGTATGTATGTATGTATGTATGTATGTATGTATGTATGTATGTATGTATGTATGTATGTATGTATGTATGTATGTATGTATGTATGTATGTATGTATGTATGTATGTATGTATGTATGTATGTATGTATGTATGTATGTATGTATGTATGTATGTATGTATGTATGTATGTATGTATGTATGTATGTATGTATGTATGTATGTATGTATGTATGTATGTATGTATGTATGTATGTATGTATGTATGTATGTATGTATGTATGTATGTATGTATGTATGTATGTATGTATGTATGTATGTATGTATGTATGTATGTATGTATGTATGTATGTATGTATGTATGTATGTATGTATGTATGTATGTATGTATGTATGTATGTATGTATGTATGTATGTATGTATGTATGTATGTATGTATGTATGTATGTATGTATGTATGTATGTATGTATGTATGTATGTATGTATGTATGTATGTATGTATGTATGTATGTATGTATGTATGTATGTATGTATGTATGTATGTATGTATGTATGTATGTATGTATGTATGTATGTATGTATGTATGTATGTATGTATGTATGTATGTATGTATGTATGTATGTATGTATGTATGTATGTATGTATGTATGTATGTATGTATGTATGTATGTATGTATGTATGTATGTATGTATGTATGTATGTATGTATGTATGTATGTATGTATGTATGTATGTATGGAGGGCGATCCTATGAGATGGGATTTTGGTGAGATGGTGAGATGGGGCATTCTGGACCACTAGTCCAACCAGGAGAGAGAAAGGCAGGAGAGATAATACAGCAACTTGTGGTCCAGAATGTCCCATCTCACCATGTCACAAAATCTCATCTCATAGGATCACTCCTCTATATGTATATATATAGAGAGAGAGAGCACGGGGGTGATCATGTGAGATGAGATTTTTGTGAGATGGTGAGATGAGAAATTATGGACCACTAGATTTTGTCTTCTCTCTCTGGTTCCTAGTTGAAACTAGTGGTCCAGAATTTCTCATCTCATCATTTGACAAAATCCCATCTCACGGATCAGTCCTCTCCCTCCCTCTCTCTCTCTCTCTATATATATATATATATATTTATGCGTAGTTGAGAGAGAAGAGAAAGAGTAAAGGCAAAATAGAGACCAAATAACTAGCTAAGGCACGACGTGGACCATGGTAGGAACGTTAACACACAGATTTAGATTTTAGATGATCACAATCCTCGGGCTTTTTCCTTGCACTATTATCGAATCATACGAGAATGGTTGTCCATTGATTTTCTTAAGAATTTCTCTTCCAACCATAGCTACTCTTTTTAATAAAATATATCTAAATAATCATTGTTATATAAATCAGTAGCAATTAATATGACATTTGTTGTGAAGTATGTGAATAAAACATAATTTTATATAGAACAATATCTGTTGTTGTAAAATTATTATTGGAATATATGACGGCGATTTCTATGAATTGTAGCATGTAAAGGGTGATAGATGAGCTACTTAATTAATTATACAGCTGGTTTGATGTTGAGATCAATCATTTGACTTATTATCCTTAAATACGGAGTTTTTCTCATTGAATTTTGCACTTGCATCATGGTTTGACTTGTATGTGTTTGGAATTTATTCTATGATTGTGTTTTTCAATATTATTAAGATGCCATCCTTTATATACATTTTTAGATTCATGATGGTTTTATTCCATGATTCAATCCGTACAAGGAATTTGTTCTTCTCAAATAAAGAGACTATTAATATGTCAAATAGAATCTTCCGTTCATTCAATAAAGTAACTTTAGTCCAAGGTACTTACTCTTACCCTTACCTTGGTACAAAATTAACAATTCTATCCTTCCGTTAAGATAAAGTAAGAATATAATTGATATTAAGAAAGGATGGAACGCTTAATTTTCTAAGAATATAGAGGTACAATTGATACTACAAAATAAGAAGGGGCTAACGGATATTGCAGAAAATTAATTAGGAAGGTCACGAGTTATAAAAACCTTTTTATATTATAACAATTCTCACGATAGCTAGCTTCGTTCCGGCAGGATATGGGCGCTTGAAGAGGAAGTGCACTGAATTGGTGCGCGGACATGGAGAAGAAAATGGAGTCGAGCGTGGGGATGCAGAGCTTCAGAAGGAAGAAGATAACGAAGCAGCTGACGGGGAAGAGGGAGGACACGCCCCTCCATTCAGCCGCAAGGGCGGGGAACTTGGGCGTACTGCTGCACATGATCACGGGAACTCCCGAAGGTGAAATGGCGGATCTGCTCTCCAAGCAGAACCAAGCCGGGGAGACCGCTCTTTTCGTCGCCGCCGAGTACGGCTACATCGACGTGGTGACAGAGATGATCAAGTACTACGACATAGCAACTGCTGGGATAAAGGCCCGAAACGGATACGACGCCTTTCACATCGCTGCAAAACAGGGAGATAATAGGTAATGGTATGCACACGTCATCTTTTTGGACATCCTTTTGGCTTCACTGTAGTTTCTTCCTTGCTGCTTTTACTGAAGTTTTTGAAACAGAATCATGTAACCAAGTTTAATCGGATTATAACATTATCGTTATTTAAAATTAGATTAAATCGAACGGGTGGGGAAGAAATGATTGAACTGATTAATCAAACCGGAATGAATCAATATATATAGGGTAAAATGTGGTTACCCCCAGGGGAAGCCAAGTTTGTTGGGAACGAACCGTCGGATACAGATGTGGATGCGTAATCGACCATCACCCCAGAAGCACATGTAGAAAAAAAAGCAGATATAATAATGATCGGTCAGCTATCGCGACCACCGGAGAAGAAAGATCATTAAAAGAAGAATGAGTACAACTATCTCTATTTCCTCACTATCTTCCTCTTTTCTCACCCCCCCCCCCCTTCTAAGGGGTTAATTGTTCTTGTGGTGATGTTAAGGTAATGCCTCCACACTCTGTTATATATAACCTAGTTACAATCACATAATCCTATTTCCAATAGAGGTATAAATATAATGCAACTCAACTACTAAGAGGATTAGGAGTCCCACAAATTAGGATTTATAATTCTAATATGAATTTAATCCTAACAAAGTTAGCTTCCCCCGCTTTTTTTAAAAACTCTTTATGGTATTTTTTTCAAACTACATTGGGGGGGGGTTAACTTAGATTTTATGAAAAGAATATATTATTTAAATTTCGTGAAAACATACATTCGTAAGTCATTCATATGGAAGGGACTAATTTTAGCAATTCTAAGACTGTTAAGTTTTAATAGGCTTTATGAACAGGATAAAAATCTCAATAATAAGTTAAATTTTTAATGACAACATATTTATATTAGATGATCTAAAACCCACTAGGTATTTTGAAAAAATAGCATAAAAATTTCAAAAAAAAGAGACGAAGGAAGCTAACTTGGCTCCTCCATTGGGGTAGCCCTATTCTACCTATATATATAATGTACACTCATATATACTTTATAAAATATACTCATGCACACCATCAAATGCCATACATATATGTATATAATAATAATTAAACATTTTCTCGGTAGAATAATAGTAGTTTAATAATATTAAAAAATTATTACATCCAAAAAGATGAGCTAGAATACTTGGTTAAGACTTTGGGGTGGGTACCTAGCTACGTGTCATTGGTTTAACTCGCACCAATTGCATTGTTTTAAATAAATTTCAAATTAAATGCAGTTCCATTTCAATTGAACCTTATTAAATTAGGTTAAAATATTATATTGGGTCGGTGGTATAACCAAAATTGAGACTTTCGAACCAATTCGATAAGATTTGATAAACCAAACTGGTCAAGACTTGGTTCACCTATCGAACCGACCGGTCCACTACTCATAACTAATTTCCAACTTTGCTACAATAGGGCCTTCCTTGGAATAATTTACATGCCCCCGATTGAAAATTTGATAAGTAAACATGCATACAGACTTTCTTTTGTTATTTTATCTTGTGAACATGGAAAAACTTTTACTTAAAAGCATATATTAGAACACTATAAGAAATGAGCTTCAACGATGAATAACTTGAATAATGTCGTTATATCTAATATTGAGGAATCTATTATGGATATACTTTTCTATTTGGAAAAAAAATATAATATTAATATGAAGAGTCGGATTCCATTTAATGCATGAAGATGATTTGATTAGATTTGATCAAATCTCATTAAAGTCTTGATTTATTGAATTTGATTATGATATTGATTAATTGAGATTGAATGAGATCTTGATTGATATATATTGATTTTTAAGATCAATATAAGATTATATTTTGACTTATAAAAAGAAAATTTGTGTGGAGTCATTAACACTACATAGAAGGTGTGTGAGAGAGAGGAGAAGAAAGGAAGAGAGTGAGGGAATATTAAAAGCTGTATACATTAGTGAATTCATAGGTTGCGAGATGGTTGATTGCACAATCTTTATCGTCAACAAAATTATATATCAATAACTATTCTCAATGTTATTACGCACAATTATTGCTACAATTAGCCGTGGTTGGTATAAATTTTAAAGAAAGATTCAACATATAATTACCGTTAGGTATAAACTCCTAGTAGAATATTGCATTGAAATTTAAATTCATCGCAAAATTTAAAATGCAAAGATAACTTCAAAACGAACATTATTTGTTCTTATATATAAATAATATCATATGATAGATCAAACGGTTTTAAAATATTCGTTGTTATATATAATTTTGTTGTTTTAAAAGAGTTATGGAATTAGCATTATCCCCTAGAGTTCCTTAATGGAGGGATATGTTAGAATGAATTCTTTTATATTAATTCATGAGAGAAATTAAAGATATGGAAAGATCTTTAAGCACATCACGGAAGCGTGGTGATCGCATCAGATGCGATCGAGAGCGACTAGTCGCACTAGTTGCTTTGAGCATCAGAATTTAAAAATAAATAAATACGATGAAATACATGATCCAAGAACACTTCTCGGATCGGTTCATCTAAATCACAAATGGTTATAAGGCTACCTCTTGAAGCGTGGTTGCGATCAAAGTCTCTAAAAGAAGGGACCTCAAGTCTTAAGTCTGACCCGACGAAGGAGATGCTTGCAAGCGCGTTGATGAGGCACGGACTTCTCGCAATCCAAGATGATTATCCAAGCAGTAAATCTCTTGATCTCGTCATATGATATCCAATGTCTTCTTCATGAGCGAGGCACGCCGAAGGACACAAAGATCCACGAACGGTCGAAGCGGTGGCACGACGGCATGGCGATGATGGTAATTCTCTCTAAGGCACAAAGTGGACGGTCACTTAGAGAGAGAGATGGGGCGTGTAGTATGAGAATGAGAAAGAGAGAGGTGATTCAATTGTTGTAAAAGAAGAGCTTGGCATGCCTCTTCTTTTATAGTATTTTGGAAGTCCATGGATTACAGTCCATGTAAAACACAAAATCAATAGTTGAGATTGATTTGTGTTTCCATTCAATGGTCATGATTTTATTGTATAAAATACATCAATAATTAATTTACATTAAATTAAATATATATTGAATTATCATTAACATAATTTAATTAAATCAATTTTGATAAGAGGATGAAGAATAGGTCCACTTAATAAATATAGGGGGACAGCCACCCTTGATCAAGTCAAGGGTGGCCGTCCACCCTCCATATATGGAAGGTGGCTCATCCTTTTTATTTTATTTTAGATTTTATATCTCATATAATCCTCTATATATTTGCAACAAATTCTATTGGAAATACATTCCCAAAATTAATTCCAAATTAATTTGTGAATATTCCAATCATGCCATTTAAAAAATATGAATCATATTCATACACCCAAAATAACATGTAAATTGTATTTTCAATTAATTTTCTAATGTGAATCCAATTCACATCAACAATTAAATCGTAAATACTATTACAATAAGCTATCTCCTTAATAAATCATAAATCACATTTATAATATATAAATAATATAGATAATGCTATCCACATTATTCATATACTTGATAATTAAATCACATTTAATTATCTTGGATCATCATTCTCATACATCTAAATAATATGAATCATATTCAAATTATTTATGATAATTAAATCACATTTAATTAGCAATTTCTCAACGCTAAAATACATAATTCATCATTGGAAATATTCTTGAACTCTTTCAAGAATAATGCACTTTTTTTGTGGATACTTGGAGACAAGGACAGAGTGATTGTATGTTCCACATATAGTGGCTTGGATATTGAGATCATATCTCAAATCTAGATCAACGAGAACTCCCAAAGATGTTTGATTAAATCAAAGTCGTAAATTTAATCTTCCCATTGCATCTGAATCGTATTCAGATCAATATCCAACAATTGAGCTAATATCATATTACTTCTCTATTGAGAGGAGTCACGAAAATCCAAACATATTTCATCACTTCATCGAAATAGAAGCGTCACAGTTATACAATCGTATATGATTACATCATAGTATTCTTAATACCCGTACATCCGGCATACAAGAACCTAGAATAAATCCGAAGATTTAAATCAATTTAAACTGTCTTCTTCAGGGTTTTATCATTAAGTTTAGCATTTGATCATTGGGATTTGATTTCAATCATATACTTTCCAAAAATATATATCATATATAAGTATTGATCATATACTTTTCAAAAGCATATATCAAACCTACAAATTCAATCAATCCTCCAAAGCGAGACGACCGTGCATGGAATTTGATCACAATATCTCATAAGTGAACTCATGTCTTTTGTTGATCCAGAGGTGGATACGGCGGTGCCCCAATCAAACTCAGGGTGGAATCCTAGCCCCGCTCTTGGATCTCTGGATGAGTGGGTAATCCCAGCTCAAAGTCAAAGGCAGCCAAGTAAGTGACTTTCAAGCCAGTCGAGATATGATCCCTTTGAGAGATCGTATTACTCGTATGCCCTCGTATGCACACCAGCTCGTCGATGTATAAACCTTGATTAGATCATCAACTTATTGGTCTACCAAATGTACATACTCAAACATATAGTAACACATCTGTCTCCAGTCAGAGGATGCGTGCCTATATCATGACAGTATACGACATAGTGAAATGACCACTAAAATCAAAGAGAAGATCCATGCTCTCCACACAAGGTGGGAGAAAAGTCGCTAAGGTGACTCCTCCAAGAGACCAAGTAATCAAAACAACAATCAACCCATTGCAATATAGCCAAGCAAGAATGAACAAGTGTGAATCAAAATTTATTATAAATCGTACAAATAAATGTGTATAGTGACAAGCAGAGTTGGGTGTCGAACACATGGAACACATAGTGTAGCACTCAATATTATTTATAAATAAATAATGAATAAATAATATGTGTATAAATATATATAGGTATGCATACAATTAATCAAAGAATGTCGGTTTTAAATATAATAATTATATAATTATATAATTATTTTTATATTTAAGTAATAATGATATTTTTTGGAGTTTTAAATTTTAAAATAATTTTTAAAATATTTATAATAATGAAAAATATTATAACTTATATATGTTAGTATATTTATATATAATATACTATGGGATAATTTACATATAAATAAAAGTGAAAATAGTCTAAAATATCTGAATAAATTGCTTTTGTGTTTTTTTTAGTTTTTCACTATATTTTTTGATTTTAGGGGAGTTTTTGCTAATTTTTATTTATTTTTAAATTCAAAAATATTCCAAAACAGGGATTAAATAGATGGGTTGAAATGTTTTAGAATTTAATAATAGGAAATAAAGATAAAATTTTCCAAAACTATTTTTAAATATTAATAAATAATAAAAAAAATTCATAGATAGAAAAAAGGTATTTTAGAATTTTTTGGAATTTTTTTTATATTTTTAATATTTATGGGTTTTCTTTTTCTATTTTAGGTATTTTTTACAAAAATACAATAATAAATAATTTTTTTTGAATTTTTCAAAATCTTTTTATAATTTTTGGTATTTTATACTACAAACAAGGAATATCTGAGCTCTCTTGTATTTTTGTATAATAGGAATAAGTCATAAAATAATATTCTAAAAATATACTGTGAAACCACAAGCAAGCAGGAATTTAACCCTATTTTTTGAGAATCTTTAGTTTACGAATGCTATTTCTACTAAATAGAAAATATAGTCAAAAATTAATGAGCCGGTAGGGGCATATTTGCAATTAAGAATAAATACATGGGGCACAATGCAAATAACCCAGAAATTTATAACTAATATTCGATTTCTATATTAAAACGTAGTTACAAATAATTTAGGGTTATACATGCAATTTGCCAAGCACGTGGGCCATTACGTGCAATGACGTGTGCAAGGATTAAGATGTAATATCAGTAGTTTAGGGGGTTGCATGCAAATTGTCCACTAATTTTAAAACAACATAAAATATTTACAGGGGTATTTAGCTGTTACAAAAAGGCGGAGGGTGCCTAAGAAATTCACCCCTTAACTCACGTAGATTAGACGTCTTCGTGCAGTCATGTGGCTCATTCGGATGGCTCAGGAAGTGCACAAATATGCCTCGCGTGGATGCTCCAGATTAGATTTAGAGCGTCGAGATGATAAGACAACTCGCAACATCGTTTGATTAATTAGGGAAGAACATGTCTCTTCCGACTTTGAATCTTCGATTCATCACTCTTCTACCTATGATTCGAATCACCAAGGGGATCAGGAGCTAGTTGGCTCCACTCCGCGCATGCAGAAAGGGTCAAAGGAGTTGTATGTGCTCCGACAAGAAATCTAGAGGAGGTCATCGTCACATGTGACCTGGAGGTGTTCCAAGTGATCATCCTTGCTCCAAATAGCACCTCGAAGCATCTTTCCTGCAGCAGAAGATTAGGAGGCTCAAGGTGGTGGTTCTCAACCCAAAAAGGCAATGTGAAGATGCATGGATGGACGGGGTGAGTGAGCTCTGGTGAGGTGGCAGATGAGGAACTCGAGGGACATTGATTCGTGCAGAATAGAGGATGGATGGTGAGGTGAAATGCAAAGAACACGTCGGGGACAGAAAATGAGGTGAGAATTGATCGAAGAACAAGCGCAATCACAGTGATTTGGACCTGGATCCCAAGCTCCAGGTCAAGATGATTTGTCTAATTAAACTAAATATACTAGATTAAATGACAAACTAATGTCAGAATTAAACTCTAAACTAAATGCTTACCTAATGAAGAGAAGAAATGGTGGCTCAAAGTCGACCGAGGCGAGGAGCTGGACCTCATGACCGCAGGTGGCCGAAGATGGGTGGACGTGCTACTGGAGCCCTCCTCCTCACTGCAGACCTACTTTAATGGATCGCTATCACCATGCTCAAGGATGGAAAACATGATCTGAGTGGCTAGAATGGGCTAAAAAGCTATCAAAAAGCAAAAGGTGAAGATGGGGGGTATATTTATAGATGAATTTTGGGAGAGTTTGAAGGGAAATGGTGTGATCAGAGGTGGGGTTGGTGAGGATTCAAATATGGACGTGGAAGAGGGACGATTAGGATACACAATGGTGGAAGGCTTGAGGTCAGATGGAGGAGGTGGAGGCATAGTAAATTGGGCGAAGTCAGGGGTTGGTGAAGTTCAGACAGAAGTCAGAGGAGGTAGGGTATAGTTGATCGTAGGTCAACAAACACTTGCACCCGGTTGGTCCACGTAGACCAACCAAGAAATTCCAATGCAAAATTGCATTTGAAAATGAATATAAAGTACTATACGATTTAAATATTTTTTATTAAAACATAAAAAATATTCCTAAATTTATGTAGTATTTATTACCTATTTTTATTTATTTTTTTGAGGTATTTTATTATATATTATGTTTTACAAGTACAAATATAGGTATATTCATCTATACTTTATGTATTTTATTTTTATTTTGTGTTTAATATTTTATTATTATATACACATATTTTATATATTTATAACTTATTTAAATATACATAAAACATTTTTATTGTATTTTTCTAATGTTATTTTCACACTTAAATAAATATAGGTATATATTGTATATGTATAAGTATATGTATTTCATCTATGTATTTTGTATACTTATTTTTTTTGTATTTTTTTATGATTTTATTATATTCTAAATATGTACATATATTTAAATAATATATATATATAATTTATAAAAATATAAAATTATAAAAATAATGAAGAATAAAATAAAATGAATATTTTATTCATGTAAATTATACAATTGGGGTCCAAAACCTAACTTTCATACCTTAACTTTAAATTAAGTGAAACTACCTTCATTAAATAGATTATTAAAAGTTATATACAATTAAAGATGATTTTGATACAATTTCAATTTTTATTGAGGAGATACGGGTCTGAGAAGATTGGGTTTTGGCTTTTTTATTTTGCGTATAAAAAGTGCATTGCATATTATTTTGAGATTTTCACACCCATAACCCTGAGTAACGAAATTACAATCATAACGCCGCTAAATCATGAATTACACGCAGGATCCCGAAAAATGCTTAACTCTTACATGGCATAACCCTTTATTACTTGCCATCTAATTTAGTCGTTAACTCTCATAGAAAAAGTTACATGTTACCAATTTTACCCCTGAAATCATATCACATTTATAAAGTATGCCATTAATATAAAAAAATATGAGAAGGGTATTTTGTCACCACGTTCTTGGAGGAGACCTTCCACCTCCTCCTCTCCTTCCTCCTCTAGCCAAGGCAGACCCCGTCGAACCCCTCCTCTCTATCCTACCTCCTCCAGCCCAGGCCGGCCCCTCGCCAGACCCCCGACCACCCTCCCCCGACCCCTGCCCCACATCCTCTTGGGTAGCCGCCCCACATCCTCTTGGGCAGCTGCCCATGAACCCTCGCTAGTTGCCTGCCCGCCCTCCCCCGAACCCACCCCACCTCCTCTTGGGCAGTTGCACCCCTCGCTGAACACCCATGCCCGACCCCACCTCTTGGGAAGCCCAGAGTGGCTTCGATGTCCCCCCCGTTGAACAACCCGACCCCACCTCCTGGCAGCCAAGGCAGCCCTGACGTCCCCCAGCCCAAGCTCACCCCGCCCTCTCCCTCGTGTGCCACCCCTCCTCCCTCGCGTGCCCGCTCCTCCTCCCCGCGCACCCGCGATCGCCCTCCCCGGCCTGCGACCCCCCCGTGGCCGCTCGTGCTACGCTTGCGGCCACCCCACCATGGCCCTTGGTGCCATGCCCTGAGTGTGACATCCCTCCCCAGGTGGCCCCAATGACCCTCCAGCGCGGGCAAGAAGTCCCCCCGCTAGACCGGCCCCGACGTCCCCTGCCCACCCTCCAGCCCAGGCTCCCCCCCCCCACTCTGCTTGCCCAGATCGACCCTAACGTCTCCTAGCCCAAGCTCCCCCTTCCTAGCAGCCCGAACCGCCGTGCTGAACACCCAAGCTCAAGCATCCTGGCAGGAACAACCCACACGAAAAATGGAGGGAGGGGGTGGCAGTTCTTTTTTTTTTATTTTTGCAAATTTTTAATATCCATTGGATACAACATGGGTTAGATTAACCCATCATATGGTTTAGTTAGCTGCTCTCTTAACAGAGGGTTATAGGTGTATGACGGAGGGACTATCCAGGGTTTCTCGTATAATTCACGATTATGTGGGGTTATGATTGTAATTGCAGAATTACTCAGGGTTATGGGTGTAAAATCCCTATTATTTTTCTATGAAATCAATTTTGTATTTTTATTTACAAATTTCTTGTACAAAGTTTATTGATTTGATGAATAAATAATAAAGAATAAAATAGGTCCCAAAAGGTCTTTATTGGCCTATTTTTGTAGGGTTTTCCGACTGTATTTACTGTACAATTCACCACCCTATCTCCCCCTACTTTATTCCTTATCGACTAAGTCATTATGATGACAGAGTCTCAGGGGATAGGGTCACTCAACACCTATGATGTCTCATTTCTTTTTCTTTTCTTTTCTTTTCTTTATTCTTTTATTTTGGTAATAAATGCAATATTTATGTAATTTTTTCTACAGTATTTTGTACAAATTATGGAGTATTTATTTTGGCAAATTAATGTTATATACATGCATTTAGCTAGGGTTTGAAGGCTAAAATCAAAGAATAAAGGTCATCAAATGGGGATTCATCACCCCCTCTATACTTGTTGTTGCTAGTCCTTAGCAAACACGTATGACTACAAGTGTAGAAAAGAAAAATAAAGAAAAGAAAACGACATAACTTGGAATAATTTTCTAATTTTAAACTTATCTTAATAAAGTCAAAGTTTGGAGCTCAGAGAAGGCCTTTGGATTAGTGGTGTGTTCGGAACCACAAAGAAGTCAGGAAGTGTAACATACAACCCCAAGGTTCCATACTCATATTATCCAGTCCAATTCATAGCCATGTCAGAACCATCCTTTCAGTCGCATACTCTTGCTACTTTGAATTGATACAACCATGTGTGTGAAATTTTTCAGCTCTCTCCAGACAAAACCATTGAACGGCTAAGGTGTTGGCTCTTCTGGTAACTCATCCTTGTAGAGACGGAAATTCCCTTCTAAGGTCATGTGCTCCTGGTCTTTACAATCGAATGGGGTATGAAGTTTGAATAATGGAAAGAGAAGTGGGAATGGACCAGTGTAGTTTTCATTTCCTTGTGAAGTCGGTCAGTGCAACCAATTCTACACCAAGGAGAAGGCTTTTTGTGAAGCTCAATTTTTTGTGGAATTTTTTGGTGTAGGCTTCTTTAGCTATTTTCTTTGATTTTGCATAGCTTCTGCATTCTTGTTTTTTCCTTGGTGGATATAGCATCTTTTGTTCCACCCATTTTTGGGGGTCTTATAGAAAGTTGCGTCGGTAAACCATTCCTCATCCAAAGCAATGTCTCAATCCACATGCAATATTTAGATATCATTGTTACCAAAAGAAGTGGGTTGGACTACCGGTGTCGATAATCCCCAATAATGGTTCCTGATCTACCCTTGACGAAGCGGCTTTGCATTGTCCCGACTTAGACTCCAAGATTTTTCAACACTCCATCTGAGTTTAGATAAGTGCTATATGCGAGGTTTCCTGCCAAGTCACTGTCTCAAGAGTCTTACAGATGATATGATGGGTTCTATTTAGTTACATTTAATTGACTCCTGAACATAGTCTTATGGAATCTAAAGAATTAAGTCAAGATGATCTGAAATGTCTCCACTTCCAGTCCTTAATGGGTTCCTCTGAAATTAGGTATATTAAGGTCTATTCCAAGCTCCAATATTCAGACTTCATTTGGACTTGTTCAACTGTCTATGTTATTCCAAAAAATACAATTACTATGTAATTTTTCTAAAATAATTTTCTGATTTTTATTGTTTTATGGATTTTTTATGAATTTTTTTTCAAATTTTTAGGGATTTTTCAAAATAAAATTTTTGGGAAAAGTAATAGGTACATATATTTACACGAGAGTGCATCTTCTTATTTACATGGATTAGGATTTAAGATTTTACAGGATGTATTTACAAGTCGATGTGTTAGGTTTGTAGAAGATTTTTATTTGCTTGAATTGTGTACATAGTTCTCAAAATAATTTGAAAAGAATTTTGCAAACATTTTTAAAACTTTATTTTGCAAACTAGTTATGACAAATACTTTTTGCAAACAATTCATAAATTTCGAAAACCATTTTGTAAAGTTTTTTCAAACTATTTTTGTAATCATTTTTTAAACCATTTTCGAATAGAGTTTCATAACATTTCATTTCACACAAAGAAACTATTTTTTTACAAATAAAATATTTTTACAAAGGTTGAAAGCATTTTACAAAACATCTTTCGAAAAGTTTTCAAAAGATTTTTCAAAAATTATTTCAAACCATTTTCCAAACATTTTGCAAAGTATTTTTACCCAATTTATTAATCTGTATATACAAAGAATTTTAATATGTTTATAAAATTATTTTATTTACACCTTTTAAAATGGATTTTAGCCATATTTATTACAAATACGAAAGTACAAGTTATGGCTAAAATACATACAGAATATATAGTGACCCCACTATACTTAGCTTGAGCTTTGTCCTCATAGATCAGAGAGAAAAGGAAGACATAACTCATACGAAGTATAGAAAAGTCTATACTACAACGATCCAATAAAGAATAAGAAGTCGACCGATCCCTTATACTTAGGCTCAATTAATTCTGAGTATATTAGACTGTATTCTACGTGCAGGGAGGGTCGAAGGTGGGATCAAATAAATGAATCATCTACTCAACCTGTATGCCCTTATACCCTTATACTTAGGGTAAAATATCCTTAAGTATAGACAAATTATCAAGAGTTGAGAAGACAAGAAAGGGATCGAAGAATGAATAACTAAGGGCTCTCACCCCCTATACTTTGGAAGAAACATATCCTAAGAATAGCACATATGAATGGGGTGAGGGTGATGAATCCACGATTCATCATCTTAATATCTTGATCTTAGAAAAATCCCCGAGTAAAATCCCAAATAAATATCCATAAAATCCATAAATTAACAAAATGACTCTTGTAAATAAAACTCACTAATTACTGTATATTAGATTGTACAAAATGAATTAACATAAAAAGACGCAAAAAAATAAAGGAGTTTTATAATTGTAAATAGCCCAAAACTTCATGGAGTTTTAATAATTTCATTTCAACTTCTTTTTACCTAATTCTTTCTCTAACTTGTTCATAATAATGTATGTAAAAATACAAAAATACAAAACAAATTTTACCTTAAATAAATGCTCCTAGATCCCAATGGGAAAAAGCCGTAAAGACCAACTTCCAAGCTAAATTCCCGCTCCGTATGAACTCCAAATTCATCAAACTCACTTTTAAAGTTCAAGTTAGAAAATTATCTATCCAACGGAAGTGGTTTCATTAAAATCGGAGCTCATTTGCAAAAGTTGGGTTTTGGGACCTAGATGTACATTGTACATTATGTATATATTCATACTTTCTTCATTTTTTATTATATCTTTCTTAATTATTAAAAATAAAAAAATCATACTTGTATTGTATTTTAATTATACTATTTTATTGTATTTTTTCGTTGTAAATATCTCTTATTAAAAAGACAAAAAAAATTACATATTAGAAAAGTAAAAAAATGTACATGGTGTTTTGTCTTCTTTTGTAAATTCTCCACTATTTCTCTTCTCTTTTTATTTTATTGTATTTAAAGTAGACAACTTTATTTATTTATTTATTTATTTATTATTTAATTTCCATTCTCTACAATAACCACCAATTCAACTCCATTATTCCACCATTTTTCCCAACTTCCCATTCAACTCCATTAATAATACAACCTCCCATTCAACCCCACCACTTTAATAACCTCTCATCCCATTCTCTTTATATGCATGTCATTCTCCTCATTTTCGCTTTTAATCCATCTTTATGTGAGGAGAGCCTAGTTCCCTGAGTTGAATCGGTGACAGCGACGCAACCGCGGTCGAGCGACGACGGCCCTCTCTCCGGTGTGATCCGTTGGCTTTTTGACCAACATCGCAGCCGCAACCGCGCGCTGCTCGAGCTCATCGCACGCCGGCGATTTGAGCGAAGACCGTGCTCACGAGAGCACTTCATAGGCGAACGTCCATCTTAGGTAACTTTAATTTCATCTCGTCATCATTTGTTTCTTTGCATTTTTTTTGTCCATCATATCACCACCACCATCACACCATTTTCCTTCATTTGTTTAGTTTATTATCATCATCATCACCAACCCATTTTTGTTTTCTCCTCTTTAATCACATTCCCTGTCTAATAAAAATCTAAGAAAATAAAAAATTTATAAACAAAAAAAAATTCCGTTTTATTACAGCAGAGATCAAAAAATAAATAAAAAAATAAAAAAAAGTAACGGAGGAGCAGCGCCGGCCGCCGCCCCCCCTTCCTTCCTCCAAGGGAAGGCGGCGCCGGCCGCCGCCCCCTACTGCCTCCAGCCGCGTTCCAAGCGGCGCGCCCTCGCCGCCCCTCCGCCGTGCCCGCTCGCCCTCCTCCGCCGTGCCCGCTCGCCCTCCTCCGCCCGGAGCACTCAGACCTCAGCCCGCAGCCACATGCGGCCTCTTCGCCGCAACCGCCGCACCAGCGGTCCTCCGCCAGCGCCCCCGTCCTCTCCGCCACTCGCCGCGACACCGCCGTGCGGCACAGCCGCCACCTCGCGCCGTCGATCGCGGCCCGGCGCCGCCACCCTCATCTTCCCATGTTGGGTTCGTCTTGACGAAGAAGAAAGGTTTTTTTTTAATGTAAAAATTGCAATTTATTTATTTCATGTTTTTGTAATTACAAACAAGCCCCTGTATATAGTTTGCATGTGAATGTTGTTTTCTAAAATTGCACAGACACCCCTGTGTTCTCCTTTTAATTTGGACATCTATCTTGTAACTTTTTAGTCAATGAAAAAGGCAATCATGTTGAGCAACTAATTTTCTACATTTTGACTATTTGTTTGTATTTTTGTGAGACATGGATAATTAATTAAAAATGGTTAACTGAAATTTTGCATAGTTTACCCATTCTGGACTCTTAAATTTTTATCTCACACACAGTTGCTCTAAAAAATCCACAAAAATTAAGAATGATGCCTTGAAATGTGATGAATTTACTGTCCAAATTTCAATCAAAATGGAGATGTCTTGTGCCTGAAATAATTCATAGAGTAAACGTAGTATTTGATTTTTAATTAAATCCACATACATGCTTTTCACGAAATTTCAAGTCTTCTGGATTGCTCATTTAAATATCTATTTGAGATAATTTGCTCTCTGACTAATTTGATAATGTGGATTTAATAGGAATTAATTACTTATTTCTATTCTATTTTCACTAAAAAAATCATAAAAAATTCATACTTTGTCAAAAAATTCCAAAAAAATTACTGTAGTCTTCTTGCATCATGTTTTCATTTCAGTAAACTTTTCATAATTTTTGCTTACTGTTTGTGTGAGAAATTGCGAAAAAACCCTTAAAAAGTGTGCATTTTTATTTATTGCATTTTAACCCTGAAAATTCTAAAAAAATGTGTTTTGTGTTCATCTCTAGATTAGTATTATAGGAAAAATATAATTTAGTTGAATTGAACAGATTTGACATTAAACTTAATTTGACTAAGTTGTATGCTTTCTTAGTATATTAGTTCACTTGCATTGTGCATTTTGGCATCCTATTTGCATTAAAAAATATAAAAAATCCACATTGGATATCTAGATCTTAAATTTGCAAATTAACCCCAAAGTTGTTACTTTGCCTCCCTGAGTTCGACCCCGGACTTGCCCGGGATATAAATTAAGCCGAGACACTCTTCACGGAGATCCTCTCTCGGTTCTGACTGAATCGCTAAGTACACGTGCTACAACGTGAGCCGAATTGAACATAGTATTCAGCGACACGTCAGATGGCGCCGTTGCCGGGGAGGCAAACGGCTTAGGGATTATTTTAAAAATTTGGATTTAGTTTTCCATTTACTCGGGTAGTCTGACCCCCGAGCCACCTTGTATTTATTCCATTTTTTTTGCAATTATTTCTCTTCATATTTTTGTATATATCTTGTTGTTTATCTCTCTAATATAAATCTTTGTTTCCTTGCGAGGGCCCGGTGGACTTGGAGTGCATCGGAGGTCGACGGACGTGAGGAGCGCCGACTGCTGAAGTGCGAGGATAAAGCAATTTATTTTTGAGAGAATTTTGTAAATTATTGTAATTATTTAGGTAGTTGCTCATTTCTAGCGGCTCTTGTTTGAGAGCTTGCGCATGTAAAAAGACTTAGACTTTATTTGTGGTGTGTCGAGCCTGTTTCACTCTCCGGCGAGGGTGGGGCTTGACTTGAGTGGCGAAATTAAGGATTAGGCACACGGTAGTTTAGATTCAAACTTGTTTGTGCCCATCGTAATTTAGGCCACACTTATCTTAGAAGATTCACTTATCTTATAAGATTCATAATGAGACGCACATAGACACGCACTACTTAGCTCAAAATCAAATCAATTCTTCCCCGCTAATAGTATATTGTTTAGGTGCGGTTTTCTCGATCTACATGCATTTAGTGTAACATTTACAAATTCAGTTTTGCATAATGCATGAAGAGTGCTGGGATTCACTGTAAGTATACCTTCTTCTGAGCATGCATCATAGTTTCTCGTTTGCATTCTGATTTCCGATTCCCATCTTGTTTTACAACTTAAGGTCAAAAGGAAATTGGGACTGAACGGTAGACGTGCTTGTGTGTTCACATAAATTTCAAGTGATAACCTAACTCTAAAATTGGGACTGAATTGAGCAGGTCGATCTAATTAATTGGAATAAAAAGAACCCTTGTTCTCGGGTGCATAAAGCCCTCATTGTTTGTTTTAATTGCAAGTGAGAGAGAGACGACCCTAGGATAGAGCCAAGTCTGGATTTCTTACTTACTACTGGTTCTTTCTTTTTAGGCGATTAGCTACTTTTCAGTGAGGATTTACGGGTAGCCGGTAAACGGTCCGGACTTCCTTAGCAGAGTGGGAGGTTTAGAGGACGCCTTAGTCCTCAAGGAACAGGTAGCCGTATTTATACGGTCCGTACTTACTCCTATACTGGCTGATAGTAGGTCAAACTAGTCGTAAGAACCGGGCCAGTCTGTAGGAAAATACGGGCACCTAACAGCTCGTTAATATTTCAAAGATTGTATTCTCACCAACTAAAATTGACCAGATAAATCGGCCGAACTCTTACGGCCATCACGTGTTTAGTTGGTGAAATTGGGGGTTTGAATTGCGTTTGAATTGTGTGAGTTCACTCCGCACATTTACGTGCACCTTAGAACTAGCGCCTCATTGATTATCGTGATCTAATCAGTTCTTTTGACATCGAAGATGACTGATTGGGGGGATATTTATTCGGACTTTGCGAATCTCTCGTTGAACCCTTCAACAAGTACGTCTTCAAAGGTCCAAGCGAAACTTGGACCAACCTGGACTCATGACCCTCTTGAGCCCAGGATCGCTCATTCTCGGGATGGTTACCCTCAAACCATTCCATTTCTCTCTTCCCACCTCACCGAGGAAGACCATCGCCTTGGTGAGAATATCATGATTCATAAATCCTCTTCTAATCAAGAAAACATTGCTGATTCAGGACATAAAGAAGATTCGAGTAAAATGCCAAAGAGGAAAGAAGAGGAAGAAGAGAACCATGAAGACCCGATGAAACTGATACTGGCCCGATTGGCTGCATCTGAGCAGCAACAAGCATTACTGAGAGCTCAGTTAGGACAGTTAAATGTTGGGGTCCAACTACCAATGGATGCGGCGTATAACCCCGGACAATATCAGATTCATAACTACTTGAGTCCGGCCGAACCCGAGGTTGATTTTGAATTGAAGCCGCATTTTCTGAACCTGTTGCCGCACTTCGATGGGAATGCTTCTGAGGAGCCATATGCATTCCTAAGGGACTTTGAGCTCATCTGTGCTAACCTCAAACATCAAAATGTTAGCCAGGATTATATTAGGCTCAAAGCCCTTCCATTTGCCTTGGGTGGAAAAGCCGATTACTGGGTAAAGAATCTTGGGATCATCGTCACCACTTATGCCCAGTTTAAGGACCTGTTTTTGAAGAAGTTCTACCCTTTGAGTAGAACTAACATGATGAGGACGCGCATTACGAGTTTTTCCCAATTACCCAATGAAGCCTTCTGTGATGCTTGGGAAAGATTCAAGGACATCCTGCAAAAGTGTCCTTGTCATAGATTAGATGACAACATCTTGGTCCAATCCTTCTTCACTGGTCTCAACCCTGAGATGCAGGGTTTAGTGAGCGCTGCCTGTGGAGGCAGCTATACATCACGAGGAGCGGATACCGTCTGGAGGGTATTCGAGCAGATGGCTGAAACTAGCCGCTCACAGATGGCCAGCAGGGCCTATACACCATCCCCCAGTTCACTTTCATATGGAGGCGGAAAAGCAGCTGTAGTCGATCTCTCTCAGGACGTGATCCCTAGCATGGGACTCCTTGCTGACAAGCTTACAGTAGTCGAGAAGATCGATAGGAGGATTGATGAGTTAGATCGGAGCATCTCCAAACTTCCAAAACAGATGGAGGAGTTGACTGAGAAGGTATCTAAGATAAGGATACCCGCCGTGACTGCACCCTCTGCTCCCGTATACCGAGTTCACCATGTTCAGGAGCAGTTGGTGTCAGGGCAACCCCAGCCGTGGGAGCAGGACCAATCCTACACCCACTCTTTCCAGCAGCCACCTCCAGCAGCAGAGACAGTCCAGGAGGAGCCTCCACCAGTTTGGGAGGTGAATGGGATATGGTATACTCAGGACCCTGCCAGGCAGGGAAGTACGGGAGACCGACAGACCTATCAGCGTCCCCCGACCTTTCACAACACCGCATTCACCTCCGCACCACCTCCTTCACAGCAGAGCCCTGGATTCCATCCACCCCAGCAGCAGAGGCAGCAGTACCAGCAGTATGGCCGACAGGGCCATTACCAGACGGGCCAACAGGGCCCGCAACCCCAGCAGCAGCAGCAGAGGCAGTACACTGGCCAGCAGGGCCAGTCTTCCTGATCTTCTTCCAAGTCTTATCCACTTCCTTCATCGTCTAGTCCCATGGATATTCAGAAGCAGATACTCGATGAGCTACGTTCCTACAGGAATGAGGTTCAGGACTTACGGGTGGATGTCAACCACCTGTCCAGATGGCGAGACGAGCAGACTGCACCCTCTACCTCGATCCCAGCCCAAGTTCAGGCTAACCCCAATAGCCTGAACCGTTCTAGTTCTCAGCAGCACTTTGGTCAGGTATACTATTCAGCATCTCCTAAATCTGAACATGAGATTCTTTCGTGTGACGAGGCTAACCACATGTCACTCAGGAGCGGAAGGACCGTGGTCGTACCTGACCGGGCGAGGGACACGAGGAGGGGCATCTCTGGAGCTCTACCTGAGGAGTCTTCAGAGGACGAGGAGGAGAGGTATTATATCTCAGAGCCCCATCAGCACCATTCGAGGATTTCTACTCAGGGAGCAGAGAGGAGGAGGAGAGCACGTATGCAGCATCGTCAGCATGGATATTCTTATGAATCTACGGAGGACCTTGTATCTCCGGTTGTGGCGGATACCACTCCAGCTTCTATTCCACAACCTGTAGTAGATAGTTTTGATTTCGAGTCCATGTTGCATCAAAAAGATTCTTGTATGAAGAACTCTGTTTCCGTTAATGCAAAGAATGATCTTTCAGTTCATGATTCAGACTCTTCATCCTCTGTTTCCTTAGCTTCAATCCCTTTCCCCCGTGCTCTTAAGGCAGGAAAGCGCATCAAAAAGATTCAGAAAGATAACCCCGACATGGCACGGTTTTGCAAAGAAAACATCACAGTTAAGGTGCCATTTGATGAATATGTGGCTAACCATCCTGCCTTCCAAAAATACCTTAAGGTGAGATGCACACCCACAAGGGTTAGCAGGAAGAAAGATAACCAAAATATAAAGACACATGTCTTATCAGTAGCCACAACCTATTGTCTCAAGAATCAGACTTTGCCAAAGAAAAAGAGAGACATGGGTGCTCACTATGTGGAGAGTCGTAGTGACGACATTGCGTTTGCACGCACACTCTTAGATAACGATTCTTCGATAAACTTACTTCCCTTAGCATTATATCAGAAATTGGAGTTGGGACCACTTCACAAATCTAGAGCTTTACTCCAATTCTCAGATCGTTCGATGAAGAGACCTAAGGGAGAAGTGAAGAACGTCGTTATCTCGATTGAGGGGCAGAACTATCAGGTGGACTTCACAGTCTTGGACATGGAGACCCCCAATCATTGGAGAGAATCTCAGATCATTCTCGGGCGACCCTTCCTTAGGACCGCAGGCGCAGCTTTCGATTATGGTACGGGAATGATGAAGTTCTGTTCTCCAGGCGAAGAGGTGAACCTAGAGATGAAGCAAACCAAGTGTCAGTGACCTGATTCAGAGAGTAGCACTGAGTACTCATCTTCAGAGGCAGACTGCAGTTTGATTAGCACAGTTGGGATTTGGGGACAGATTCCTTCAGGACAGAGCAAGACCCTTTCATCTGGAGAGGATATAGTGCATGATGCAGTTTGCCAGGTGTTGTCTGATCTTTCTAGAGATGCATCAACCTATTCTCATGATGACTTAGGGATCCATCCGGATCTGTCAGTTCCATCCTCTTCGGAACAATCATGGGACATAGATGACGAGTCGGACGTGGCTTTTGCCGATTGTTTGGATACTTTTGATGATCCGACTCCTGATACTTCTGATTTGGTGGCGAGCACTACTCAGCTTAGCCCACCTTCATGCAGCACGGAACCAGATTCAGATTCAGTTCAGCCAGATCTGCTTGATGATACCACATTGCCAGAACTGAAATCACTACCTCCTACACTTAAGTATGCCTTTCTTGCGGGACCCAAAGAGAGATATCCTGTCATCATTAGCTCAGACTTGTCTTTAGAGCAGGAGTCTAGGTTGTTAGAAGTCTTAGAGAGGAACAGCAAAGCAATAGGCTGGACAGTGTCGGATCTCGTGGGCATCAACCCCGCTCTCTGCTCGCACCACATTTTTACTGAGGATAACGTGAGACCTTCCCGTGAGTTTCAGAGGAGACTTAACCCCAATCTACGGGAAGTAGTGAAGAATGAAATTGAGAAATGGTGCAAGGCAGGGTTCATATACCCTATTTCTAACTCCAAGTGGGTGGCCCCACTTCATGTTGTCCCGAAGAAGTCGGGAATTCAGATGGTCACCAACGAGGAGGGGGTAGAGATCGCGACACGAGTACCTACGTCGTGGCGCGTCTGTGTCGACTACAGGCGCCTGAATGCTGCGACCAAGAAAGATCACTTTCCCTTACCTTTTATTGATCAGATCTTGTAGAGACTTGCAGGGAAAGAGTTCTTCTGTTTTCTTGACGGGTACTCAGGCTACAATCAGGTGGCCATAGCCCCTGAGGACCAGGAAAAGACTACATTCACGTCCATTCGACACTTATGCTTTCAGGCGCATGCCATTCGGGCTCTGCAATGCCCCGGGCACATTTCAGCGGTGCATGATAGCCATATTTGCCGAGATGGTGGGAGATTTCCTGGAAGTGTTCATGGATGACTTCTCGGTCCATGGTGATTCTTTTGATACATGTTTAGCGCACTTGGACCGAGTCCTCACGAGGTGTAGAGAGGTGAATCTGGTACTCTCCTGGGAGAAGAGTCACTTTATGGTGACGGAGGGTATCGTGTTGGGGCATGTCATCTCCAAAAGGGGAATGGAGGTTGACCCTGCCAAGGTGGAGGTGATCAAGAAACTCGATCCACCTACCAACGTGAAGTCAGTGCGGTCATTCTTAGGGCATGTTGGATTCTATAGGAGATTCATTCAAGATTTTTCAAAGATCGCCCGCCCACTGACTGAGCTCTTAGGGAAAGACATAGAGTTCATTGTAGATCACAGGTGTCTGGAGGCCTTTGAGCTCTTGAAAAGGAAGATTTGTACATCGCCTATCCTACAAGCTCCTGACTGGTCTCTCCCCTTTGAGATCATGACTGATGCTTCAGATTTCGCTATAGGAGCTGTGTTAGGACAACGACGAGAGGGGATTCCGTTTGCGATTCACTATGCGAGCAAAATTTTAGATCCTACACAAAAAAATTATACAGTGACTGAAAAGGAAATGCTCGCGGTAGTATGGGCCCTCGAGAAGTTCAGATCATATATTTTGGGCTCTAAGGTGACAATTTATACTGATCACACAGCCATTCGATACTTAATGGAAAAGAAGGATGCGAAGGCGCGTCTTCTTAGGTGGATTTTACTCCTCCAGGAATTTGATTTGGAGATTAAAGATAAACCTGGAGTGAAGAATGTCGTGGCTGATCACCTTTCTCGGATTGAACTTAAGGATTCTCCTGATCATGAGCGGATTAGAGAAACCTTCCCAGATGAGTCAATTTGTGTTATTGACTCACTCCCGTGGTATGCCAACATGGTGAACTATCTTGTCTCCAAGCAGGTTCCCCATGGTTGGACTAGGAGCAGCATTGATCGACTGAAGTCGGATTCGAGGAGATACCACTGGGACGATCCCTTCCTTTTCTTCGAAGGACTGGATTGTGTTTGGAGAAGGTGTATTCCTCAGGAGGAATACCAAAGTGTCCTCACATATTGTCATTCAGTTGAGGCTGGAGGACACCATTCGGGAAAGAGAACCGCTCACAAAGTACTTCAATGTGGATTGTATTGGCCGACCTTGTTTAGAGATGCCATTGATTTTGTACGGTCGTGCCCGATCTGTCAAAGGATGGGAGGGACAGTTGGACAGAGAGATGAGATGCCCATGCAACCGATGATTATTTGTGATGTTTTTGATGCATGGGGCATAGATTTTATGGGTCCCTTTCCCAACAGCCATGGACATGAGTATATTTTGTTGGCGGTTGATTATTTATCTAGGTGGGTGGAGGCTATCCCAACCCGAACCGCAGACAGCAAGACTGTCTGTAAGTTTGTGAAAGACCATATTATTGCTAGGTTCGGGGTGCCAAAAGTTTTGATATCTGATGGGGGTAGCCATTTTGTGAATCGAGATATGAGATCTTTAGCTAAGGACTATGGATTTGATCACAAAGTTACTAGTCCTTACCACCCACAGTCCAACGGCATGGCAGAGGCTTCGAACAGAGAGGTGAAGAGTATTATGCAGAAATTGGTTTGTCCCGATAGGAAGAATTGGTCTCAACTCTTGGACCAAGTTCTGTGGGCCTATAGGACAGCCTACAAGACACCATTGGGTACTTCACCATTTAGAATGATCTATGGAAAGCCATGTCATTTGCCCGCAGAGTTGATTCATAAATCCGAATGGGCAATTAAGAAGATTAATTGGAGTTGTCACCTAGGGAAGTTTTGTCGAGACTTGAACTTGAACGAGCTCGTGGAAATCCGAAACAGGACATATGACAACAGTTTGATTTATAAGGACAAAGTAAAGAGATGGCATGATCAGCACATTAGGTGCAAAGACTTTGTCCCTGGACAAAAGGTATGGTTGTTCAATGCCAGGTTGAAGATGTTCCATGGGAAGCTCAAATCTAAATGGACGAGTCCCTTTGTGGTTAAGAAAGTGCACGAGAATGGAAGTGTAGAGATAGCTGATCTCACAGATGGTGCACAATCTCATGTGGTGAATGGACAACTGTTGAAGCATTTTGTTGATTCCAAAGAGCAGTTAGTCCAAGTCGAGGTCATCAACTTCATACAGAGTAAGCACAGAGCAGATACATCTTATTACTCTTCATGAAGATGCAGCATCAAGATTCAACATCTTAGAAGATTCCATCACTCTTGTACATATTCTCCCTTCTTTGTATATTCTCGAGATCACGTCGGTTCTCACACTTACTCTTGTCCTATACTTAGGCTGACCAAAGCCTAAGTATAGGGGGGACCGATGCCCACCATGTGTATTTACTCATCATTTCTCCTCTTGACCTCGTCCGCCCCATTTTTGCTCTTCTTCTACACTTAGGCTATCCAGAGCCTAAGTATAAGGGGGCGGATCGACTTCTATACTGTTTATTATTTTAGCTTTCCTACGCTTAGTACGAGCTATGTCTTTTTGTCACCTAGTGCCATGAGGACATAGCACAAGCTAAGTATAGGGGGGCGTGTATATATTACATATATACTTTACCGATAGCTCGTACTTTCATGTATCTTTGTATATATTATACAATAATTATGGGGTGGTAAAAAAAACAAATAAAAACAAACAAAAGTAAAAAAAAACTTTTTCTAGAAAATTAAAACTCTTTTTCTTTATTTGCTTTAAAAAAACTTTTCAAAAAAAATCCTCTTTACGTTTCAAAAAAATCCTCTTTTGCTAAAAAAAACTTTTCAAAAAAAAGAATCTTTTCTTATTTACCTATCTTTTTCAAAAAAAAAACTCTTGAAAAAAAAGAAGCAAAACTTTTCTAACAAAAAAAAACTTCTTCTTTGCCTTTGTTTGTCAAAAAAAAAACTAAAAAAACTAACTAATAAGTTGGTTTAATCCCTGACACAATTCACTTTCACACAAGACTAGTGATGTTCAAGAACACTTGGTTTATGAGGTCTTGAGATTTTGAGTTAACCAGCCTTAGTCATTAGGTCCTTGACTTAATTATTCACATTTCCCTAGTTTGAAAGATGTGTGTGCTATATTGCATGCTTAGTCTCTACCTTAAGAATATGATCTGCACCTCACATACACGACTGCAGTTATGATGAGATGAGTTGTAATTTCACTTGAGGAACTGGGAAGAGGGATTTGAGTTTGGACTTGATTTAATGATGCTCGAGGATGGGATAAAATCAATGAAGGCTTCATGAAACCTGAGTGTCAGCACATTTAGCCAGTATGAGAACATGGTTCTTGTACTATCTCTTGATATTTACCTATGTGCCAGGGTGTGATAAAATAAAAAAAAATGTTGATCAGTGTGCGCCAACTCTTGGTAAAAGCAGTGGAGCTAGCCAAAAATACTACCAAGCAATGAAATGTCAAAGAAAAGCTCTCATTCCACAAAGTCAATTATCAAAAGAGCTTCCACTAAAGGCGAGCGCTCCCAACCATTTCAAAGTGTCCACTTGGACCACCGCTATTAGGACCAGGAGTCGGGCTTGCACCAAAAAAGGGCTCTGCATCGTAAATGCTACAAGTCTGGGTGTAGAAGGTACGATAGGTACTCAAAAAAGGCACACCCCGGTGTACTCCCAGGAAAACAAGTGCAGACGGCTCCAACTTCTCTTGACGGACGCACTGATCAACACCAAAAAAATGCGTTGCGTAATAAGGCACTTGAGAGGATCCTTGTTCCAATGAGAGGGAGAGAAGAAATGACACAATCCTATGCCCTCCATCAACTGGCCTGCCATCAACACTTCCAAGTCTGACAACTAAAGAGACGGTGGATTGGATGCAAGAAATGATTTATTCCCTAGTGTTGAGGATCGGGTCCATAGGAGAGTCTCTTGGACTGGAACCTTAGGTGACGTTGTGACTCTACTCTTGTAACTACAGTCAACACTTAAAGTCATATCCCTTATATATACGTATACAAAGAGAGTCTGATGATTAGGGAAATTGGGTACCTTTTGACTAGAGCTTGGTTCAGCTTAGAATTTTAGGATCTCTAAAACCGAGAGTTCTTGAACGGATCAAGTCTTGTATTCACATGCACAGTCAGGGGTTAACCCAACTTATTCATTCTTTATTTGCTCGAGGACTAGCAAAGTTTAAGTATAGGGGGGTGATGAATCCACGATTCATCATCTTAATATCTTGATCTTAGCAAAATCCCTGAGTAAAATCCCAAATAAATATCCATAAAATCCATAAATTAACAAAATGACTCTTGTAAATAAAACTCACTAATTACTGTATATTAGATTGTACAAAATGAATTAACATAAAAAGACGCAAAAAAATAAAGGAGTTTTATACTTGTAAATAGCCCAAAACTTCATGGATTTTTAATAATTTCATTTCAACTTCTTTTTACCTAATTCTTTCTCTAACTTGTTCATAATAATGTATGTAAAAATACAAAAATACAAAACAAATTTTACCTTAAATAAATGCTCCTAGATCCCAATGGGAAAAAGCCGTAAAGACCAACTTCCAAGCTAAATTCCCGCTCCGTATGAACTCCAAATTCATCAAACTCACTTTTAAAGTTCAAGTTAGGAAATTATCTATCCAACGGAAGTGGTTTCATTAAAATCGGAGCTCATTTGCAAAAGTTGGGTTTTGGGACCTAGATGTACATTGTACATTATGTATAGATTCATACTTTCTTCATTTTTTATTATATCTTTCTTAATTATTAAAAATAAAAAAATCATACTTGTGTTGTATTTTAATTATACTATTTTATTGTATTTTTTCGTTGTAAATATCTCTTATTAAAAAGACAAAAAAAATTACATATTAGAAAAGTAAAAAAATGTACATGGTGTTTTGTCTTCTTTTGTAAATTCTCCACTATTTCTCTTTTCTTTTTATTTTATTGTATTTAAAGTAGACAACTTTATTTATTTATTTATTTATTATTTAATTTCCATTCTCTACAATAACCACCAATTCAACTCCATTATTCCACCATTTTTCCCAACTTCCCATTCAACTCCATTAATAATACAACCTCCCATTCAACCCCACCACTTTAATAACCTCTCATCCCATTCTCTTTATATACATGTCATTCTCCTCATTTTTGCTTTTGATCCATCTTTATGTGAGGAGAGCCTAGTTCCCTGAGTTGAATCGGTGACAGCGACGCAACCGCGGTCGAGCGACGACGGCCCTCTCTCCGGTGTGATCCGTTGGCTTTTTGACCAACATCGCAGCCGCAACCGCGCGCTGCTCGAGCTCATCGCACGCCGGCGATTTGAGCGAAGACCGTGCTCACGAGAGCACTTCATAGGCGAACGTCCATCTTAGGTAACTTTAATTTCATCTCGTCATCATTTGTTTCTTTGCATTTTTTTTGTCCATCATATCACCACCACCATCACACCATTTTCCTTCATTTGTTTAGTTTATTATCATCATCATCACCAACCCATTTTTGTTTTCTCCTCTTTAATCACATTCCCTGTCTAATTAAAATCTAAAAAAAATAAAAAATTTATAAACAAAAAAAAATTCCGTTTTATTACAGCAGAGATCAAAAAAAATAAAAAAATAAAAAAAAGTAACGGAGGAGCAGCGCCGGCCGCCACCCCCCCCTTCCTTCCTCCAAGGGAAGGCGGTGCCGGCCGCCGCCTCCTACCGCCTCCAGCCGTGTTCCAAGCGGCGCGCCCTCGCCGCCCCTCCGCCGTGCCCGCTCGCCCTCCTCCGCCGTGCCCACTCGCCCTCCTCCGCCCAGAGCACTCAGACCTCAGCCCGCAGCCATCTGCGGCCTCTTCGCCGCAACCGCCGCACCAGCAGTCCTCCGCCAGCGCCCCCGTCCTCTCAGCCACTCGCCGCGACACCGCCGTGCGGCACAGCCGCCACCTCGCGCCGTCGATCGCGGCCCGGTGCCGCCACCCTCATCTTCCCATGTTGGGTTCGTCTTGACGAAGAAGAAAGGTTTTTTTTTAATGTAAAAATTGCAATTTATTTATTTCATGTTTTTATAATTACAAACAAGCCCCTGTATATAGTTTGCATGTGAATGTTGTTTTCTAAAATTGCACAGACACCCCTTTGTTCTCCTTTTAATTTGGACATCTATCTTGTAACTTTTTAGTCAAGGAAAAAGGCAATCATGTTGAGCAACTAATTTTCTACATTTTGACTATTTGTTTGTATTTTTGTGAGACATGGGTAATTAATTAAAAATGGTTAACTGAAATTTTGCATAGTTTACCCATTCTGGACTCTTAAATTTTTATCTCACACACGGTTGCTCTAAAAAATCCACAAAAATTAAGAATGATGCCTTGAAATGTGATGAATTTACTATCCAAATTTCAATCAAAATGGAGATGTCTTGTGCCTGAAATAATTCATAGAGTAAACTTAGTATTTAATTTTTAATTAAATCCACATACATGCTTTTCACGAAATTTCAAATCTCCTGGATTGCTCATTTAAATATCTATTTGAGATAATTTGCTCTCTGACTAATTTGATAACGTGGATTTAATAGGAATTAATTACTTATTTCTATTCTATTTTCACTAAAAAATTCATAAAAAATTCATACTTTGTCAAAAAATTCCAAAAAAATTACTGTAGTCTTCTTGCATCATGTTTTCATTTCAGTAAATTTTTCATAATTTTTGCTTACTGTTTGTGTGAGAAATTGCGAAAAAACCCATAAAAAGTGTGCATTTTTATTTATTGCATTTTAACCCTGAAAATTCTAAAAAAATGTGTTTTGTGTTCATCTCTAGATTAGTATTCTAGGAAAAATATAATTTCTGAATTGAACTGATTTGACATTAAACTTAATTTGGCTAAGTTGTATGCTTTCTTAGTATATTAGTTCACTTGCATTGTGCATTTTGGCATCCTATTTGCATTAAAAAATATAAAAAATCCGCATTGGATATCTAGATCTTAAATTTGCAAATTAACCCCAAAGTTGTTACTTTGCCTCCCTGAGTTCGACCCCGGACTTGCCCGAGATATAAATTAAGCCGAGACACTCTTCACGGAGATCCTCTCTCGGTTCTGACTGAATCGCTAAGTACACGTGCTACAACGTGAGCCGAATTAAACATAGTATTCAGCGACACGTCAGATGGCGCCGTTGCCGGGGAGGCAAACGGCTTAGGAATTAGTTTAAAAATTTGGATTTAGTTTTCCATTTACTCGGGTAGTCTGACCCCCGAGCCACCTTGTATTTATTCCATTTTTTTTGCAATTATTTCTCTTCATATTTTTGTATATATCTTGTTGTTTATCTCTCTAATATAAATCTTTGTTTCCTTGCGAGGGCCCGGTGGACTTGGAGTGCATCGGAGGTCGACATCTACCAATCTTCGATCAATTTGCAACAATTTTTACCCTCTCTACCGTTAACTTAACATCTTTATCTTTTAAAAAGAATTACTTTTGGAAATACTTTGGTTGATTTCACATGGTACAAAAAAGTCTTCACTTCATATTTCTTACATGTTACGACAACAACCTAATGTACAAGGAGAAGGTCAAGAAGTGACACGAAAAGCACATCTGTCGCAAGACTTTCGAACTAGGTCAGAAGATTTGGTTGTTTGATGCAAAGCTCACTACTCCCAGGGAATTTGAAAAGCAAGTGGACTGGATCTTTTATAGTAAAGCATGTATGTGATAATGGAAGCATTGTGATATCTGGATTGTCAGCTGACGCACAACCATTTGTGATCAATGGACAATTACTTAAGCCTTATCTTAAACATGATACATTTTTTCCGTGGTTGATGCAGTACATGTGGTATATGATGAAGATTTCATGGCCGCAGTGTCAACACAGACGAGGCCATCAAAAATATTTTTGAGTAGTTAGTCTTTTTCTTCTTTTCCTTTTAATTCTTTGAATTCTTTCTTCCGTGTTTATTCCATTTTTTTTGCAATTATTTCTCTTTATATTTTTGTATATATCTTGTTGTTTATCTCTCTAATATAAATTTCATTTTCCTTGCGAGGGCCCGGTGGACTTGGAGTGCATCGGAGGTCGACGGACGCGACGCGCGCCGACTGCTGAAGAGCAAGAAAATCAATTTATCTTCGAGAGAATTTTTATAAATTTTTATAATTATTGTGTTGTAATAACTTAGGTAATTCGCTCTTTCCAGCGGCTCTTGTTTGAGAGCTCGCGTTTGTATCCGGACTGGACTTTGGACCCGCTCGTGGTCGTGTGGTTGATTAACGTAGAATAGGACTTGCCTCGCGGCTCTTAGAGCATTTTTTATTAGATTATCTTGATTGCTTGTGCTCGTAATTTTTAGGACCACACATCACATTTAACGAGATGCACTTAGACCGCTGGGCTATTAGTCAAATTAAACTTGTTCATCACTCGCTAATAGAACTGCTTGTCTAGGAACGGTTTCTCGTTTGCATTCAGATTAGTATAAAATTTCAATTCTGCCTTGCATCCCGCATGTAGAGCACGAGGATCACTGTAAGTCTTCTGAACTGGGCATGCATCATTGATTTCATTATTTGCATCGATTTTTCTCGACTCCCTCCCCTTGGTTTTTGAAACTTAGGTTAAAAGGAAATCGGGACTGTCGTTAGGCATGCTTTGTTTGGTGGACTAATCAAGTGATAACCAAACTTAAAACCGGGACTGCTAATCAGAGTTGACCAAAAAAATTGACTAAATTAACACTTGTTTTGGGAGAGCAAAACCCTCATTGTATGCTTGGCTAATTGTGATTGTTGAGAGGTGAGGACGCATCCCTAGGATAGTGTCCAAAACCTACTTTTGAGCCTTGCGTAATTGAATTGAGATCTTGATTTATCACCTAATTAAAACTGAAAAGATAAACGGTCGGACTTTTGCGACCATCACTCTCCACTTCTTCGTCCTTCTCACCTACCCCACATTCTTGCACCCCTGACCCACAACCACCTTGGATTGATTCACTATATTCTCGTCCGCTTGCTGGAATCAAGGAACAAATCAAAGAGCAAGCGACTGCTGAGATGAATGATTGGCATAATCAGTTGACCCCACATACCTCACTTTCACCTCGAGTTGGGACAGAACAACAATTGCCATACACACATCCCGACTTAACCTTAGGGTACAACATGGTCAACCAGACAAACCGAATGGAGAGGCCTGCACCGTACGATCTTCCTGACTTGATTGACCTGAGTGATAGAGACCACATTGACCAACCTTTATATCACCCATTCGGAGAGCCGACATATACAGGGGATTGGATTCATGCAACTGATTTACAGACCCCCTATCTACTAACTCCGCCTGATGAGGCTCCGACCAAAATCTGTCATACAGGAGGGCCATACTCAACCCAGTATTACACACCTGAGTCAAGGTGTGTTGAGTATAAGAGCCCGAGTTCTCAGCAGTATCCTCCAATTGCATCGACTTCTCTCATGAAGTGTCATGAGAATTTATTGGAGGATGATATTTGTAGACCGATCAAGAGTCCAGGTATAAATGTGGATCATGGATTTTGCGAATTAAATCTTGAAAACCTGGAAGACACCGGATTGACCACACATCATGTACAGCTGGAGTCCCTTCTACCTCCCTCTTCTACTAACAACTTTCCCTCCAAACCAGAGTCTGTACATTCTCCTAGTCCTCCTTCACCTACCAAAAAGACCAAAAAAATTGAAAACTCAGAAAATACCATAAAAATTGAAAAAGGAAAAGATCTAAAAAAATTGGATCCTGCGGTTAGGGAAGCATTGGATAGAAAGTTGATTTTTGAGCTTCCCTTAATAATGGCTATTGAACACTTTCCCGACCTTAAAAGATTTGTGAGAAGTAAATTGATGCCTAAAAGGTCGGACAATAAGAGAACAAGGACTGAGATACATATAGTGTCTATGGCCACATCTTTGATGATAGGGAGAAAAACCAAGAGCCGCAGAGTAAAGCGGTTGCCTAGGTTTGATTGTGAAATCAAAGATACCACATTCACCCATGCAAGAATCGATGATGACTTACCAATTAATATCCTCCCGACCTCCGTGTTTGCAAAGCTCAAACTCGGATCTGCCAAGAAGTCAAGAGAGATCATTCAGTTGGTGGATCGATCTGTTAAACGGTCAAGAGGAACCATTTCAGTCATCGTCACTTTCCAAGGTGCTCTATTGGAGATAGAATTCACGATCATTGACATTGAGCACCGAAGAGAGTTCACACAGTCTCCGATCATTCTTGGGAAGCCGTTCTTAACCTTGGCTAAGGCAACTATAGATTGTGAGACTCGGGAGATCGATTTCTCTGCATTGGGAGCACTCCGACCTCACCCGATCTTTGAGGACACACGATATTCCAAGGTAACCCATAAAGTTGCATACAGTCGCGACCTTCGAGAGACAGTTGAGTCCCATCTCTCTACTACACCTGAGATACCGACTGTCCAGACAACCATTGGTTTAGACACTTCCTACAACCACACACCGCCTACTGCTTGCACCACCACCACGACAGCTTCTAGAGAGGACTCAAGAGCAGAAGCTATCAGTGAGTCGGACATGACCTTTGTGGATTGCCTTGATCATTTCGATGATCCGACACAAGAACACAACAATGTCAAGCCAACTGAGAACACTGTGCCTTATCAGAGACGTGTGCTGACCTTGCAGGAGTATTACAATGCATATGGTGACTCATCTGATGATGAACCTCTGGTCAGAACCTCACACACACCACATCCAGGACATACATCAAAGGAGACAACTGGGACCAAATTGACCAATCTTGATAAATTGGTTGCTCCATCCTCTAGTCGGTCATCTAGTAAGAAGAAGACGAGTGTTGATTCCTTGAGGTGTTCCCCCGAACTCCTTAAGACATATCAATCTCCTCTTCTTCTTGATGCTCCAGGTTCTAGAAAACCGACTAAGAAGGTTATCTTCGATGTTTCAGAGAAGGAACTTTCTGATGAGTCCTCATCAGGTCCGGATGAGGTGATCTACATGAGTGAGCTTAGTTCGGCTTATCTGAAGCCATATTTGAGCAAGCAGCCGTGTGTCGACCCCCGTTGGACATTCCCCACACCTCACTATTCTTCTTCGGAGGACGATTCTGACAGCGACACATGTGTATACTACCCACCCCATCGCTCCCGCAAGAAGGTCCGTCACAAACCTTCTTGATCCTTGTATATTCTCCCTCCTCCTTGTACATATTTTCCTTCCTTTATTCACCTCCCTCCCTCATGATTCGCATCACTCGCCCCAGTTCCGTATCGTTTTCATTTTGTGGCTATACTTAGGATGACTAGATCCTAAGTATAGGGGGGTGAGTGACCCGATTTGCTCCTTCTCTTCTTTTTATTTTCTTTTTGTATATTCTTACCCATTCTCATCGGTCTTCCAATCTTGTGTTCTTTCCAATACTTAGGCTGACCAAAGCCTAAGTATAGGGGGGACCGATGCCCGCAATGTGTATTTACTCATCATTTCTCCTCTTGACCTCGCCTGCCCCATTTTTTCTCTTCTTCTACACTTAGGCTGACCAGAGCCTAAGTATAGGGGGGCGGATCGACTTCTATACTTTTTATTATTTTAGCTTTCCTACGCTTAGTACGAGCTATGTCTTTTTGTCACCTAGTGCCATGAGGACATAGCACAAGCTAAGTATAGGGGGGCGTGTATATATTACATATATACTTTACCCATACCTCGTACTTTCACGTATTTTTTTTATATATTATACAATAATTATGGGGTGGGTACAAAAAAAATAAAACCAAAAAAAAACAAAAAATTCCCTAAAAAAAACTCTTTTTCCTTATTTGCGTAAAAAAAACTTTTTCAAAGAAAAAAAAGTATTTTCTTATTTACCTATCTTTTCAAAAAAAAAACTTCTTTGCCTTTATTTGTCAAAAAAAAACTTTTTGAAAAAAAAACTTTTTCTTAAAAAAAATCAATCATTCAAAAAAAAAAAATAACTAATAAGTTGGTTTAATCCCTGACACAATTCACTTTCACACAAGACTAGTGATGTTCAAGAACACTTGGTTTATGAGGTCTTGAGATTTTGAGTTAACCAGCCTTAGTCATTAGGGTCCTTGACTTAATTATTCACATTTCCCTAGTTTGAAAGATTTGTATGCTATATTGCATGCTTAGTCTCTACCTTAAGAATATGATCAGCACCTCACATACACGACTGCAGTTATGATGAGATGAGTTGTAATTTCACTTGAGGAACTGGGATGAGGGATTTGAGTTTGGACTTGATTTAATGATGCTCGAGGATGGGATAAAATCAATGAAGGCTTCATGAAACCTGAGTGTCAGCACATTTAGCCAGTATGAGAACATGGTTCTTGTACTATCTCTTGATATTTACCTATGTGCCAGGGTGTGATAAAATAAAAAATGTTGATCAGTGTGCGCCAACTCTTGGTAAAAGCAGTGGAGCTAGCCAAAAATACTACAAGCAATGAAATGTCAAAGAAAAGCTCTCATTCCACAAAGTCAATTATCAAAAGAGCTTCCACCAAAGGCGAGCGCTCCCAACCATTTCAAAGTGTCCACTTAGACCACCGCTATTAGGACCAGGAGTCGGGCTTGCACCAAAAAAGGGCTTTGCATCGTAAATGCTACAAGTCTGGGTGTAGAAGGTACGATAGGTACTCAAAAAAGGCACACCCCAGTGTACTCCCAGGAAAACAAGTGCAGACGGCTCCAACTTCTCTTGACGGACGCACTGATCAACACCAAAAAAATGTGTTGCGTAATAAGGCACTTGAGAGGATCCTTGTTCCAATGAGAGGGAGAGAAGAAATGACACAATCCTATACCCTCCATCAACTGGCCTGCCATATACACTTTCAAGTCTGACAACTAAAGAGACGGTGGATTGGATGCAAGAAATGATTTATTCCCTAGTGTTGAGGATCGGGTCCATAGGAGAGTCTCTTGGACTAGAACCTTGGGTGACGTTGTGACTCTACTCTTGTAACTGCGGTCAACACTTAAACTCATATCCCTACTTTATATGTATACAAAGAGAGTCTGATGATTAGGGAAATTGGGTACCTTTTGACTAGAGCTTGGTTTAGCTTAGAATTTTAGGATCTCTAAAACCGAGAGTTCTTGAACGGATCAAGTCTTGTATTCACTTGCACAGTCAGGGGTTAACCCAACTTATTCATTCTTTATTTGCTCGAGGACTAGCAAAGTTTAAGTATAGGGGGTGATGAATCCGCGATTCATCATCTTAATATCTTGATCTTAGCAAAATCCCCGAGTAAAATTCCAAATAAATGTCCATAAAATGCATAAATTAACAAAATGAATCTTGTAAATAAAACACACTAATTATTGTATATTAGATTGTACAAAATAAATTACACATAAAAAGCCGCAAAAATAAAGGAGTTTTATACCTGTAAATAACCCAAAACATCATGTATTTTTAATAATTTCATTTCAACTCCTTTTTGGCTAATTCTTTCTCTAACTTGTTCATAATAATGTACATAAAAATACAAAAATACAAAATAAATTATATCTCAAATAAATGCTCCTAGATCCCAATGGGAAAAAGCCGTAAAGACCAACTTCCAAGCTAAATTCCCGCTCCGTATGAACTCCAAATTCACCAAACTCACTTTTAAAGTTCAAGTTAGAAAATTATCTATCCAACGGAAGTGGTTTCATTAAAATCGGAGCTCGTTTGCAAAAGTTGGGTTTTGGGACCTAGATGTACATTGTATATTATGTATATATTCTTTCTTTCTTCATTTTTTATTTTATCTTTCTTAATTACTAAAAATCCAAAAAATCATTGTGGTCTTGTATTTTGATTGTACTATTTTATTGTATTTTCCTATTGTACATAGCTACTATTAAAAAGACAAAAAAATATAAAAAGAAAAGCAAACAAAAAATGTACATGTTGTATATCTTCTTTTTGTAAATTCCCCACTCTTTTTCTTCTCTTTATTTTATTTTCTCTTTTTAGTAGCCTACTTTATTTCATTTCATTTTTTATTTATTTAATAACATTCTCTACAATAACTTTCCTTTCTCCATTAACCTCCAAGTCTTCTTTCAACCTCCATTCCACTCCATATTCTTCATATAACCTCCCATTCAACTCCACCAATAATCTAACTTCTCATTCAACACCACCACCTCTCTAACTCCCATTATTCATATCTTTATAATCATCTCCACATCCACATTTTTCCCGATCCACCATTCTTATAGAATAAGGAGAGAGCTTGGAGTGTTTTGTTGGTGACAGCGGCGAAGCATCGTCCTCAAGCGACGACCTCCTTCAGGTGAGATCCGCGGAGCTCCGCTTCGCGTCACGAGTTCCCCGTCGAGCTCGCGTAGCTTCTCCGATTTTCATTTTGCCAATCGGATCGAAGCGACGACAGGAGTCCAACGTAGCTGCTCCGCCAATCCGGCGAAGACCAGGTAAGTATTTCTCATCATTTTTTGTTGTTTTAATTTATCAACTATCTTGTTTTCTTTTATCACATCATCACCATAGTTTTTTTTAATCACATTATCACACCCTCATCATCATCTTCCTTTTTTTTGTGTACATATTTCCTGCTTAAAAAAATTAAAAATATAAAAAAAAGTTAAAACAAAATTTTTTTTTTAATTGTAGCAAAACAAAAAAAATTAAAAAAAATTAAAAAAAAGAAACAGGAGGAGGAGGACGCACGCCGCCGCGAGTTGGGTTCATCTCCACTTCCTTCGTACTTCTCAGGGAAGAAGAAGGTGAATTATTTTATTGTAAAAATTACGTTTTCTTTATTTATAGTTTTTGTAATTACAACCAAGCCCTTGTACATAGTTGTCTTGTTTTAGCTTATTTTCAGATTTGCACTGATACCCCTCTATTTGTGTGTTAATTTGGACACCTGTTTTGCATCTTTTTATTAAATGAAAAATACCATTGTGTTGAGCAACTTATCCTCTATCATGTGATTATTTACTTGTATTTTTATGATAGCTGGGTAATTAATTAAAATTGTCAAATTGAAATTCTGTGTATTTTACCCAATCCGTGCTCCTAAATTTTTATCTCACACACCGTTGCTCTAAAAATTCTAAAAAATATATATATGATACCTTAATATGTGATGAACTTATATCCAAATTTCACATCTATTGGAGTTGTCTTGTGCCTACAATAAATTATTGAGTGATTTTCGTATTTGATTTTTAATTAAATCCACGTGCATGCTTTTTTACGAAATTTCAAGTCTCCTGGATTGCTCATCTAAATATCTACTTGAGATAATTTGTATTTTGATTAAGTTGATAACGTGGATTAATTAAGAATTATTTACTCACTGTCACTCTATTTTCACTAAAAAATTCATAAAAAATTCATACTTTGTCAAATAATTCCAAAAAAAATTACTGTAGTCTTCTTGCATCATGTTTTCATTTCACTAAATTTTTCATAATTTTTGCTTACTGTTTGTGTGAGAAATTGCGAAAAAACCCATAAAAAGTGTGCATTTTTAATTATTGCATTTTAACCCCTAAAATTTAAAAAAAATGTGTTTTGTGTTCATCTCTGGATTAGGACTCTAGGAAAAATATGAATAGGCTAATTTGGACTTCTTTTCCATTAAAATTAATTTGGCCTTATTGTATGTTTTCTTAGTGTTGTAATTCACCCGCATCTTGTTTTTGACATTCTATTTGCATAAAAAATCTAAAAAAATGCGTATTGGAAATCTAGACCTAAGTTTGCGAATTAACCCCTAAGTTGTTCCTTTACCTCCCTGAGTTCGACCCCGGACTTACCCGGGATATAAATTAAAGCCGAGACACTCTTCACGGAGATCTTCTCTCGGTTCTGACCGAATCGCTAAGTACACGTATTACAACGTGACCTAATTAAACAACGTATCTAGCGACTTGTCAGATGGCTCTCCTCCTCGTCCACCGGGCCTAAATATCTACCCCCCCTATACTTAAACTTTGCTAGTCCTCGAGCAAATAAAGAATGAATAAGTTGGATTAACCCCTGACTGTGCATGTGAATAAAAGACTTGATCCGTTCAAGAACTCTCGGTTTTAGAGATCCTAAAATTCTAAGCTGAACCAAGCTCTAGTCAAAAGGTACCCAATTTCCCTAATCATTAGACTCTCTTTGTATACGTATATATAAGGGATATGACTTTAAGTGTTGACCGCAACAAGAGTAGAGTCACCACGTCACCCAAGGTTCCAGTCTAAGAGACTCTCCTATGGACCCAATCCTCAACACTAGGGAATAAACCATTTCTTGCATCCAATTCACCGTCTCTTTACTTGTCAGACTTGAAAGTGTAGATGGAAGGCCAGTTGATGGAGGGCATGGGATTGTGTCATTTCTTCTCTCCCTCTCATTGGAACAAGGATCCTCTCGAATGCCTTATTACGCAACGCATTTTTTTTGGTGTTGATCAGTGCGTCCGTCAAGAGAAGTTGGAGCCGTCTGCACTTGTTTTCCTGGGAGTACATCGGGGTGTGCCTTTTTTGAGTACCTATCGTACCTTCTACACCCAGACTTGTAGCATTTACGATGTAGAGCCCTTTTTTGGTGCAAGCCCAACTCCTGGTCCTAATAGCGGTGGTCCAAGTGGACACTTTGAAATGGTTGGGAGCGCTCGCCTTTGGTGGAAGCTCTTTTGATAATTGACTTTGTGGAATGAGAGCTTTTCTTTGACATTTCATTGCTTTGTAGTATTTTTGGCTAGCTCCACTGCTTTTACCAAGAGTTGGCGCACACTGATCAACACATTTTTTTTATTTTATCACACCCTGGCACATAGGTAAATGTCAAGAGATAGTATAGAACCATGTTCTCATACTGGCTAAATGTGCTGACACTCAGGTTTCATGAAGCCTTCATTGATTTTATCCCATCCTCGAGCATCATTAAATCAAGTCCAAAGTCAAATCCATCATCCCAGTTCCTCAAGTGAAATTTCAACTCATCTCATCATAACTGCAGTCGTGTATGTGAGGTGTTGATCATATTCTTAAGGTAGAGACTAAGCATGCAATATAGCACACACATCTTTCAAACTAGGGAAATGTGAATAATTAAGTCAAGGACCCTAATGACTAAGGTTGGTTAACTCAAAATCTCAAGACCTCATAAACCAAGTGTTCTTGAACATCACTAGTCTTGTGTGAAAGTGAATTGTGTCAGGGATTAAACCAACTTATTAGTTAGTTTTTTTTAGTTTTAGTTTTTTTTTAGTTTTTTTATGAATGTTTTTTGTTGTTGTTTTTTTTAAAGTTGTGGAAAAAGTTTTTGTTGTTGTTTTTTTTAAGAAAAAGATTTTTTTTGAAAAAAGATAGGGGAATAAGAAAAGACTTTTTTTTTGAAAAGTTTTTTTTAAGCAAATAAAGAAAAGAGTTTTTTTTAGGAAAAAGTTTTTTTTTACTTTTGTTTTGTTTGTTTTTTTTTAAAAAATTGCAATGCTAGTTATATATAGGGATGGTTATGCAATTACATAAAATTGGAAATAAAACAATGTAATTTTTACATAAAAAAATAAACTGGAAAGAACCTCTTCTTCCTCGTGTGCGCAGGTGGAGGACCCAAAGATGATGGAGGGCGGCGGCCCCGCGCGCAGCCGCGGGTGGCGGAGACGGCCGCTCGCGAGTGGCCGGCGGATGGTGGAGGAGATGGCGGCGGAGACGCCGCTCGCTGCGGCAGTGGAGGAGCTGGTCGCGGGTCGCCAGGGAGCGGCGGTGCTGCACTGAAGGTTGGCGCCGTGGGTGGCGGCGAGCAGGTCGGTGGAGGGCCGCGAGGCCGGTGGCGGCGCGGGTGGTTGCCCGCGCGCGGCCGCGACGGTGGTGTAGCCGCGGAGGCTGCGGCCGTGGAAGGAGGAAGGGAGGGGGCCGGCGGCGGCGCTGGCCGCTGCTCCTAGTCCAACCATGGGGAACCTGCTTGGAGACAAGATAGTTCACCATGTTGGCATACCACGGGAGGGAGTCAATAACACAAATTGACTCATCTGGGAAGGTCTCTCTAATCCGCTCATGATCAGGAGAATCCTTAAGTTCAATCCGAGAAAGGTGATCAGCCACAACATTCTTCACTCCAGGTTTATCTTTAATCTCCAAATCAAATTCCTGGAGGAGTAAAATCCACCTAAGAAGACGCGCCTTCGCGTCCTTCTTTTCCATTAAGTATCGAATGGTTGTGTGATCAGTATAAATTGTCACCTTAGAGCCCAAAATATATGATCTGAACTTCTCGAGGGCACATACTACCGCGAGCATTTCCTTTTCAGTCACTGTATAATTTTTTTGTGTAGGATCTAAAACTTTGCTCTCATAGTGAATCGCAAACGGAATCCCCTCTCGCCGTTGTCCTAACACAGCTCCTATAGCGAAATCTGAAGA